>JAANYP010006787.1:159940-297015 GCA_020465985.1 Centrapalus pauciflorus
AATAATGCACACGTTGGTAAACAAGCAAGTGCATTTTTGGTTCCCATTTGGTTCGCCGATGCATAGGTGCCCCATAGACCTCAATCTAGATATATTATATAGATATATAATAATATATATATATAGATAATATATATATAGAATTTTGGTTTCTACGGCGTACCATGTGAAATCCGTGTACCCAACGACCGGCATCAACAACACAGCAGACAAAATAAAGGGGATGGGCATGAGTGGACATTCAACGCGATTTCAGCTTCGTAAGGGAAGGATCATGTCCCATTAGGTCAATTGATGAGTCACGTTACTTAATTGATGCATTCAACACTATTAACTTTTTAATACTTTCTGTACACTTATTTTGATCATTCCACATTACTTAATTAACCATTCCAATTACTAATTGACCAGTGCACATTACTTAATGATCATGCACATTAATGAATGAATCATCGACATTACGTAAAATTGACCATTTCACATTACTTAAATACATTGAACATTGATGGTATGTTGAAGATGAAGTCTAACATTGCTGTTCTCGTCATTCATCAAATGTGATGAAAATTTACCTAATGTTAAGGACCTTCACATTAGAAGATTGATCATTCACAAACGTAGGTGACATTAACGGACTAATGTAAAGGTGCTGAGATTATTTTTAACCAATGTGAATGGGGAAAGTTACTAAGGTGAATGGCCGTTCCTTAGCTGAATGAGCATTCACATTGGTGTGTTATTATGTTGATAGATTTGAGATTTTAGCGTTACATGAATTACCATTGTTTACTGTTTGTCTTAATCTTGTTAGCTGCTTTGTTAGTAGTTGACGATGCACAGCATACATCGGTGGCTATATGGTAGCAACCATGTGAATGGTAAATTTCCTAATGTGAATGGCCATTCCATTAGCTATGATCATTCACATTGGTTGATTTATTAAGGTTATGATTTGGTAATTTGAGCCGTTACATGAATGACCATTGTTACTGTTTGTCAGTATCTTTGTTACTGCTTGTTATAGTTGACGATGCCACATAACAGTGCTGTGTTGATATGGTACAATCAATGTGAATGGTAAGTTCCTAATGTGAATGGTCATTCGACATTAGCTGAATGATCATTCACATTGGTTGATGTTTAGTAATGTTTGATAGAGTGAGAATTTGAGCGTTACAGAATGACCATTGTTACTGTTTTCATTAAGCGTGTTAGAGGGTTGTTAGTAGTTTGACGTATGGCACAACATACAGTTGTGCTGATATGGGTACAAACCATGTGAATGGGTAAAGGTCCTAAGGTGAATGCCATTCACATTAGCTGAATGATCAGTCACATTGGTTGATGTTCTTAATGTTTATAAGTTGAGACTTTGAGTGTTACCTGCATGACCATTGTTACGTTTGTCATTAACTCCTTGGTTACTGTTTGTTCGTAAGTGTGACAATGCTCAGATTCCATGTTTGCTGATATTATTTTACATGTGAATGGGTCAAATAAGCATGTTGATGATCAATTTAAAGTAAGTTTGATGATCAATTAAGTAAAGTGAATTATCATTTAAGTAACGTAAAATGGTAATTAAGCATGTTGAATGATCATTTAAGTAATGTTGAATGGTCAATTAAGTAATGCGAAATTAATCTAATTAAAGATAGATGAATGATCAAGTAGTCAAAGGGCATTTTGGGATTGCTTAGTAATATATTGTTAAATTATAAAATTTAATTTAACATTTATCATTTATAAATAAAATGATCAACCACCTTCCCATAAATCCACGTTTAAATGTCGAAATGCATCACGATTTTGGTGATGCATAATGATGGAACAAAAACGAGGATGAATATGGCCGAAATGCATCACGAATTTGGTGATGCATAATGATGGAACAAAGACGAGGATGAATATGGTCGAAATGCATCATGTTTGAAATTGAATTGGATGAAGATGCATCATGTTTGAAGACAAATCCAATAAATTGGATGAAGATGCATCATGTTTGTTTAGATTCGGATAGAATATTTTCTGAATTAAAGCATCTTCCGATTTTGCCCTTCCGCGCGCGAGAAGTTATGCACCCGTGCACCCATTTTCAAGTTAATTACCATTTTGCCACTACAATCTGAACCATTAAAATTCAAGATCTAACGGTGCATACAGGTTCCCAAAGTGTACAATGCATACAGGTGCCCTATAGAACCTGACCCTATATATATATATATATATATATATATATATATATATATATATATATATATATATATATATATATATATATATATATATATATATATATATATATATGTATATATATATATACATATTTGCATTTAAGCTTATAAAGTTTAATTTGAAATTTTATATATAGAATTCGCATTTAGGAAGTTTTACTTAAACTTCCCTTGCGAAATGTTTTCAAGATGTATATAAATTCAAATTCTATTTCTGAATAAATTAAGATATTATCGATAAACGATAACTGATTTATCCAACATATGTCGGCATATTAGGATTCTTAGATCCATAGATGCAACTAGTGCATTCGTGAGTTCAAACGGCTTCACCAAAGTTTATATTGACCACATCTAACATGAAATGAGGTCTTTGGTACACCTCCTCACGGATTTTTTTAGTTGATAATATTCAATTCACAGATCAATGTCTGAGGGGTATGAAGCATATTGCCATCGATCAACTGATCATCACAATCAGGCAAAGAATACTTATTTTGGACTATTATTCTATTACCCTTTTTAGTTTATGGTAACTTCTGCACTTTTACAGGTGACGCCCTTCTCTTTTAACAATTAAAACCAGAGCACCCAAAACGGGGAACTCGGTATAATGAATCCCTCATCCCACAGTCGATAACCAACTGTACGATACATAATTTGGGATTTAACTTTTTGGAATTCTTTACATTATTAAGAAGTAATGAATTCTTAATTAAGTCCTTAGATACTTCAGTTATACCAAAATGCTATTGAAATTAGTAGAATTCTACTTAAGTTCCAACTTGGGCTATTAGATAAAGTTACTATAATTTGATTTGAGGATGTATACCTCCCATATTTCTCATATAGATGTATACATTCTATCTTAATATAAATATATCATTTATGGATCATTTAGATCTTGGGATATTTCATTACTTGTATAATTAGCATAAGATTATAATTCCATAACTTTTCGCAACAAGGGACTTCCCTTTTAATATCATAATCATGTATGTGCATTTTACTCTTTTTTTTATGTTTCTTTTTCACATTCTTCCATGTATATCGACCTTTAGGTCTTACGACCTATTTTGGTCTTTGTTAAAGATGCATGTATACATATATATATATTTTGGAATCCATCATTTACTTCAATATATTATCCTTCTAACTGTTAGGCACTTAGTGACCTTTGATACAAGAAGGACTTACTTGTGTTTAATATTATTATTTCATTTATTGAATTCATAGCTGTTATTACCAACCATTTTCTTATAAATTATAAGAAAAGCTACGGGGAGAACACTTCACCCATCGCCTATTTCCCAAAGAAGGTTATAATTGTAGAGTATTACAACGATAGTTGTTACATAGTAGCATTCATTAGCCCTTCATCGTGAGTTACAGACTTAGATTATTATTGCTATTATAGTTATAGGGTCCTTGGAAAATAAATCCAAATTTAGTTGGAGGTATATATATTATAATTACTTAGGGTCCAACATAATCACGGATGGATTCATTTATCATCATACAATTCCATCGAGGAATTATAAAGATATATTGCTAATTAATAGCATTCCTTACGGTTTCAAAACACACCATTATTATCGGTGCTTATTACCTTTAATATATAAAGTATTCGAATTCCTCACTTGAGAATTTATATCACGAGGCTTTAGTAATACCTCCATTAGGCACTCTTCACTGTATGCCTCTTTTCGTAACTAGAATCAATTCCCATATTGGGAGTTAGTTCAATATGTCCAGGTAATTAAGTTGTATGACATTAAGCATATATACACGCATTATGTACAAAGTTGATATCATTATCATCCTAACCCGTACCCGTCCGAGGCCAAATCATAACTTAACTTATGTTATAATAGTGTTGTCTAGGCGGCCAATACAAGCATCCGAAACCGAGCTCATAGTAGAGTATCGTCGACTATACTCATGCAATGAACATCGGCTCTGATAACAAATTGAAACACTCATTTCAACATAATATAATCATAAATGGGGTTACATTAGATTAATGATAATTAACATGAATTTTAAAGAAAATCGGGCATGACCCGTTCGCACGGAGTCAATATCCCTGTTTGATTATAAACCATCACTTTGGAAAATAAAGTAAATTCACAATATACTTTTACTAGATTACAAATTCTAACATCAATCCGAAAGACATTACATGTCTTTATACATACATATTAATCATAATGGTAGACAACTACCCAATTACCTCCCAATTATATAAGCATAGTCTTTAATAAAGTTACGGCTTCAGAGACAGTCCGTTTAAACTCTAGGACCAGAGCCGACAATCACCTTGCATTTACTTAACATCACCTGAGGTATATAAAAGTGAGGAGTTAGCAAATAAAATTTGCTAAGTGAGTTACTAGATCGATATGGAGTGCGAAGCATACAACATGTATAAATATTAGAATGATTATGAAATGACAAGTGCAATATCTTTTTAATAAAATAATATGGGCATAGCCCATTAATTTTCATAGGTTGCGGTACATGACCCGCTAACCCGCCGTTGCCAACAGCTATGGATCAATGTCCAGCTGCGCAACTCCAACCGGCGCCCGAAGTCCGGGCACCTACCCACGAGCTCATGTGGTGTAGGAATTTATACCCACAAACACAAAGTAAGACGCTTGATAATAATAATGATAACCTGGATATCCGGTGAGGCCAAGGATAAATGAGCATAGCTCACAAAGGGGTTAATCAAGAGTAATCATATGAACATGAAATGAATAATCATCATGTGTAGCATAAAAGCCATGATATGTATGAAGAAGGAATCAAAGCATAATTAATATGCTGACGTGTATAATGGGGTATCAAATAAGGTATGCTAGCCATAGGCCATGATCAAGTAATGAACCGCCAATAAGGCAGTATAATAAAATCAGTGCAATGCATCATATAAGAGGATGATGCCAAATAGATATGCACAATGTCTTTGATAAAATAAACATGTAATTATGTATGCAACACACACATCAATGCTAGAACTCACAGTACTATAGGCTATAATAGCCTTTAAGGCTCAAAACCGCCTCTAATCCATTTAACGCCCCGAACCGATAACCGGCAATTCTGTCAGCTCCAAACCTAACAAATAATGATATTCAAGGTATTCATTAGCTTATAATAGTATATCATAAGGTTTGGAAATTATTTGGAGCATTTAAGTGTTTAAACGTTTTCGGTTTCAGTTTCTGAATTTACCGTCATCGTTGCGCCTCTTATTAAGTTTTATAGACTTTTGGGCGAAATTTTGATGTTAATTTATATGATATATAAATATAGAATAATCCCATGATGTTAAAACAAATGTTTTGGGTGAACATAGCTCGACTCGCACTAGTTTCGTATTTTGGCCATAACTTTTTCATACGAACTCGGATTTAGGTGATTCAAGAGTCCAAACGAAGAGGACACATACGGCTACAACTTTCCTCTTTTAAATATCTACCCAGATCTGAGAATGAAGGCATGGTTCCCCTGTTTTGTTCATGTTCGATTCTAAAAGTACACAACCACCATTTCTAGCTTTTTAACCATTTGAATCCTATTTGTTATGCATATTTAAACCGCTTATAACATACATAAACGTATTTTCCCGCACCAACTCTAAATTTAATCTTGGATTAAAAGGATACACTATTGATTACAAATAACTTCATGAGTTTACAACCCATCAAAGATTACAAGACATAATAACTACTTTTGACAAGTATAAACATATATAAACTCTCCCAAACATTAATACATAAGAAATCCACTACTTTAATTATCAAATTCTTTGATTAATCTAACAATTTCCAAACTCGAATTATATAGGTTTCTTTGGGTTTCTTTTGCTTATACTTTCAGAATATCTCAACATACTTGGCTATTCATTGTGTGAACCCTCATGTTGGAGTTCATCTTATTCCCCCATAAGTGTTTATATATATATATATATATATATATATATATATATATATATATATATATATATATATATATATGTATGTATATATATATGTATATACACGCATAAAAATGGAGATGAAATATATATACAACTCATGGCATAAATTTGAGATCACCTTGGGTTTGTTTCATGGAGTCGTACCCTGATCTGGAGCTTACTTAGCCAAACTTGTTGAAGAATTGTCCAGCTCTAACCTCCTCTTTTAATTGTACGTGCACAGAGGATTTTGGAGAAGGGAAAAAGAAATAAAGAAGTAGAAATGAAGGCATCGTGGATTGGGAAGGGTTTTGACCCCATTTGATTTCAAGTTTTTCACATGACCCCCCTTTAAAACATATATGCTCCAATTCCACACCAAAGTTTATTATTCTTGGGTATTTTGGTTACCAACTCACATTTAAGCTTAGATTGTTTGTACGCCAGGCTTTAGGAGCTTGTACATTACTATATGGATTGCTAGTTTACAAGTTTTGAACACATGGTCCAAGTGAATTGAAGCTTGAGATTAATAATTTCTCTTAAATGATTATAAAAATTAATTCTTACACATCGATTAAATAAATAAATCACTTAATTATCAATTAAGTGTATAATTAGTAGTTTAAATATTACTTAAATTTTTAGGATGTTACAGTACAAGTCTCATTTTTTGTGATGGCCGATGATGCAACATTTTTTATTTTCTTTTTACGAATTCTCTTAGCAGGATAAGGCACAAAAGCATTCATTTCAGGTACTTGACGTGTAAAACGAGTTGGACATAATTTAAACAAGTCACTAAATGAATACTTCAAATAGGAAATAGAATTTGTTACATCATTACAATCATTGTTTTCAGAGATTACATGCACCCTATCTCTAGAAACAAAATCATTTGGCATAACAGCCTTCTTCACGAAAAAAAACTTGAAAAATCTTGCATAGACGTTTTTGGCACTCTTCTCACATGATCTGTAGGAACAAAACAACAAGAGTCGGTACGCATGGATGAACTAGACTTTGAAGATTTTTGTTTTTCTTGGTGAGTGGGTTTCTTAGAAGACTTGGATTGAATTTGAGTCTTCTTTGAAACCTTAGCTTTGGAAGGTTTTGAGCACTCACCTTTAAAACTGATAGAAGAAATTTCAACCTTAGCTTTACCTTTTTCTGACGACGTGAGTAGGATTTTGATAGGGTGAGAAACTTTTGGCTCTTTTAAATTTTCTGAAACCATGTCAAATTTTTCTCTGTACACAGTTAAATCTACAGTTTGTTGAAAACTTTGATTTACCAATTTTTCCTTACTCTTAAGAAGAGCTTCTTGATAGTCAAGAGCTTTCTTTCGATTTGACTTTAATTCCTTTTCTGAAACTTTGATTTTGCGTTGAAGAACTTTTGTAGGAATGTAAAGATGAGGGATTGGTTTGACAGGTTCTGCTTTCATTTCAGCTTCTGAATAACTAGACAAGAAATCTTTCTCTAGAGTGGGTACTCTATGAGGATAACTCTCGTTTAGCTCTTCATATTTAAAAGATATTTTTTTTCTTTATTTTCGATTCGTTTCTCATCCTCTTGGGTTAAAATTTCTTCGATGATTGATAAACGAAAGATTTCAACCCAGCACCCATATATGTCATGTCATAAAAACTAGGTAAAACTTGTTGAACCTTTTCCAAGTACTTAGGATTTTTAAAACCAATTCCGTGTTTGGAATGATAAAACCTAGTCTCTTAAGGTTGGTTTGTGAATAGTTTGTTCTGTTTGACCCCGTTTTAAAAATTCATCATCAAGGGTCTTTATGCGAGAGTACAAACCTATTCTTTCTTCTTCTATCATTTTATATTTTTCTAAACTATCTATGTTTTCCATACTTACAGTCTCTAATTATTTTGATAGAACAAATATTTCAGATTTTAAAGAGTTCTTTTCATTTGATAGTCTATCCATATAAGATTCCAGATACGTATTCCTAACCTGAACATCTACCTTTTCAGTTAGCATCTGTTTTATCACGTCATGATTAGTTAGCCACTTCTTTTGATATAACTCAGATGATTATTTTATTGTTTGGGCTAGATGTTCAGCCTTGACACACTTTTCCGTGTCAGCATTTAATCTAGCTTCTAGATCAAGTATATGTGTGCGCAAGTTACATCCACTACGTACAGATAAATTATTTACATGCTTCGGAATGTAAAAGGAATGTACCTCACGTGCCTCAGAATCTGACGGTGAACATTCTGGATCCCCGAATCTGGCCATGTTGGTGGATTTTGTTGTGTCTCCCCCTCAGCAGCATTGTCTGAATCTGAATCTGACGTTGTAGCATAGTCAGCCAATCTAATACGATCCTCCATGTAGCAATGCTTACCCTTGTCATCCTCGTCATCAGTATCCTCCGCATCCCAATAATCTTCTTGGGCAACCAAAGCCATAGCATCAGATCTCTTTTTAGCGGCCTTCAGGTTCCGCTCATAATATCCAACGTCTCTTTCAAACTGGTTCTTGCATTCCCGAGCAAAGTGGCCCGGTTTTCCGCATTTGTAGCACAGATGTTCGTCATTCCCTTTTGGCTCCTCGGCTCTTGGCCTTTCATCTCTTCTGTCAACCGGCCTCTTGTCGTCACAGCGTGGTTCGCGGCTGTCATCCCTCCTGTTGTCTCGACGATCATAGTCCCTTCGATCGTCTCGTCTCTCATCCCGTCGATCCTCTCGACGATCATCCCGACGATTATGTTCTCGTCTATCATCTTTGCGACCATCTCTTCTATCATCTCGCCTTTCATAACGGCGGTCATCCCGATAGTGCCTTCTGTCATCATATCGCCGGTCATCTCTATTATCTCTTCTGTAGTCATCCCTCCTGTCATCTCTACGATAGTCATCTCTCCTCTCATCACGTTTGTCATCCCTCCTATCATCAGAATACCTCCGCAGGCCGGTGTCGTAGCGAAGCTGATTATTTGTTTTGTTACGTCTTTGTTGAAGACGATTAGTCCATAACGCAATTTGTTCTTGAATCGTCGCTTCTTCTTCATCTAACGTTTCACGCGGAGGGGAGGCATATCGGCATTGGGATGATGATGATCCTTGAGTATAGGATGCAGTACATAGGTTCTTGTTGGAGATAAGGGCCAGAGAATCAGATGGTTTAATGCCCGTGTTTGCAGAGAGTAACAGGGATGCTAACTGATTAGCCATCTGCTTCAGGTGGTCTACATCTCCCTGATACTTTTTCAGCTCCTTAAAAACCACATTAATAGACACATTTGGGATGTCCAACACTCTTCTAGTGGCCCGGCATGCAACTTGCTATTCAGGGGCTAAGGCAGCAAAGAACTGGATGTTGATGTCATCCTTGTCTTTCTTAGTGTGCTGTTTGTTTAGCTCGTTAAGAACAACACAGAATCTGGTGAAAGTAACCTGTAGAGACTCCCCGTCTTTGGTCCTGAACTTAGTGAACTTAGCCTTTGTGTCCTCAATCTTAGCTCGGTCGTCCAAATCCGCCCCCAGCATTTGAACCTCCAGTTCATCCCACATTTCCTTGGCAGACATCTTGCCGTCCACCCCGACAAGGATTTCAAAGGGAAGGGCTTGGTAGATCAGATATTCCGCCCTTTTGTCTGCATGTTGTCTATATCTCTCTACCTCATTTCCAGGTTCACGTTCCACTTTAGATGCGAGAACAGGTGGATCGGCTTCAGGCCTGACAGCTATTTCTCGATAATAGATGACCTGGCCTTCGGAAATCGATTGGAGCATAAGATTGCCATTGGGTTGCATACCGATGAATTTAAGAAATCTGGACTTCCACTGCTCGTATTCATCCGGATATAGAACAGGTGGTCTGTTCTCTAATCCTAGGACAAGGGCCTCTCGAGACATGGTTAATAGTGCTGATTTGAAAGAATGAGATCTTGAAGGTGGAAACTGAATTCAAATTAGCAGAAGTGCGGATGAACAGTAACTCGGATGGTACGGAGTTCGGAGGAACAGTTGACCTCGGATGGTCTGAACTTCGGATGAATAGTTGACCTCGGATTGCTTGAAGTTCGGATGAACAGGAACTTCGGATGGTCAGAAGTTTGGATGAACAGTGAAATAAGTGATGGACCAAATTCTTATTGAATAAAAATTGATGGACTGAAATTCGGATAGACCGAATTTCGGATGAACAGTGTATAATTCGAATGGACACTTAGAAAAATTTTCAACTAAAAAACCGAATTCGTATTGGGTCCGAAGTTCGGATGGTCCGAGATGAAATTTAAAATGAAAGAAAAAGTAAATTTAAGTGTTTTAAAAATACTTTAACAGAACTGCGGTGAGTCCGAAGTTCGGATTGGTCCAAAGTGAGGTCCAAATTTGGATAAACTATGGTTTGGAAAATACCGAAATATGGTCCAAAGTGGATCGAATTGAGGTCCGAGGTGGTCCGAAGAGGGGTCCGAAGTTCAACAGTTAGGAATTTTCATATTTTTCACAGAATTAAAACTAGCAGTTTTTGGCCTAAAAATTATTTCTAAATGATTGGAAAATTATTTTAAACACTTTTAAGTACTTAAAATAAACCAAAACACCTAAAAATATTGTAAAATTGGACGAAAACCGAAATAAAAACCCATATATTTCGAGAATGAAAATCAGATTTAAAGAGACAGAAACACGAAATGAGTGAACCTAAACAGCTCTAAATCACTATTGGATGAATACTAGATGATTATATGAAGAAGAAACACGAAAAACATAAATATTTAGGAGGAAAAAAGATCAAACCGTGGGTTTTTGGTGATGAACACGAAGAATATGAAACTCAATTGTTATGAATGATTTCCCGTATATATTCAGTTGTAGTACAATGATTTCACGCAATATTCAAGCAAACAGAATATGAAACTCAATGATTGCAGAATGATTATGAAAGAAACAAAGAGAATGTTCTCTGTCAAAGGCGGCTGCAATATTCGTGTGAATTGATAATGACACAAACCCTAGGTTGGTCTATTACAAGGAGAATACAAGCAACTTTCTAAGAATTACATAACAGCCCCCTCAACTTGTAAAATAAAGAAACAACCAAAACACAGTCTAGAAATAAATTACAATGAAATAAACTAATAATATTTGTTACAAAAGAAAGCCACAAGATCGAAATTAAATATCTAACAATTTTTTTATCATTAATAACATTGACTTTTATATTTTTTTTATCGTTTATAGTTACAACTTTTTATTTTTCTATCAATAATAGTAATTGGTAACCTGCACTCTTGTTTAGCAGGTCACCCATGACTTTTCATTTATCAAAAATAGTAACAACTTTTCATATTTTTATCAATAATGATGACATATAAAATTAAACCTAATTTTTTTTTAACTTTTTCAAAGATTTCATAAATACTGAAATAAACCCAATTTATGTTTGATATTTTGTTGTAGAATTTTATTATAAAATTTTAGTTTTTAATTTCTTTTATTATGTATTTATTTAAAGTTTATTTAATTAAATGATTACTATCTTTAGTGACTATTTTTTTATATTTCACTAAATTTATTTATTTACAATTTTTATTTTTTTCATGACCTTATAAAATTTTTAATATATTCGATTATCCATTCACGATTATACATAATACAAACAAAAAAAATACTAAAAATCATTTCAATTTTTCACTTTTTCCAAACGAAAAAAGTATGAGCCGTTCTCTTTTTAGTTTTTCCGAACAAAATAATATGAACCATTTTGGTTTTTTAGTTTTTCTGATCTAAATAAGTTGTAGTTTTTTTATTTAAAAAACTAAACATCAAAATGGGTAGCAATATTTTTTATTCGGAAAAACTATAAACCGCAACATAGTTTTTTTGTTGTTAAAACTAAAAATAATGAACGGGTTGCAATTTTTTCGTTAGCAAAAATAGAAAACCAAAATTGTTCATGATTTTTTTGTTGTAAAAAATCTAAAAAATGAATGGGTCTAGTTTTTGTCATTTAGGAAATTTAATAAACAAATTTAATGATATTTATTAAAATAGTTATAAAGACACTAATAATATAAGTAAGTAAACTTTAATTAAATAAACAATAATAGAAAAATAAAAACTAAAATTTTATTATAAAAAAATATAAAAGAAATTTGAAACATAAATTGGGTTTATTTTTGTTTTTATGAAATCTTTAAAAACTTTAAAAAAATATAAAAGAAATTAGTATTTTAATTTGATATGTTGCTATTATTAATAAAAATATGGAAAGATGTTACTATTTTTTATAATTAAAAAGTTGGTGACCTGCTTTGCAGGTTTGCAGGTCACCAGTTACTATTATTGATAGAGAAATAAAATTTATTACTATAAATGATAAAAAATATAAAAGTCAATGTTATTAATGATAATAAATAATTAATGCTACTATTAATTATAAAAATGACAAAAATTGTTATTATTTTTTGTTATTTGCCTTTTGTTTTATTCCAATAGTAGGTTGAACCATTAATCCAATTATTACTTAGACCCACTAAAGACGTTTGTGATTCAGAATTTCAGATTAACAAAGTTGTTTGCATTTTTAAAATTAGTAAAATAGTCTAATACCCACTGCACAATCTAACTAATGATATCCCACATAAATAGGATATTAATGTTTGTAACTGGTTGAAAGTCACACGCCATCGTCGACAAGTCACCAGTGACCACCAGACTTTCGCCGAAAAGGTAAATTCCAACAAAAAAAACTCAGATTCGAGTGGATTTGAATCATAAAACACAGACAAATGAGTTCCTTGAAGTGAATGTTCGTCATACACGATAAGTTGGTTAGCAGATTGCAACCGGTTTATCAGGTTGCAAAACCGTTGTTTTGAAATAAGGTCTCGTTTTGATAAGTTTTTAGTCACTTAAGAGTTTTTGGTCAATGAAAAATAATTGAGGGTTTTAATCACAGAAATGATCTAACTTGAAGGTTTTTTTGCGCAAATTTCTCTTATAGTTATTTTATCAAATGAATTAAAGTTGTAACTTAAGTGTTTAGTCTAATTATTTATTTAAAACAAGTAGCTAATTAGAAACCTAAGCCGAAGTATAACTCTCTCATTTAAAGTAAATTTAATGGGCTTAATTAGGTTTTCTTTGAACGGCAAACTATCCTACTACTACGCCTAAACTACTCATTTGTCACCTAAATATCAACTTGCCGTCTTTGATATATATAATACTAGTTTATGACTCATGTTTTACGTGGTTATTTCTAATAAAAGTTATTAATATGTAACATCATGTTTATATATTTTACTAGTTTACAGACCCATGTAAAACATGGGTATGTTTAATAAATAATTATATTTTATAAATTTATAAATTTAAAATATTATAATAAAATTTTTTAAAGTTGATATTAAACCGACAAAAAAAGTTATGTAAAATATGAAATTATTTTTATTATATTCTAATTATAATAAATAAATGGTAAATATAAAAACATGTTTAATTGGGGTTAAATAACATATTAAAGAAATTATTGAATTACGCTATGTAAAATAAATCAAAGAAATCACTACAGGTAAAATAAAATGATTAAGTCATTTTATTAGATTAACTTTCATTAATAGGAGTTAATTAAATAGTAATTAATTCTAGTTTTTAAATTTTATAAGTTACAAGAGTAAATTGGAAAAATTAAATTAGGAGATTTAGGCGGGAAAACAAAACATTAGTTAGATGAGGTGATGCCATGTGGCATCAAATGTTCTTAAATTTTATATTATTATTATTATTATGTGTCATAAACTATAATTTTTCTAGACTTCTAGATGTATATGAATAATAATAAGTTTTCTTTTTCATATTTAAACTTTCTATTATATTGTAGTTATCAATTAATAAAATATGAATATCTTGTTTGAATTCATTTAAAATCTTATTACATTAGATCGATGTAAATCTAGATATATATGATTTTGAATTTATTTGTTTTTCGTAGTATATACTTGGTCACATGCGAATTGTTGACGATGACATATGACATCACAAGAAATAAGTAGAGTTGTTTAATTATTTTTATTAAAAATAAGATTAGAACTTGTAACATTTAATTTAAAGTTTAATAATAAAAATTATTTTATAAATCAATTATATATTTATGGATAAAGCATTTTAGGTAAATTAGAAAGTATTTAAAATCATTTAATTATATTAGTAATATTTATTTTCTTTATAAATTATAAATCAATTATACAAGTTAATTGATAGAGTTATATTAGGCAAAATGGGCGAGAAAATAGAAATTAGAAGAGCTGAGAAAATGACATGTGACACGACTTATTTTGCTTTATTAATATATATATAGATAGGGATAATTGTGCAAAAAACCCTAAAGTTAAATCATTTTTGTGATTAAAACCCACAACCAATTTTCTATTGCACAAAAAACCTCCAACCGGTAATGAGATACGACTGAAAGTCACAAGCCATCATCACAAAGTCATCATTGACTACCAGAATTTCGTGGAAAAAGTAAATTCCAATAAAACCAACAAAGATTGAACTGATAAATCAACATGATATGTGAAATTGGATCATAAAACACAGACAAATGAGTTCGTTGAAAAGAAGGTTCGGCTAAGACGAATGGTTACTCGGCTGATCATTTTTGAAAAAAACCTCATTTTGATAAGTTTTAATCAGTTGAAGGTTTTTTATACTATGAAAAATGATTAGGGGTTTTACTAAAAAAAATGGCATAACTCAGGGGTTCTTTTTGCACAAATATCCCTATAATATACTCATATGAGTTCAAGTTTTCAACTCAATTTAAACGCTTAGTCCACAGCCCAAATCAATTTAGCATTCCCCTCCCCCACTCTCGGTCGCTTCCAGAAACACACATATAGAAATAGCATCGCCCTCGAACCGAGGAAGAAGAAGATCCACCAGCCGCCAGCCAGGTTCCGGCCGAACCTCTGAATTTTCAATGGGATGTACGTGGTGTTGAAGTTAAGAAGATGATAATGAAGGCTTTGATGCTTTTGATCCAATTAACAAATTTTCAGCTTCAACTTACTCCAAACTCAAACCCAAATTCTCATATTTAGTATGTGTGTTTTTGAGAGAATAAAGATGATGAATGATGAGGTAGTTATAGGTGACGGAATACAATAATGAGATCATAAAAAAATTGTTACACCTTACAAGGCAACCTGCAAATATGTTAGGTTTCTCTCCTCCCCATAATTTTCAATTTATTTTCATATTTATATTATATTATATTATTGTCTTATTTTAATACTTATAAAAATCACAAGACCATGGTCTAGCCCTCACACAGGATCAATTTTGATCCAATTCCAATTACATGTTATAATAGTTCAAAAAAGCACTGCTACATTTCAAGATCTATTACATTAATCCATTTGGTTGGATCAAGAAGTGAATCATCCATCTGAATAAATCCATTTAATTGATACTTAAACTACATCACTTACCACACACCACCTCCACCTCTACCTCCACCACCGCTAAACCGTTGCTGTCGCCGATGTCACCACCACCGTTGTCGCCGCATTGTTCCCGCCGCCATCGCCACCGTTGCCTTCCCCCACCGCCACTGTCCTCGCCTCGGTCTTGCCTTCATCACCAATGTCCTGCAACCCCCGCCATCACCTTCGCCACCGCTATCGTCGGTACCCCTGTCACTGTCGCCACAACGTCACTGTTATAGCCACGCCGCCCCCATCGACATCCACACCATTGTCACCACCCCCGCCTCTGCCACCTCGATCACTTCCTTGTCGCCCATGCTGGAGCCCCCGACACCATCACCGCCCTACTTCGACCATCGCCCCGCCGTCACTACCTCCACCTTTGTCGTCAATGGCGCCACCACTGATAGACCCAGTCGTATGAGTATCAAAAATGACCCAAAAACTCTATATAGATAGGGCAAGTGGGATCGAATCCACAGGGAATGTTAGGTTGCTAAACTAGTCTGAACACTGCTTGGATTAAGTTTGAAATCATTTGCTTTGAACTAATTTCCTACTGTAAAGTACTATTGTGGCAATGTCACACACAAGAATTGAATTTAAGAAGTGTCACTAGAGGAAAGAGGGTGTTTGCTTTCTCGTTATACATACTATGGTAATTCAGAATGTTATGGATTCCATTTACATGAATTGATACGGATTTACAACTTATGCTCCGGAAACAACGTATACCACTCTATTGATTGTCTTCCTCCCCTATAGAGAGTGTGCACAACCAATGACATGGATATCAACCATTCCAGATACACTCATTGTCTATTCACATCTATTCATACAAATATAAACCCTGTTTAGTTTCCATATAAACGAATTGGTTTTCACAACAAATACTCTTAAGACGAAATATGCAACGTCTATAAATTGTCTTCCTCATATTAATGAGCCGGCACAACTAATGATATCACCATACCCCGTTATATACAATACCCATTGATTACAACCATTCATTCATTCACAAATGAGATCCACAACCCCTTTAAGCACGAATGGAAACTAAATTTAATCAAACATTCATTCAAACCATAGTGTGCAAACTAGAATACAAACACCACAAAGTTTTTAGCCAAGCATGGCTTGAATTAACTTACTAACAATGTCAGACATGGATGAAAACATTAAAGCTACCGATAATGTGTAAATACAATCCATCGGATGTCAATGCTTGATCTTCGTTTGATTCCTGTTGCTTTTCTCCTCTGGTTCGCCTCCCAAAATCTCCCCTTTGTGTGTGTGGAACTGCCAAATTGCGAACCCCTTTGAAAGTGGTAACCTCCTTCCTCAAAACTACAGCTTTTCGCACAACTGCCGCACCAGCGTCGCCTCTGGCGTCTGGGACGCTGGCTAGGATGCTCAGACTCTGTTTCAGGGAGTTTTGGGCGTTTCCTGGGCGTCTGGGACACTGGCTAGGACGCCCTGCACGAATTCCACCTTCCAAGCTGCCATTCCCTTTACTTTCTTGTCAAGCAACTGAAATTACAAAAATCTACATTAGCAGTACCAATTATCTTGCATTTACACAATAAAACATAGCAAAAACACATGAAAATAGCAGTGATTATATCACTGATCAAACCTCCCCAACTTACACCTTGATCGTCCCGAACAAGGCATCAAAATAGAGACAACAAGGATTAAACATTTGAGTTTTCCAACTTTAAAAGCATGAACTTTCGAGATGATAAAAACAGTGAGTGATCAAAACCCGAATGCTAACATGTTCAAGCTATGGACCTTTCCTTTATAATAAATCCCTAAACATTGACTTTCAGCTCAAGGTTACGAGTTGCGTCACTTAAAGCAAATTGCACACTTTATAGTTGAGCACTTTTCTGCTCTTTTTCTTTTGATTTTATGCTAACACTTATAACCATGATTTTCTAGCAAGTTCATGTAACGGGATTTGGGTCAATCGATCCCAAACCAGACGGTCTTAGGTGATTAGGCATGACGGTACCCCCACGGACTTAATTTCCCAAACTTACTAGGCCACGTGTTAGCTTATTCAACTCTTTCTTTTCTTTTTTTCTCGTTTTTTTTTTATTAACTGTGCAATGCATATATACTCTCCCCCTTATTGCCGTCAATACCAAGGGTTTACTAAAGAAGGAATTGACCGATATCTCCCATGCTAAACATTCACATTCAATCATAGTCATTTTTCATCAAACCTAAAAGCTACTTCCTTTTAAAACTATCAAACTCACTAAGTTTATCTCCCTTGAACTCTCAGTTGCACACTTTGCACCAAACACATCATGTATAAGCAGTGAAGGCAGGATCATGATACTATCACCCTAACAAACAGTTGCAAACATAACTGGAAAATGCAATAAATTAAACAACGGAAATGAAACGAGAATACCCAAGAACGAAGTAGCCTTTCATCTATGATGGTGGCCCAAAAATGCCACTAAAGTAAGCCGCGAAACCATGTTGATCTCGTGTTTGGGGAGTGGATGGAGGCTGATGGAACGGTGCCAAAGCAGGATGTGGTACCGGGTTAACCGTGCCCCTGTCAATAGTCTCATAACTTGGAGATTGGTACCTATCAAGTGGTGTGTAGGGCAGGTTAGCCCTATAATCACTGTAATGCCTCAACTCATCCTCGTACTGCCACTACTGGCTGTACATATAAGTATTCAGGAATGTACCGGCCCTCACACCCAGGTAGATGTCATCCAACTGCCTCCTCTGCGCTCCCACTTCAGACTGCAACCAATTAATTTGCCTCTGTTGCTCCTCCATCACTCTATCTTGCCTCTCTGACCTCTCTCGCTGCTCATTTCTCATGCCAGTGACTTCCGTGCTCAGGCTAGATAACATTTGTACAATGTTGCTTAAGTCTCCTGCCTCACCTCTCCGGACCGCTCTGCTTTGCTGTCTCTCTGTCCTCTCCTCCTCGGGATATGGTGTCACTACACTTTTCTTCGTCTCAGTGTCATAGATCTCATACCCGTCCTCGGCTTCTCTCAATACAATGTCTTTCATAGAGCTGACCTTGATCCATAGACTACTCTCTTTGATGAACTTAGCGGGGGTATTATCAGCCATAGCACCTTTCACCTTCAGGTATCTGGACAACAGCCACATATGAGGTATAACCTGTCTCTCCCGGGTGTTGTACATATTCCACAAATCATCCATCACGATCCAGGCAAAGGATAGGGGTTCCTCTCCTGTCAGCAGGGCATGCATAATACTAACATCCTTCAATCTCACCTTGCTCAGATCCCCTGTCCTTGGTAAAATATTTGGAATCACGATCTTGTGAAGTACTTTAGCCATCGGCTGCAAATCACCTCGTTTGAAGTCCCTGTACTTGGATACCCGTTCCCTGGGAAGATCAAAAGCCGCCATCACCTTCCTCAACCAGACTTTGGAATACATCATCCCCGTGCCGGCTAGATATCCCTCAGTTCTGTACACATAAGGCTGCCTCTCACCGTCCCTCATGCACCCGGTATCTAATGCAAAAACTTCCCTCAGCTCTGCGGCTGTCATCCGGATCTCTATATTGCCCACTATGCCTATCAAGGTGTAGTTACAGTCGTCAACCCCTCTCCCGAGTCGTAAGTTTGACATCCATTCTGCTACCACAAAGGGGTACAACTCCTCTCCTCCTAAATCCAACACTTTCTCCCAGCCCAGTGCTTGAAACAACTCTACCACGCCATAATTTCCGAACTCATCCCTATCTAGCTTCTTCTCATAAATGAACTTTGTATCCTCTCCCCACTTTTCCATAAATAGTTCAGCCCTGATTCTTTCATCGTGCTCGGACAGAAGCTTTGTTGAATCCCATACAGCAGGAGGACGAACATTTGGTGTGGCTGAAGCTGTTTTCTTTCGTTTTGCTATGCTCTTTTGCCTTTGAGATGATGATGCTCCCGACATGGTGATTTCTGAAATGCACAACAAATAATGAACTGTTAGTATCAACATAATCATTTACACACGTATAACCTGCAGTTCATAACACGGCCCCTGTCATACATTCATTTAGCTTATGCTAAAAGCCACCCAAATCAAAAAATTGGACACCCCCTCCCCAACTTAGAGGGAAGTGATGTCCTCATCACAAACAATGCAGTTAGGCAACACAAATAAGCACAAAAAATAACACCATGACAAGGAAATAACCAACGGCATCCAAACATATCATAGACGGAGCAAAAGAAAGAGAAAGTATTAGAGTTAGGTACACGTAGAATTGTTTCATCGCCACACATGGCGGAATTAACCATCACACAAAAGAACCAAAGTGTTTTCACCCAACAACCCACTAGACCAAGTTCCTATCCTCATCACGCATCGGAGCTTTGTCTTTACGGCCGTGTTCCATCCTTGCCAAAGCCTGCTCAGCTTGCATCTCAGCTTCGTGGTTAGCAGCAGCATTGATAGCCTCGGCCATCGCGTACAACCTACCCACTTTCTTTTCCATTATTTCCAGAGAAAACATCACTCGATGCTGCAGCTGTTCATGCATTTTGCCTACCATAGCAGTGAGGTCTTGAATGCTCTTCGGCATGCCCTCTAACACAGCAGCAGTGGGGGTAGGGGTGTAAACGAGCCGAGCCGAGCCCGAGCCCGTTTAAGCTCGAGCTCGGCTCGTTTAAAATTATCAGGCTCGAGCTCGAGCTCGGCTCGTTTCGAGCTTTGTATGTAAAGCTCGAGCTCAGCTCATGAATAATTTTCCAAGCTCGAGCTCGGCTCGGGCTCGACTCATTTATTATATATTTTTATTTTTTAATTAGTTTTTAAATAATCTTTTCAAATAATATGTAAAATTTGTTATTTTAATATATTTATATTTATTTAATTTATATATTATATATTTATTAATTTAAAAATATATTTATATATAAGCTCGTTTAAGCTCATTTAGGCTCGCGAGCTCGATATGTGAAGCTCGGGCTCGGCTCGTTTATTAAACGAGCTCGAATTTAGGCTCGAGCTCGGCTCGAGCTCGTTTAATTCGAGCTTTTTTTGAGCTTTTAACGAGTCGAGCTCGAGTAGCTCACGAGTAGCTCGACTCATTTACACCCCTAAGTGGGGGTAGCAGATGATGACTCCCCGAAGACACGCTCGGGAGACACAGCAGGAGAACGAGGACGGTTCAGGGGAGTCTCATACCCACTCATCCAGTCCCTGATAATGGATTTGTCACCAGCACGAATAAATTTGGTACGACTGAAAAGCTGCTTTGCGAAGTGTTTTTCTCGATCAGGTATGACAGAAAAGCGGGGGTTAGGCGGGAGAGTACCCATGCGTTCCAAAATCTCAGAGATCATTCTAGCGTGCACCAGCTCAGTTCGATTGGATGAGAGTACAGCGTTCCAAATATTACCCAGTACCAAATGGCTTAAAGAGATACAAGGGGACCCAGTCAACAACGCATTAAAGACTATAATTTCCTTCACCTTAACGCTAGTAGTATCAGCATTTCTCGGCAGAACGTTGTACAGGACCAACTTCCATAATACCTTGGCCAAAGGCCTGAGATCCTTACGTGCATTTGCAGTGTACGTCTTGGCTTGAGTAGGTGTGAGTTCAAACACTGTTGTCAAATAAGTTTGCCAAACTTCTGGAGAGACTAACGGAATCTCTTTTAGACTCTCCTCATCCCAAATCTCATGCTCAAGAACAGTTCCATCAGCGGCAGTCGGTGTGTCAAAACCTAAACGTTGCTGTAGCTTCTCTACTGAAAGCTCAATTTCTTGACCCCCTACCGTTGCTTGAAGGGTCAAAGGTGCTAGCAAATCACCTCTCTTCCTTTTTACAGTGTTGCAGAACTCCTCTAGAACATCCTGGTAAACCACATCTTTAGTCCAATCCAACGCCGATAACCATCCCAACCGGCCAAAAGCATCAAATACTCCATAATCTTTGAACTCGTCCCTAAGTACTCCTTTTTCTAATAAAAACTTGAAATCTGAGTCAACTTCGAATACTTCCATTTGTTGCTCTACCTCCCGAGTTGGAGAAGGTGTTGGAGAAATGGTCTGGCGAGGACGCTTACGTGTGCTTGACGTCGCAGTTTGTTTCTGCTTTCTAGCGGAAGCCCGAGTCATAGCTAAAGAGATTCATATAGATAATATCAGATGCTATGCCCAATGTGACGGATTACATGCACACTATGAATGCTTACTTAGAGTGATGCTCAGAAATGCAACCTAGGGTCAACTCAGTCCCTTACCTACTAAATCTCAAGCCTACTGTCGGTTGTGAGTGTTTTAACCTTAGAGGCATGTACCCTAGTGGTTGGTGCGACAACACTTTGCTCAATAAATCACCCCTCCCCAACTTAGTTGTAGAGGGAGGGGAAAAGCGACTACCTTTGTTCCTGAAGTTCTATCAGCACGACTACTCAACACACTCCTAAGCTAGAGCATACCCATCAACACTGTAACATACCCACAATGACCACTAAGAACATACATACTCATTATGCCACTTGACCACATACAACCCATAGCAAACAACTTTCCAACAAACCCTAACTTTTAAAATAGGTACCCTAACGTCATAAAACCGCAAATGTGTGTGATATACATGAAATACATAAGAGATATAACTTCATACACACATGATCAACATATACCTTCACAAATCGCACACAAGTCCACAAAAAGCCCTAATCGGTTCATTAAACCCACAAGAAAGTCGTGAATGCTATAGGTGAGCTTGAGATAGTTACCTGAATGACAAGGGGACGGAATGCGTGAAGGACGATGATGAAGAAGGTGGAAACCGTTCGGCGTCCGCAAGAGAGAGAAGCGAGAGTGTTTTTAGAAAGAGAGAGAACGGTAGGTGTGAATAAATGAGGTAGATAGAGGTTTAAAGGGCAAAAATTCGCCCAGGCGTCCCACTTGGCGTCTAAGACGCTGCCCAGCGTCCGTGCGGCTATTCTCAGCGTCCCCAAAACGCTAACCCTCTGTTTTGGAATTTATTCCAGCGTCTAGGACGCTCACTCAAACGCCGCCCACTCAAGCGCCCATTCGACCGCGTTTTCAGCGTCCTGCTCAGCGTCCCAAGCGCTACCCAAGCGTTCTGACCCCGTTTTGAGCGTCCCAAAGACGCGCACACTCTGTTTGATAATTAATTCCGGCGTCCACAACGCCCACTTGGACGCTGGTACTTCAAATTCACTCAACACTCGTTCTAAAAGCTTTCCAACTCCCATTTGCTCAATAACGGCCACTCCCGCTCATTTCCAAATTAAAAACACACATTAAATTAACTAAACACAACTTTAAACAAACACAAAAAACAACCATTTTCGTATGGAACACGACTATACTTAGCACGTATAGCAAGCCTTTAAACCACTTAATTACTTAGATGGACGAGTTTAGTCTCGTGAGGGTTTGCAGTGAATATACCCACAAAATTCATACATGCTTGACTTACAGAGATGAGTCGATTGGCTCTTTGAGAGCCACTACCTCTATCAAGGTTGCTTGATTACCGTTAGTGCTTATCGGGCCTTCAACGTACATCTTAAGCCTATGGCCATTCACAGTAAATGAATGTCCATGCTTAAGATCCTTGACCTCCACAGCTCCATTATCATATACATGAATTACCTCATAAGGTCACGTCCATTTACTCCTCAGCTTACCTGGAAACAATTTAATGCGTGAGTTATAGAGCCAAACCTTATTACCAACTGCAAAAGTCTTGCTTCTCAAGCATTTATCATGGAAATGCTTTGTCTTTTCCTTGTAAATCCTCGCACTTTCGTATGCCTCCAATCTGATTTCTTCCAGTTCTGCCAATTGAAACTTCCTCATTCTCCCTGCATCAGAAATATCTTAGTTAGCATTTCGAATTGCCCAAGTAGCTCTATGCTCCAACTCTACAGGTAGATGACAAAGTTTCCCATAGACTAGTCTATAAGGTGACATTCCAATAGGGGTCTTGTAAGCAGTCCTGTAAGCCCATAGTGCGTCATCTAATCTCAACGACCAATCTTTGCGATTAGGCTTAACAGTCTTTTCTAAAATCCTTTTGACTTCCCTATTGGACACCTCAACTTGACCGCTCGTCTGTGGGTGATAAGGAGTGGCAACACGATGGGTTACCCCATAATATTTCAACAAGGTGTGAAACTGAAAATTTTTAAAGTGGGTCCCCCCATCACTAATAATAGCTCGGGGAATCCCATGGCGTGAGAAAATGTTCTTTTTTACAAATTTGATCACCACCTTGTTGTCATTGTATCGTGTTGCCTCAACCTCAACCCACTTGGAGACATAATCTACGGCTACCAAAATATATTCAAAACCAAAAGAGACAGGAAAGGGACCCATAAAATCTATTCCCTAGACATCAAAAATTTCTACTTCTAATATGGGAACCATGGGCATTTGATCTCTCTTATATATCCCCCCAACCTGTTGGCATCTCAGACAAGACTTAACATACTCATATGCATCTTTAAATAATGAAGGCCAAAAGAAACCACAGTCTAACACTTTGTGGGCTGTTTTCTTGGCACTAAAATGCCCCCCACATGCTAAACTATGACAATGAGTAAGGATATCAAGTTGGTCCGTTTCTGGGACACATCTTCTGATCAACTGATCAGCACCAATCTTGAAAATATCAGGATCGTCCCAGATGTAATACTTGGCTTGGGCGTAGAAACTTTTCCGCTGCTGTGACGTCCAATGGCTTGGTGTCTTACCTGTCACAAAATAATTAACCAAATTAGCAAACCACGGTAATTTAGACACAAATAACAGCTGTTCATCAGGAAAAGATTCCTTGATCACTTCAATGGAATTTGGAACCAACGTGGGCAGCCTTGACAGGTGATCAGCTACCACATTCTCCGACCCCTTTTTATCCCGTATCTCCAGATCAAACTCTTGCAGTAATAAAATCCACCTGATCAGTCTTGGTTTGGCATCCTTTTTGTTCAAGAGGTACTTCAATGCACTATGGTCCGAGTAGATTATCACTTTGGCACCCCATACATAGGCATGAAACTTATCCAAGGCATACACTACCGCTAATAACTCCTTTTCTATGGTAGTGTAATTCTGTTGAGCCTCAGAAAACGTCTTGCTGGCATAATAAATCACAACCGGCTTCTTATCAACCCTCTGTCCCAGCACTGCTCCCACCGCGAAGTCACTTGCATCACACATAATTTCGAATGGCTTCGTCCAATCAGGTGACTGCAAAATGGGAGCATCAGTAAGCTTAGCCTTTAATAGCTCAAATGCTTTTAGACATGCTTCATTAAACACAAATTCAGCATCCTTAGCTAAAAGATTAGACAACGGCTTGGAAATGGTGCTGAAATCCTTGATAAATCTTCTATAGAATCCAGCGTGCCCCAAGAACGATCTCACTCCCTTAACACTGGTTGGTGGTGGCAAATATGAAATAAGCTGAATTTTTTGCCTTGTCCACTTCCATACCTTTCTCAGAAACTACGTGGCCTAAGACAATTCCCTCCTTGACCATGAAGTGGCTCTTCTCCCAGCTCAACACCAAATTTGTTTCGGTGCACCTTTTCAAGACTTGCTCCAGATGATATAAACAACCCTCAAACGTCTTATCAAAGATGGAGAAATCATCCATAAAAATTTCTAGCGAGCCTCCCACCATATCTGAGAATATTGCCATCATGCAACGTTGAAACGTGGCAGGAGCGTTACACAACCCAAATGGCATCCGTCTATAGGCGAATGTCCCGTAAGGGCACGTGAACGTGGTCTTTTCCTGGTCATCAGGGTGGATAGGAATCTGATTGTACCCTGAATATCCATCTAGAAAGCAATAGTACTTCTGGCCTGCCAGCTTCTCAACTATCTGATCTATGAAAGGCAACGGGAAGTGATCCTTTGATGTGGCTGCATTCAACTTCCTATAGTCTATACAGACCCTCCAACCTGTTACTGGCCTGGTTGCAATCTGCCCATCTTCGGTGTTTATCACTGTCACCCCAGACTTCTTTGGCACGGTCTGTGTAGGGCTGACCCATTGACTATTAGAAATGGGGTAAATAATACCCGCATCTAACCACTTCAATACCTCCTTCTTTACCACTTCTCTTAAGTTCGGGTTGAGTCTCCGTTGTGCATCCCTTGATGGTTTACTATCAGCCTCCGTGATAATTCTGTGCATACAAATGGTAGGACTTATCCCTTTTAAATCAGAGATTGTCCAACCCATAGCTGCCTTATGCTTTCCCAAAACTTCAATCAGTGCCTCTTCTTCCTCTTTTGTCAAATCCGAAGCTATAATCACTGGCAAACTCTCTTGTGGTCCCAAAAATACATATTTGAGATGTGTGGGTAAGGCCTTGAGTTCCAGTGTAGGAGCCTGCTCTAAGGATGGTTTGTTTGACTCAGGGAGATTTTCTGGTAACTTCTCAAACTTGACTGACCATGGAGGTTGCTTACTCGGCTTTGTTCCTCCAAACATCTCTTCTAAGCTCATCAACCAACCCCAATCAACCTCTTCTTTCTCTTGGCATGACAATGCGTATCCCAATTCATCCCTTCTAGTCATGAGTGATGCCTGTGATCCTGCTAGCTCATCAAGATAATCAATTAAATAACACTCTGAATCATCAGAGATACTAGGGACAGCACTGAAAACATTCAACTTCAATTTTCTATTTCCGAAGGCTAAGTCCAAGGCACCCGTCCTACAATTAATTTGGGTATTAACAGTGGCCA
Source organism: Centrapalus pauciflorus (assembly GCA_020465985.1). NCBI lineage: Eukaryota > Viridiplantae > Streptophyta > Magnoliopsida > Asterales > Asteraceae > Centrapalus > Centrapalus pauciflorus. The sequence goes on from JAANYP010006787.1 coordinate 186,377, forward strand.
AAAATGGCCTACCCAAAATAATTGCGGGCTGGTTATCCCGACTTCTTTGATCTGAATCTAACACAAGAAAGTCCACCGGGTAATAGAAATCCTCAACTTTTACAATCACATCGGTTAACATGCCCCTTGGAATCTTAGTGGATCGATCAGCTAGTTGTAACACCACATCTGTGGGTGTTAGGCTTCCTAAATCGTGCTGATCGAATAAGTTTCCAGGGAGTATGTTAACACTTGCTCCCAAATCTAGCAATGCTTTTTTAATCCTGATATCACCTATAGTAACAGATATAAGAGGTGAACCTGGATCCTTAAGCTTGGGTGGCAATGAACTTGAAACTACTGCACTTACCTGCTCCGTGAGATTGATTTGCTTCGGCAAGACCGTAGGATACTTACGCTTTTGAGTGCACAAATCCTTCAGAAACTTTGCATACGCTGGAATTTGCTGCAATGCTTTCACCAGTGGAATGTTGATCCTCACCTGATTGAATGTGTCCCATAGATCCTCTATCTGCGGCCCTTTCTTCCCATACATCGGTCTATTCGGGTCCTCTAGAGCTGATGGGTATGGAGGTGTCGGTTCAGGCTTTGGCTGCTCTTCTTTTTGCACCACAACTTCCTTAAACTGAACTTGCTTCTTCAATTTTACCTCCTTCTCAGATTCTGAATGTGGAGCTTTCTTCCCATCATCTATAGTCTCCTCAACATCACTATCTTCATCTTCCACTTCCGGCATCACAACTTTGTTATCAACCTTCTTACCACTTCGCAAGGTGGTAACTTTCTGCAACTCACTCACTTCGTTCAGCTCTTCCACCTCATGTACTGATTGCTTTTCTTTGCCTTTGGAATGAGACGGATTGACTTGGGTATTACTCGGTAATCTACCTTCATCTCTTTTTATAAGCTGATCTGCGATCTGCCCCATTTGCTTCTCTAGACTGGCCATTGACTTTGTCTGCACATAGGATTGTTGCTTTAAGTAATCCATAAGCGGATCCATCTTTGAATCCTTGGGAGCTTCATGAACAACCGATTCTTTTTCTTCTTTAGTACCCGATGATGTACCACCATAAAAATTCCTACCCTGTGGGTACCGAATCCCTTGATCTAAATCTGGGTTTTGAATACTCCTCGGCTCTTTAATCATCTCTCCAACGAAAGTTAGGATGACGCCTCCACCCAGGATTATAGGTTTCTGAATGAGGGTCAAACCTATCTTGCCTTGGTCGAAAACCCGAGATCTCACTTGCTTGCTCGCCTTGCACATGATAGCAAAATTCTGAAGTGTGAGTATACTCCCCACAAGTGACACACATCACCGGTAATCGTTGTTCTGTCTGCTCCTTTTTCATCAAAACATCCAACTTCTTGCTAAGAGCTTCTATATTTGTTGTGACATCTCTTTTCAAAGCATTATCAATTCCCAATACTTGAACTCCAATTGGCGTTTCAGACCCAGCTTGTACCTTTGACCCCTTAGCTAACTGTGCCAACAATTCCCATGCCTCATCATGCTCTTTGGCCAAGAATGTACCCCCCGAGGCTGCTGTGATCATGTTTCTACTCTCTTGGCTGATTCCATCGAAAAAGTTCTTCACCAACATCCACTTGGGTACCTCATGATGTGGACATGCCCGTAACATCTCATTCAGTCGTTCAAAAGCCTCATGAAATTGTTCCCCCGGCTTCTGCTTAAAACTGGTAATGTTGTTCCTCTTTTCAGTGGTTTTACTAATCGAATAAAACTCGTTGAGGAAAGCCCTCTTCATCTCCTCCCAATTATGAATGCTATTAGCTGGTAGAGAAGTAAACCAGTGCTTCGCTTTGTGTTTAAGAGAGAACGGGAACAATCGTAGTTTGAGAGAGTCTACGGGTAGTCTTTGCACTCTATTAGCCTTGCAAATTGCTGAAAATTCGGCAAGGTGATCGTATGGTTCTTCGCTCTTTGTTCCATGAAAATGAGGAATGATGGTGAACAAATGAGTCTTTATCTCCGGTTCATTCTTGATGTGCCGCTAGCACACCTTAATTTTAATTAAGAAATGGAACTAAATAAACTAGAACTAGCAGACAAATAGGCAAGTATTACCTATCGTATACTAGTATAGCTTACGTAAGTCCGGGTATCGAACTCAGGGACAATCTGGTGGAATGATGATAATAAATCGTCGGTTAATAATTAGCTATGTATTTAAATTGGTTTAACTTATGAAAAATTTAAATTAATGACTAAAGATTTACCAAAACTACACACACAATCCTAAGGAATTGATTACTAAGATTCTTGATAAAAGGAAACATGTAATCAAATGGGATCACTCCCCCTAGACATCGGATAAACGATTTAACGCGCAAATCGGATAATATAATAGTTATGATTACAAAGCAACAAACACACAAATCTCTAAGTTGTGTTTGATACTAATTTATCATAACAACTAATGTCATATCCACTCAAATCTCTTATACATGAATACAATATCAATTATTTAACGTATGAACAATGATCATCTAGCTATATAGATCTCTCACTATAGCACAATAATCCCATAACTCACGACGTGAACACGAAAACCTCTTTTAAATGTTCAGAACTTCAGTTATGCAAATCCGAATGTTCACAACAAGTTTACGTCTTTTTAAAGATTATTTGGTTAAAAGCCAAATACATAAAATTCATGCTATATTCTCATAAACACATAAATCCCCTCTCATTGTTATGAAAACACCGATTAAACCTACTCTTTCACCATCTCTAGTAGAAAGATTCAACCTCACCAAAGTGTTTGGTTTATCAAAAACAAATACCAACTATTTCGAACTCTCGTTATGGAAATAATAAAGCATTCATAGCAAGTTTAACAAGTCTAAACATAATAACAAGATTTTCATTCAAAATACGCAAACTTCGATATATAATCCGATTACATACAAATATAAATCATCCAATGTCTAGGGTTTGCTACCCAAATGATTACATAGCAAAACTACTCCATGCTAATGGAGCAAAACACCATCATACAATAAGCAAGCATTTCAAATATTAAGATGAACTTAAATACAAGAAAAACTCCCCTAATGACGTATGATGATGAAGATGCAATCCTTTGAAACAAAACTCCAAGTAAATGCCTTCCTTTGCCTTCCATCTTGCTCAAGAAATCAGGAAATAAGTGTGTGTAAAAATTGGTAAAAGTTCGTCCCCTTCATAAATGAGCAGATTCTTTCTTTTATAGGCTGGAGAGAACTCGCCGAGTACATGAAAAGAACTCGCCGAGTACATGTGTTGTCAGCTCCTGATTAGATCTCAAACAGGGTGAACTCGCCGAGTAGTGTACATGAACTCGCCGAGTTCATGTGTTGTCGACACCCTATTAAATCTGGCAATTTTCAGGAATTTTCAGAAATAATCAGAATTCAGGTGAACTCGCCGAGAATAGTCTGAACTCGCCGAGTTCCTCTTATGAGTTTGGTTCTGGATTTAGGCGAACTCGCCGAGAATAGGCTGAACTCGCCGAGTTCTGGGCAGATCAGGTATTCTGTTTAGGTTCGAACTCGCCGAGAAGACACTGAACTCGCCGAGTTCCACTGGTTTCAGCTCTTTTCAATCCAATTTATTCAACCAACACCTGAAATGACAACATAAACCTATAAGATTGAGTTTGGGATGAAAATCAACCAAAAAGCTATGTAAAACACGAGATATCGTCCGATAAAACATGTACAAATTGGACGATATCAAACATTCCCACACTTAACCCTTGCTTGTCCTCAAGCAACTCTTACAGAAGCATATATATAGACTTGAAATTGAAAACGCATAATACTCGACAACTTTTGACAAAGAAAGAAAATCCTAAGGCATTTCCGACTTAACCGAACACATAGCTAGGAAAACAAAAATAACTTCAAGAGCCAATTAAAACATAGAGTAGGGATAGAAGCTAAACATGCTAAACTTTTTGAGAACAAAATAAACATGGCAGAAACTCACTAAATGAACACTCAACCCTCGTGTTTAGGTTGACAAAGTCTCTCAATTGTAACACATTGAAATATGCATGAACATAAGCTTGCTAGAACCTCAAATCTACAACACTCGATCAAGAACTAGGCGAAAAATCAAGAGGGCTTGAAAAGGGGTAAGGAAAAGAGGGAAAAAGACTGAAAGAAAAGAAAGAGAGCGGCTAAAAACACGATAACCGGCTCGACTGGAAAACTTTTCTTTTCCAACGAAAGTCGAACAAAACATTAGATACTTTTATCTTGACAATAATTTAGCAAATGTCTCTATGAGACTTTCTTATTTGCTACACTTTCTTTAGAATTTTTTTTTTTTTTTGACGTGGACTTTGCCCACAATAACCTAACAATGGCCACCTCAACAATCAAGGCATACACTCTTTTCTTGATTTAACGGCAATTGGGCTAGGAAAGAAAAAACGGGAAAATGGGAAAGGGAAATGGAAGCCAAAAGAAAGGCTTCCTAAATGCCTCTATCAAACAACCGCCTAAAACTTGATCATTGTGTTTCCGAGATGCATCGCAAAAGCAAGTTCTAACATGCATACAACAACCGACAATATCACACATAAAACCAAACGAATTGTGAGCACCTAGATCATATATACTTAAAGCTCAATAAGGCTCAAACGCTCACGAATGAAAGTTCTTGGTTGGGTTAAAATGTGCAAGCCATGCTAATTTTGAAAACAAACCTTTCATCAATGAGTTTCTTTTATCCCTAAACATGCTTAAAAGGAACTCAAAAAAAAATTTTTGCCTAAAAATATGAACAAATAAGTAAGAAATGCCACAAGATTTAAATTCTAACAAAAGAAGCGATGTGTGGTAAACTATAAATATGCTTGATATAAGAATCACTCGAGAACCATCAATGGTTCGATTATTCCCACACTTGACAGAAATACATTGCCCTCAATGTAATAAACAAGTAAAAGAGCAAGTAAAGCAATGATAAAAGCAAGTGGGTCGAGAAATCTCCCTGAATGGCAAGAAGGGAGAACTCAAGAAGTGATGAACCGGATGGCGCACCATCTTGGACAAAATCTGTGCAAGAAAGAAATAGAATGCACGACAAGCATAAACAAAAATATAAAACAGGCATACGAGAATAAATTACAAACCTAAGCATTAGCAACAAAAAAAACTAAATAAAAGTACTGGCAAGTAAAATAAATAACAAAGTGCAAAAAAATAAAAATTGTTCAAGGGCATCACGCCCGTACAGTACAGACAATCAAATAAATAGAGGGGGAATCAAATACAAGTCCGTCAATAAAAAAAACAACAAAACTGGGAGTCAACCATCTTCGGGCGGCGGCGGGGGATACTGGCGTGCGACGGTGGAGATGACTCAAAAACACCCGAAAACGATTCCCACACTTGTATTTGACAATAGGGAAACAAACCTACGAAGATTTGGGGAGAAACTAGCCAAAAACGGAGAACTTTGGTGGGTTTTGGGGGGTTGTCGGCGCAGAGAGAGAGGAGAGGTGAGAGGGTGATTTCAAAATAATGAAGAAAAAAAAAGAAAGTGATATTAGGGTTATCTGCGGCCGAGAACTCGGCGAGTTCCTTGCAGGGTGTCAGACCTCGAGATGCTCTTTTGACTGAAATTAAATTTTATTTTTTTTTATATATTTTTTTTTAGCATCGAATTGAGATAAGTGCAGGTCCACAAACTCGGCGAGTTTAGGGCCAAACTCGGCGAGTACACCCCTGATCCAGAATGCTGATTTCAAATTGAACTCGGGGAGTATGCTTAATGAACTCGGCGAGTTCAGCAAATTCCAGAATGAAATTCACCTGGTGAACTCGGCGAGTAGGTGATGAACTCGGCGAGTTCTGTCCAGAACTGCACTATTAAACCCAGAAAATTAAAACAAGATAAACCAAACCAACAACCCCGACTTTTTCGATTTCTAAAACACGGAAAAGCAAAAATGAAACCATAACGAACAGAATCGAAAGACATGCTTATTTAACTTCGAGTCTTAAGCTTGACTTGGCCTCCACTTTTAATTTTCGATACGCAACAATGTGAGGGCTTCGACATCCTCACCAATAGCTTCCGAGTTTTCAAAGTATTTTTTCAATCGTTGGCCATTCACTTTGAATGTTTCATTGCCGTTTGGATCAAGCAATTCGAATGTGCCATACGGAAATACTTTATAGACGGTGTAAGGGCCGGACCACCGAGATCTCAACTTTTCGGGAAAAAGTTTTAATCTAGAATTGAAAAGCAAAACCCGGTCCCCCTCACGGATGTCGGAACGATTCTTGAGATGAGCATCGTGAAAATTATTGGTCTTTTCCTTATAAATGCTTGAATTTTCATAAGCTTGGAGTCGTAATTCATCCAATTCAAGCAATTGAGCCTTTCGTAGCTCACCGGATAAGGAAAGATCAAGATTGCATTCTTTTAAGGCCCAAAACGCCTTATGCTCAATCTCGACGGGAAGATGACAAGATTTCCCGTATACCAAACGAAATGGAGTGGTGCCGATTGGAGTTTTAAAAGCTGTTCTAAACGCCCAAAGCGCGTCATCCAACTTATCGGACCACTCCTTACGGTTGTTTCCAACCATCTTCTCTAGGATTCGTTTCAATCCACGGTTCGTGAACTCGACTTGCCCACTTGATTGTGGGTGATATGAAGTGCCGGTGCGATGTTTCACACCATATCGAGCTAAGGCCTTTTCCATCTGTGAGTTGCAAAAGTGTGTTCCACGATCACTAATTAAGGCCTTAGGAGCACCAAACCGGGAGAAGAGCTTTTTCAAGAATTTTTGTACAACTCGGGCATCGTTTGAGGGCAAAGCTTGAGCCTCGGCCCATTTGGAAACATAGTCAACGGCCACGAGAATGTACTTATTTCCACGAGAAGGGGGGAACGGCCCCATGAAATCGATCCCCCAAACATCAAAGACCTCACAAATTTGAATCGGATTTTGGGGCATTTCATCTCGTTTGGAGATGTTTCCGGATCTTCGACATTGGTCACAAGTTTGGACCATGGAGTATGAATCTTTATAAATGGTCGGCCAATAGAAACCCGAATCGAACATCTTTTTGGTAGTGTTACTTGGTCCCAAATGACCACCGGTCGGTCCAATATGACAGTGATGGAGTATTTCTTGGCACTCTTTGCCAAACACACAACGGCGAATCACTTGATCCGCGCCAACTCGAAAAAGAAAAGGGTCCTCCCAAAAATAATATTTGCAATCGGAGAGAAGCTTTCGCTTTTGTTGGAACGACATGCCTTTGACTATTATACCACAAGCTAGATAATTGGCAATGTCGGCGAACCAAGGAGCCTCGGAATCAACAACTAGCTTCATCAGGGATTCATCCGGAAATTTGTCATTGATGGATGAATCATGAAGCCCTTCAAGATTTGGATTTTCAAGACGGGAGAGGTGATCGGCCTCGAGATTCTCGGCTCCTTTCTTATCCTTAATTTCGATGTCGAATTCTTGTAGAAGAAGAATCCAACGGATAAGACGAGGTTTGGCATCTTGTTTAGAAAACAAGAACCGAAGAGCCGAATGATCGGTGTAAACAACAGTTTTGGACAAAACGAGGTAAGACCGGAATTTATCGAACGCAAAGACAACGGCGAGAAGTTCCTTCTCGGTAGTAGTATAATTCTCTTGAGCATCCGTTAGCGTCTTACTTGCGTAATAAATCGGTTGGAAGTGATTATTGACTCGTTGGCCCAAAACGGCCCCTACGGCGAAATCACTAGCATCACACATAAGCTCGAAAGGTTGGGACCAATCGGGAGCTATCATGATAGGAGCGTGTGTGAGCTTATCCTTGAGGAGTTCGAAAGATTCTTGGCATTCTTTGGAAAAGACAAACGGGGTGTCCTTTTCGAGAAGTTGGGTCATCGGGCGTGTAATCTTTGAAAAATCCTTAATAAACCGACGGTAAAAACCCGCATGACCGAGAAAACTTCTAATGCCTTTCACATTTATCTACCTCAATTCCCACACTTGAGATCTTGTGTCCCAAGACAATACCCTCTTGTACCATGAAATGGCACTTCTCCCAATTCAACACGAGATTTGTTTCCTCACAACGAGCAAGCATTCGATCGAGATTTGCTAGGCATGAATCGAATGAGTCTCCATAAACCGAAAAATCGTCCATGAAAACTTCCATAAAGCTCTCAATCATATCATGAAAAATTGCCATCATACACCTTTGGAAAGTGGCGGGTGCGTTGCACAACCCGAAAGGCATCCGGCGATAAGCATAGGTTCCATATGGGCAAGTGAAAGTTGTTTTCTCTTGGTCATCGGGATTGATGGGAATTTGAAAATATCCCGAAAACCCATCGAGAAAACAATAGAATTGATTTCCGGCCAATCGTTCTAACATTTGATCCATGAACGGCAAAGGAAAGTGATCCTTATGGGTGGCATCGTTGAGTTTGCGATAATCGATGCATACTCGCCATCCCGTTACCGTTCTCGTCGGTATGATCTCATTGTTTTCATTATGAACGATAGTCATGCCACCTTTTTTGGGCACAACTTGTACCGGACTCACCCACGGGCTATCCGAGATCGGATATATCAACCCGGAATCAAGAAGCTTAATTACCTCTTTCTTAACCACCTCCATCATGTTTGGGTTCAAACGACATTGTCTTTGGACAACGGGTTTGTAGTCCTCCTCCATCAAAATTTTATGAGTGCAAAACGAAGGACTAATACCCTTGATGTCGGTAATTTTCCATGCAATTTCCCCTTTGTGGGCTCGGAGAATGTCGAGGAGTCTAATTTTTTGGTCGCCCGAAAGACTCGATGAAATTATAACCGGCAACTTAGACTCCTCAAGTAGGAATGCATACTCGAGATGGCTTGGGAGCTCTTTGAGCTCAAGAATTGGTGGGTCTTCAAGAGATGACTTAACCCGACAAGAATTATGATCATGAGAGACGGAATCAACATCCAAAGGAAACAGGGGTGGATCAACGGTCGACAATGGTGTCGACTCTTCCAAAAATTTTTCAAAATTAACAATCTTTTTCCCTTCATCTATTGAGTAGATGTCCTTGGAGTTGTATGACAAAAGAGATGAAAAATCAAAATCAAAAGCTTCTTCAAATGCGTGCACGTGGTAACAAGTGTCATCCATAAATGATGCATGTTGCATGGCCTTATCAATCGAAAATGTGACGGACTCATTACCGACCTTCAATGTAAGCTTTTTATCAAACACATCAATGATAGCTCGTGAAGTGGCCAAAAATGGCCTCCCTAAGATAAGGGGTACACGGCTATCTTCTTCCATATCTAGGATCACAAAATCCGCGGGGAACACGAATTTATCAACTTTAACAAGCACATTTTCAACTACTCCCCTTGGATACTTTATTGACCGATCAGCCAATTGAATGCTCATTTTAGTCGGTTGCGGATCTCCTAAATGCAATTTTTCATATAAAGAAGTGGGCATCAAATTTATGCTTGCCCCGAGATCCGCAAGTGCATTCGTGATAACTAAACTACCAATGTGGCAAGGAATAGTAAAACTCCCTGGGTCCGTTAGCTTTTGAGGTAGTTTGTTTTGAAGCACCGCCGAGCATTCCTCGTTCATTACCACAGCCGAGATTCCTTCGAGCTTCCTCTTGTTGGTGATGATATCCTTGAGAAACCTAGCATAAGTAGGCATTTGTGAGATAACATCAGTAAAAGGTAAATTAATATGCAATTGCTTAAATAGCTCAAGGAATTTGTGAAATTGGGCCTCGTCCTTTTCCCTTTTTAACCGACTCCGGAAAGGTGCCTTCGGCTTGGCGATCGGGATTTCTTTTGCGATAGGAGGTTGGACTTGCACGGTACTTGGTGGGCTTGAAGTTTGTGCCTCGTCCTTCGTTGCCTCCTCTTTCGGTTCAACCTGCACATCATCAACAACAAGATCATTTGAAACCGAATTAGAAATAGGTTCAAGAATTTTACCACTCCTCAAACTGATTGCTTTGACGTGCTCTTTCGGATTGACTTCCGTGTTGGAAGGCAATGTACCCTTCTCCCTTTCCTTATCAAGAAGTAATTGAGTGAGTTGCCCCATTTGCTTTTCGAGGTTTTGGATGGAAGCTTGTTGTCCCCTCACTATATCTTCAAGGGTGGGCTTGGTTTCGGTTGATGGAGCGGTAGTATTTGTAGCTTGGTATGGTTGTTGCGATGTATTGGTTGGTTGATTTGGTTGTCGGGATTGGTATTGGGCGGTGTTTGGATGACGAGGTTGGTATGAATTGTTTCTTTGGTTGGGGTTGGAAGAGCTAGCACCCTCAAATCCCGGTGGTACCGCCGGAGCTTGTTCGTTTGGTTGACGCCATCGGAAATTTGGATGATTCCGATTGTCAACATTGGTATTATAGTATTGTTGAGGTGGTGGTTGAAAAGCTAGCTTCCCCTTTTGATTGTCAAATCTATCACCATACGAATACAAAACATCCTCTTCCAATGTTTCTTCCGCATCGTCACTCCCACAATCCCTTGCCGTGTGTGGTCCTCCACAAAGTTGACACACTTCCTGAATAGATTTTATGGTGGATTGTCTACTAAGAAGTGTAAACCTCTTGGTGCACTCATTTGCGGTATGAGGACCGTCACACAATTGACACACATTACTTGCTACTTTTGGGTTTTGAAGTTGGACTATTTGTTTACCCATCTTAGCAACCTCCTCTTTAAGCGAGCTCATATCATCTCCTTGCTTCATAGCACCGCGCACAACTCTATGCCTTGAAGAATGCCACTCATGAGTGTTAGTGGCCGCGGTCTCTATCGCTTTGTAAGCATCGTTTGGCTTCTTATCCATTACACATCCACCGGCATTCAAATCTAATATTTGCCTTGTTGAAATCAATAGCCCGGTGTAGAATGTGTAGACTTGGTTGTATGTATCCAATCCGTGATGTGGACACTTCCTCAAAAGCCCCTTGTACCTTTCCCACGCTTCATACAATGACTCCTCGCTCTCCTGCAAAAAATTACTAATATCATTCTTTAAAAGAGCAGTTTTAGAGGGAGGAAAATACCGCATTAGGAACCGGTCAACAAGTTCCTCCCATTTTGTGATTGATTGTGGCGCAAGTGACTCAAACCACGTTTGTGCGGCTCCCCTCAACGTGTATGGGAACAAACGAAGATACAAGGATTCTTCGGGCATCTCCCGAATCTTGATCATATCGCAAACGTCCAAGAACCGTGTAAGATGCGCATTCGGATCATCGGAGTCAAGTCCATCGAAAGGGCACATTTGATTCAAGTATTGGAGATAATTTGTTTTAATCTCGTAATGTGCCGCTTGAACCGGACGGCGTATGATTGCCGACCCCGACCCGATGTTGGTCGCCTTGGAACGTTCCCTCATGGTTCGATTGTCTTCCTCCGCCATCTTGGCTTCGACTTTGGGTTCGGTTCTTTGTCCCGAAGCCTCAAGATTTTCTATTCTAATTGGAGACGCGGATGGTGGTGTTGATGGTGTTTCTTGCTCAACCGAGGGTTCTCCTTCCTTTTGCTTATTTTTCCTTCGAATCAATCTCTCCGGATCCGTCAATGGCTCGGTTAGATCCGAGTGGAGATTTCGGTTCATAAACTTCTACAAGAGAAAGGAAAACCAAACGGGTAATCTCGAACAAGAATTGATAATGCAATAAAATAAAGACAATGAAATTAACTTTCGGGAATAAATCCCCGAAAGGATCGCTAATATAGAAACGTTCAACCGTTTTCAAAATCACCGTTATTATCCCCGGCAACGGCGCCAAAAACTTGATGTGCCGCTAGCACACCTTAATTTTAATTAAGAAATGGAACTAAATAAACTAGAACTAGCGGACAAATAGGCAAGTATTACCTATCGTATACTAGTATAGCTTACGTAAGTCCGGGTATCGAACTCAGGGACAATCTAGTGGAATGATGATAATAAATCGTCGGTTAATAATTAGCTATGTATTTAAATTGGTTTAACTTATGAAAAATTTAAATTAATGACTAAAGATTTACCAAAACTACACACACAATCCTAAGGAATTGATTACTAAGATTCTTGATAAAAGGAAACATGTAATCAAATGGGATCACTCCCCCTAGACATCGGATAAACGATTTAACGCGCAAATCGGATAATATAATAGTTATGATTACAAAGCAACAAGCACACAAATCTCTAAGTTGTGTTTGATACTAATTTATCATAACAACTAATGTCATATCCACTCAAATCTCTTATACATGAATACAATATCAATTATTTAACGTATGAACAATGATCATCTAGCTATATAGATCTCTCACTATAGCACAATAATCCCATAACTCACGACGTGAACACGAAAACCTCTTTTAAATGTTCAAAACTTCAGTTATGCAAATCCGAATGTTCACAACAAGTTTACGTCTTTTTAAAGATTATTTGGTTAAAAGCCAAATACATAAAATTCATGCTATATTCTCATAAACACATAAATCCCCTCTCATTATTATGAAAACACCGATTAAACCTACTCTTTCACCATCTCTAGTAGAAAGATTCAACCTCACCAAAGTGTTTGGTTTATCAAAAACAAATACCAACTATTTCGAACTCTCGTTATGGAAATAATAAAGCATTCATATCAAGTTTAACAAGTCTAAACATAATAACAAGATTTTCATTCAAAATACGCAAACTTCGATATATAATCCGATTAGATACAAATATAAATCATCCAATGTCTAGGGTTTGCTACCCAAATGATTACATAGCAAAACTACTCCATGCTAATGGAGCAAAACACCATCATACAATAAGCAAGCATTTCAAATATTAAGATGAACTTAAATACAAGAAAAACTCCCCTAATGACGTATGATGATGAAGATGCAATCCTTTGAAACAAAACTCCAAGTAAATGCCTTCCTTTGCCTTCCTTCTTGCTCAAGAACTCAGGAAATAAGTGTGTGTAAAAATTGGTAAAAGTTCGTCCCCTTCATAAATGAGCAGATTCTTTCTTTTATAGGCTGGAGAGAACTCGCCGAGTACATGAAAAGAACTCGCCGAGTACATGTGTTGTCAGCTCCTGATTAGATCTCAAACAGGGTGAACTCGCCGAGTAGTGTACATGAACTCGTTGAGTTCATGTGTTGTCGACACCCTATTAAATCTGGCAATTTTCAGGAATTTTCAGAAATAATCAGAATTCAGGTGAACTCGCCGAGAATAGTCTGAACTCGCCGAGTTCCTCTTATGAGTTTGGTTCTGGATTTAGGCGAACTCGCCGAGAATAGGCTGAACTCGCCGAGTTCTGGGCAGATCAGGTATTCTGTTTAGGTTCGAACTCGCCGAGAAGACACTGAACTCGCCGAGTTCCACTGGTTTCAGCTCTTTTTAATCCAATTTATTCAACCAACACCTGAAATGACAACATAAACCTATAAGATTGAGTTTGGGACGAAAATCAACCAAAAAGCTATGTAAAACACGAGATATCGTCCGATAAAACATGTACAAATTGGACGATATCAATTCTCAATTTCAGGATACAAAATCGGTGACATATCAGGAACATCACCCGGTCTGTAGTGGGACTCCACAGTCCTCCTATCATCTGCCATGTTTATGTTGGGTTCAGTGTCACTATCAGGTTCCTCTGAATGTATGGATTGCTCTTCTGAATCAGATGTCTCCGGTGTACTTGGATTACCACTAGTCTCACCACTAGGCCAATAGCCCCTATGTAGCTTCCTCAATGAACGAGCAGTCCTTTCAATTTCTGTTTCGTATTGCAATGGAGAAGTTCGCCCTGAATAACGAGTATGCATGTACCTGAGATACACACACACACGTGAAGATTCTGAACTTTGCTGTTCAGAATGTTAATGAAAATGAAAAATACTGAAAATTAAACTAAAATAAAACAAAGTTAACTAGCTACTATAAACAAGGATATTTACAGAAACAGTTAATCCAAAACTACTTTAACAAGCGCTGTCATTCCCCGGCAACGGCGCCATTTTGATAGACCCAGACGTATGAGTATCAAAAATAACCCAAAAACTCTATATAGGTAGGGCAGGTGGGATCGAATCCACATAGAATGTTAGGTTGCTAAACTAGTCTGAACACTGCTTGGATTAAGTTTGAAATCATTTGCTTTGAACTAATTTCCTACTGTAAAGTACTATTGTGGCAATGTCACACACAAGAATTGAATTTAAGAAGTGTCACTAGAGGAAAGAGGGTGTTTGCTTTCTCGTTATACATACTATGGTAATTCAGAATGTTATGGATTCCATTTACATGAATTGATACGGATTTACAACTTATGCTCCGGAGACAACGTATACCACTCTATTGATTGTCTTCCTCCCCTATAGAGAGTGGGCACAACCAATGATATGGATATCAACCATTCCAGATACACTCATTGTCTATTCACATCTATTCATACAAATATAAACCCTGTTTAGTTTCCATATAAACGAATTGGTTTTCACAACAAATACTCTTAAGACGAAATATGCAACGTCTATTAATTGTCTTCCTCATATTAATGAGCCGGCACAACTAATGATATCACCATACCCCGTTATATACAATACCCATTGATTACAACCATTCATTCATTCACAAATGAGATCCACAACCCCTTTAAGCATGAATGGAAACTAAATTTAATCAAACATTCATTCAAACCATAGTGTGCAAACTAGAAAACAAACACCACAAAGTTTTTAGCCAAGCATGGCTTGAATTAACTTACTAACAATGTCAGACATGGATGAAAACATTAAAGCTACCGATAATGTGTAAATACAATCGATCGGATGTCAATGCTTGATCTTCGTTTGATTCTTGTTGCTTTTCTCCTCTGGTTCGCCTCCCAAAATCTCCCCTTTGTTGTGTGGAACTGCCAAATTGCGAACCCCTTTGAAAGTGGTAACCTCCTTCCTCAAAACTGCAGCTTTTTGCACAACTGCCGCACCAGCGTCGCCTCTGGCGTCTGGGACGCTGGCTAGGACGCTCAGACTCTGTTTCAGGGAGTTTTGGGCATTTCCTGGGCGTCTGGGACGCTGGCTAGGACGCCCTGCACGAATTCCACCTTCCAAGCTGCCATTCCCTTTACTTTCTTGTCAAGCAACTGAAATTACAAAAATCTACATTAGCAGTACCAATTATCTCGCATTTACACAAAAATAACATAGCAAAAACACATGAAAATAGCAGTGATTATATCACTGATCAACCACCAATGTCGCCACTGTTGCTGCCGCCCTACATCGACTGTCATCTCGCCACCGTCGTGCCTACAGTCTCGCCACTTCTGCTGCCACCGTTACGATTAGGGATGATCTTAGTACTACTACCGTACCGACCCGTCCCAAATCCCGATTTCTCGACTCCCATATTAGACGAAAATATGATACCAAGTATCGTACCAAGTTGTGATATTCGGGATCGGTACTAGTACCGTATTCGGCACCGGGAAACTTGTACTTGTCCTGTCTTTAACATTGTTCGATATACAACATATAATACATGACGTACAATACTAAAAAAATTGGTAACAGTTCTTATACCAATATTATAGTGTTTTAAATGTTAAAATTTAAAGTAAAACACAAAAAACCCATAGTAAAAAATTAGCAATGGTTTTATCTAACTGATGACAGTTTCATAAGTGTTAAATAATTGTTTGCCAATAATGATGAATGAGAAATTGGAATTTAAAATGGGTTTTGCATACAATTAGGAGTTAGGAAATGATATAGACTAAATTAAAAAATTTTAAAACATGACTATTTATATCCTCGATTCGGTACCGGGAATTCCCGAATGAAACTAGTCCAGACTCCCGTTTTCCCGACTCCCGATTTAAGTCATATATGGATCCCGAGTACCGTACCATCTTTGGCTAATCGGTACCGGTACCGGGACGGGATGGGGATAGTACCAGTACGAGATGAGAAAATTAGGATTTTTGCTCATTCCTAGTTACGATCACCGCAGCCCCGTCGCCACCACCGACTGACTCAACCACACCACATAGGTTATTTCCACCACCACCACATTGGGTGGGTTAGGGGTGGGTAGGGTATGATGGGTTAGGGTTTAGTAAAATGGGTGAGCTGAAGTGAATTAAGGTAAGTGTGAGATGAGTAGGGTAGGGTATGATAGGGTTAAGGGTGGGATCAAGAGGTAAGGGTAGTTTAGGGGTGGGGTGGATAGGATAAGGTTGGGTATGGTGAGGTAGGGTGACTGAAGGTAATGTAGGGTAGGGTGGAGTTAGGTGATGTTGGTGATTTTAGGGTAGGGTAGCGTAGGTGGGAATGAAGTAAGGTAAGGTGAGGTAGAGGTGGTTAGGGTGGGTGGGTGACAGTGAGAAGGATAAAGTATGGGTAAGATACGAATATGGTAGGTGGTTGGGATGGTATGGGTTGGGGTATGATGGGTGGCATAGGGTAGGTGGAAAGGGGTAGGGGTGATACTTTGGTGGGTACGTGAGTAGGGTAGGGATGATGGTTGCGGTGAGGTTAGGTAGGGTAGGTAAGGGTGTAGCGGTGCGTAATTTTGCTAGGATAGGGTGAGGGTATGGTATTGGTAGGGTGGGTGGGTGGTGGTATGTGGTGCTTATATGATTAAATAGATGAATCTACAACGGCGGATCTAATGATATAATATGGGTGTCGCTCGACACCTATATATTTTCAAAATATTGGGTTACATATGTATCAAAATTTCGAGTCACACCTAGGATTTTTTTAGTGACATCTACGAAAAATTTATAAAATTATTATATACATATCTAATGTAGTTGATTCCATTACCCAAACTTATTAAAGTATTACCGAGTTTTAATCATAACAACTTAAAAGAAAAACAGAAGCCCAATAGAAACAAAAAGAATAAGAGACAAGATTCAAAAACCAGCCCAGAAGATTAAAAAATCCCGGAAAAAACTAGCCCCTTGTTGAAGACACCGATCTAATTTGTTGAAAAATCCCTAATCGATATCATCGCTTTTCATCGGTTATAGAGGTGCTTGAATATGTTGAAAAACCCCTAACCGTGTGATTTTTTTCAGGACTTTGATGCATCAAAGTTATTAATTAAGGTTGTCGAATTGAATGATTTTAATTATGAGGAGAATGTTAAAATTGTGCATCAACTTGAATACTATATTTTATAATCCCACATCTTTATATTTCAACCAACCAAATGACAATATTACCCTTATCCTCAACCTAACCACCAGCTACCTATACCTATTGACCCTACCCTACCATACCCTACCAACACCTACCCCATCCCACCCCACCCTACCCCACCCTACTCTTACTACGTATACCCAACAATGATAACTATCTAACACTACCTACTTACCCCAGTCCATTGTACCAGACTCTATCGTACCTACCCACCACACCCCTACCTACCTACTGCCCCTTACCTAGCCATCCCACCCCTAACTACCATACCTACCACTCTACCCATCCACACCCTAACCCAACTAATCATTGTATCTTACTCTCACCAATCCTATCTCACCTATATCTACATATACATACCCACCCCATACTACCTTTTCTCACCCAACCTTACCCACCCCACCCTTACCTATCATAGCTACCCACCTACCTTACACTCACCCATCCAACACCAAATACACATTGTATCCTACCCTCACACATCCTATCTTACCCACATCTACCTATACACACTCATCCCACACTACCTATTCACATCTCATCCCATCCTACAAACCAAACACATGACATGAAATTCTGTCATTTCAAATCATGTCATATTTGAATCCTGGTACAACAAAATCATGTATTCCAAAAGCTACATAAGAAGCATCTTTCATATCCTTTGGTTTATCAATTCTTGAAGTTAATATTGGTTTTTCCGGTCGCAACTGCGACAGTTGAGAGATGGTATTGTACTATGTACTTTTTTTAATTATAAAAATCTTGTTATTTGTTAATTTTGTGTTGGCAACTTGTTTTGGTGACCGGATCCATCTTTGAAAAATAATGTGAAAATCTAACTATTAAACTTAATCTAGAAAATTTACACCGATAACAAAAAATCTTGGATCCGCACTGTCAATCTGGATAGTGATCCATCTTGAATAAGTTGGATCACAAATCAGATCATGATCAATTGGCTAATGGATCATATCCTTGATCCAGTTAACTGGATGATAAATCTATTGGATCACGATCCATTGCAATCCAAATTCATCCATTTCCATGCCTAACTTTGAAAATTGATGATTAAATCATACATTTTTAATTAAACTGAATATTAAAATTGTGTCGTTTGCAAGTAAAATGTTACCTCGAGTTTGTGGGTGTTACAACATATTAAGCATTGGTTACAACAGATCGATATAGAGTATAACAAATAAGTAACCCAAAATTTATAATATTTTTGAAAATGGCAATGTAGAGCTCTTTTTGTCACACAATTGCATACAATGGAATAACGAAAAATTATGAAGAAATATTGAAATATCATATATAAAGATTTCTCAAATTCTAATGCATTAGTGTATATCTGTAATTAGTTTAATCATGTAAGATCCTCTGATTTCATCAAGCGCCATTTTCACTTTCTCCATGCACGGTCTTTTCTTTCCTTCTAGCTCGATACAGTCTTTTGCAAGCATGGCAATGTATTTTATGTGCTCGTTGAGTCCGTCTTCACATTCTTTGACATGAACATCAACTACTTCAATCAAGCGACCCCTTTGTAACGAAGAAACAAAAAACATAGCCAGACCAAGTTCACTCTCAGTTCCATCATGTGAAAAGACCTTTCTACCTGTAAGTAGCTCCACAAGAACCATGCCAAAACTATAAACATCACTTTTCTCGGTCAAAATTCCAGATCGGAAGTACTCAGGATCAATGTACCCGAGAGTCCCATGCACTAATGTCTGTACGTGAGTCTGATCGATTGGAATGAACTTAGAGATGCCAAAATCAGAAACTTTAGCAATATAGTCATCAGTCAAAAGTATGTTTGAAGATTTAATATCTCGATGAATGATTTGTGTAGTTGAGTGTATATGAGCAAGGGCTTTTGCGGTTTCTGTTGCTATGTTTAGGCGTTGTTCAAACGTCAGTGACAAATTGAAGTCGTCGTTGTGTAGGTGATGGAAGACGGTTTTGTTGGTTACAAACTCATATACTAAGAGAGGAGTTTGTGTCTCAAGACAACAACCCAAGAGCTTGACAACGTTTGGGTGACTAATTTCGGATAGGATGATCACCTCATTAATAAACTGCTCGATCTGGCTCTCATCAATTGACTTGGATTTTTTAATGGCAACGGTTTGTTTATCTTCAAATATACCTTTATAAACTGTACCATAGCCCCCTTGACCTATGATGTTGGTTTTATGGAAGTTATTGGTTGCCTTCTCAAGAACTCTTGCTGAAAAAATCTTGATAGTGTGGGAGGACTGTTTTGATTCGAACAGAAGCTTTTGTAAAATCAAGCCTCCGTTTTTCTTGAAATACAACTCCCTACTCTTCACGAGTCTCCTTTGTCTAAGTCCCCAATATAGGACAAGTGTAAATGCAACTGAAGCAGTGACGTTTAGGAATATTCCTATCAATCATTAGAGTGTTAGCATGAGCGAACAAACGTGTCATAATAAATTATTTTTGTATTTTCACATCTAAATATGTGTATAAACTAGTTATAAATTCACAAATTGTCTCAATTCTAAAATTTTAAGCATGAAATTGTTGAGTTGAAATTAAATGTTCAAATCTCCATGCTTTTAATTGGACTATTTTCATTAATTCGATCATGTTACTATTTCGACACATTGAAATCATTAATTGAAGATTTTTATTATTATTATTTTTTGTTTGTATTCATGCATTCAATTAATGGAGGTTTTACAGTTTATTAATATTAATAGAAGTGAAATCTTTTTTACACAGGTATGTGGTAATATAAATTTGACTAAATTACACAAATGGTCTTGTGGTTTATATGCAATAATGATTTTAATTTATATAAAAATTTTATTACACCACAAGTCTCTAAAAATCGAAAAGTTGTAACAGTTTGGGTCTTATACTAATTGTAGTTAACTTGAGTCATTAGTCTCATTGCATTTTTGTCCTTTTGTCTTTCAGAGATCATTTGTGTAAATTTCTAATCTTTTTTATTGTTTTCTTTTTCTTTCTTATTATTTTCTCTTTATATTATAATTTATTCTATACATATATTTTGGATTTCTTTTTTTAATCATTTAATTATACAAATATTATATTTTATTTTTAAAACTTTTTTTAATAATTACTAATTTTTATAATTAATTGTATGTTAATTTTACTGCCAAAAATAACTCGTTTTTCATATTATTATATTTATATTATTATATTTATTTATTTAAGATCATTATATTACAGACATGGTTTCTTATTTTTTTTTAATTGATTATTGAAAATCTGAATCTTTTGTCGTTCTCTTTTCATTTAGAAAAGTTAAAAATCAAAATTAGTTGTGCTTTTTTTCATTTGGAAAAATTAAAATCAGTTTGATTTATTTCTTTTCTCTGTTCAAAAAATTTAAAATAAAGACGTATTGAAGTTTTTTTCATTTGGAAAAATTATAATAAGAATGGTTTGTCATTTCTTCGTCAGAAATAATTAAATACGAAAGTTTTCTTGTTCTTTTTCCTTTTTTAAAAAATAGATATGATTTTTGTTTTTGTTTGAAAAAATTAAAATCGTAATCATCCATTTATTGTTCAAAAAAATTAAAATCTAAAAAGTTAATCATTAAAAAAATTTTAACCGTTCCGATTCTAATTAAACGACAAATGCATCTGATATTGGTTTTTTCGAACAATGAACTGACAAATCATTCTGATTTGGATTTTTTCAATCAAAAAATGACGAACCATTCCGAAATTATATTTTGATTAAAAACCAATGAACCATTCCGATATATAATTACAAAAACCTACGAACCATATTGATTTTGATTTTTTTGAACAAATAAAGAATAACCTTTCTAATTTTAATTTTTCCGATCAAAAATGATAAACCATTTCGATTTTAATTTTTCATAAACACAACAAACCATTCTTATCTTTTATTATTTTAAACAAAAAAATCATTCTGATTTTAATTTAAGTGACTATAAAAAATGACGAACCACCCTCATTCAAATTTTTTGGATAAAAAAACGACACACCATTCTAACATAAAATTTTTTTTATCAAAAAACGATGAACCACTATTATTATTGATGTTTTCTAAAAAAAAATTTTCAATTTTAATTAAATGACAATAAAAAAGACGAATTATTACAATTTAAATTTTTTTGATGAAAAATGGCGAACGATTCAGTATTAATTTTTATGATTAAAAGCGAAGAATCATTCGGATTTTTTCTTTTTTCTAACCATTTAAAAATTAACTTTTTTGATTAAACATTTTTAGGGAAGAAACTACCAATCAATTTGGTTTTACTTTTTTCAAATGAAAAAATATTCGATCCTTCCTTATTTTGAATTTTTTGAATGAAGAAAAGAAATAAATTATTCCTATTATAAAATTTTGGAATGGAAAGAACTACAACTGATTCCGATTTTTTATTTTCCTAAATGAAAAAAAGCGGAGAAAAATTTTGGATTCTTAATAATCAATTGAAAAAAAACGAATCAAAGCTATCATATAATAATCTTAAATAAATAAAAATAAATAATTATTAATTATAAAAAATAAATTGTTAAATTTAGATAATTAATATTTTTAAATTATATATATATATATATATATATATATATATATATATATATATATATATATATATATATATATAATCAGGTTAATCAGCGTACCTATGAGATTCCAACGTACCCTAATGTGAATGATCATTCACATATATATATTTTTTAATAGACATGTATAAGACAACATTATAAGACTTTTTTTCAAAAGGAGCAACATCATAAATCTTGTGAATTGTAAAAAAAGATCATGTGAATTATCATTCACACCATTCACATTGTGTGAAATCACCATTCACATGGATGACCATTCACATAAATATGTATTGAGCATTCACATAATTTTTAAGGACACAGAAAGTGTGAATGTATGTGAAATTCATATATCATGTGTATAACATTAATTTAAACATGATTATGAGAAAAAAAATTTAAAAAAAGTTTTTTAAGGTTGGTACCTTCGGGTGCACTTGATTTCGAGAGGTACTTTTTTGAACCTGACTCTATATATATATATATATATATATATATATATATATATATATATATATATATATATATATATATATATATATGTTCAAGTGAGTACTTTCTATTACACAGCGCACCCGAATGTACCACTCTTAAAATTATTTTTTTTGAAATTTTTTTCCATGAACATGTTTTAATTAACGTTACATAGATGATATATAAATTTCACGTAATTTCGAACACTCTAAGTGCATGAAATCACACATCACATATATGCACGTTCACATATATTCAAAATTATGTAAGTGTGTTCACATCATTTTTTAGGAGCTATGATGTGAATGCATGTGAAATTTACATATGATCTTTATAATGTTAATTAAAACATGTTTGTGAAAAAAAAATTCAAAAAAATATTTTTTAAGCGTGGTACCTTCTTGTGCGCTGCGTGACAAGTGGTACTCTCTCGAACCATATATATATATATATATATATATATATATATATATATATATATATATATATATATATATATATATATATGAAATAAATTAAAATTTAAAGAGAAAACAGAAAAGAATAAGAAAAAACAATAAGAAGTATAATGGTTCTTGAAAGACAAAAGGACAAAAATGCTCATGATGTTAACGACTAAAGTTAACCGCCGTTAGTTTCAGGACCAAAAACATTATGAATTTTCGATTTTAAGGATTTGTGGTCTAATAAAATTCTTTAAGGTGCTAAAACCATTATTATATATAAACCACAGGTTCTATTCGTGTAATTTAGTCAATAAAAACGTTATGGAATTGGTCCCTCAATCAAATTAAGTACATAGATGGTCCACAAAACGAATTTTTGTAACATTTTGGTTCCTCAATCGAACTTTCGTTAACTTAAGCGTTAACTCTAAAAGTATTTTCGTCTTTCTACTTATACTGGGATCATTTATGAAATTATTTAGTAAGTTTTTATTTTTTTTAAAGAATATCTTATATTTTTTATTGTGTTAACATTGAAAAATTCCATCAACTTTTTTTATTTTCGTGATTAAATCATAAACTTGTTTTCTTATTGTTTAAGTCCTTAAACTATTTTTATCTTATTCAAAAATGTATATTTGACTTGTTTGACCGGTTACGAAACAAGTAACCTTAATTTTTTCACTTGATTAATGTTGAAGAAAAATCATCTTTCCATATTTTAGTGATTAATTCCTAAACTTTTTGTTTTATCAATTGTATTTTACCAGAAAACCGGTAACGGGTAAAAAGTATATACTTTTTGAATAAGACAAATATAGTTCAGGTAAACAATTGAAAAAAAAAGTTTAGGGACCTTAACTGAGAAAATGAGAAAAAATGATTGGGTGTTTTCATTATTAACCCTTATTTACTCATTAAAGCTAATTTATTTATTTTTGAATTAATTTTTTTGAACGACAGACTATTCTTCTCATACTCCTAAACTATCATTTACCCCAATACTTCACCTAAATTTCAACTTACCTCCGATTTGAGAGTCGAACCCGTGACCTCTCACTTACGTATTCACTCTCACTTACCAAATGAAGTATACGATAAATAAATGTGTTTTTAGTGAATTAATAAAAGAAAACACTCCTCTCCGTCACCACACAGCCACTAGAATTCATTTCTCTCTCTATCCTCTCTCTCCTCCAACAACACCACCACACCAACCGGCCACCACCGCTCAACTGTCACCGCCAAGCACCACCATTGACAACAACCATCTCTCCGTCTCTCTCTCACCACTGATTGGAGTCATCATATGATTTTCATAAACTAGTTATATATTCACAAATTATCTTAATTCTACCAATTTAAGCAAGAAGGTATTGAGTTGAAATTAAAAGGTTCAAATCTCCACATTTTTAAATGTGGACTATTTTTAATACTTCATGTTACAATTTCTACACATTTAAATCGTTGAAGGTTTTTTTGTACTCATGCATTTAATGGAAATATTACTGTTTATTAATATTAATAAAAGTAAACCTATTTTACACACGTATAAGTGTGGTAATATATATTATTTATACGCATTTTAGATCATCATTGAAGATTTACACTTTTTTTTCGTAGTCGATCTGTTGAAATTATGCCTTCAGTACCTGCATTTATTTATTTATTATTGTTTTTATTCAATAATACGGTCCTAGTCTCTAGGAGTTTTTAGTCAAAGTAGTGAGTTGTTAGCAACGTAGCTTTCTTCTTTATATTAGGAATCAGTTTAATTTCAATTGAATTAGTTTTGCTTCCGCTTCTATAAATGTAATCATGCATCAATAAAATATTTATGAGCTCGAGTTCATCAATCATTCTTCTTTGTTATACAATATTGTTATTTTACCAACAATTGGTATCAGAGCAACCTTCTTGAGGGATCTGTGAGTTCCAGTTTAAAAAAAAATTCTGAGTGGTTTTTTAACGGAGTTGAGAGCAAATTAAACATCACACTTCACCGCTGAAAATGACAATCATAGAAGGCTATTCAAGTTTCTCAGCAATGGCACCTCCGATCTTTGATGGCGTAGGCTACAACATCTGGGCAATATGAATGGAAGCGTACCTGATGCTATGGATCTTTGGGAGGCAGTTGAAGAAGACTTTGAAATTGTTGCACTACCGGCCAATCCGACTCTGGCGCAAGTTAAGAATCAAAAGGACAGAAAGACCAGAAAGGCAAAGGCGAATGCTTGTCTTTTTGCAGCAGTTTCATCAACAATTTTCACTCGAGTCATGTCTCTAAAACAGCAAAATCCATATGGGATTATCTTAAATCTGAATATGAAGGTGATGATCGAATTAAAGTATGCAAGTTCTAAACCTCATCAGAGTTTTCGAAGTACAAAGAATGAAAGAGTCGGCAACCATTAAGGAGTACTCTGAAAGGCTTATGAGTATAGCTAACAAAGTAAGACTTCTTGGTTCTATTTTTAATGACTCTCGTATTGCTGAAAAAATTCTAGTTACTGTGCCTGAAAGATTTGAAGCCACCATAACTACGCTGGAAAATACCAAGGATCTGTCCAAGATCACTTTGGTAGAGTTACTAAATTCGTTGCAGGCACAAGAACAATGAAGACAAATGAGAGAATAAAGTATTGTTGAAGAAGCTTTGCCAGAAGATCGAAGAGACCGAAAGAAGGTGGTAGAGAGGATTGAGCAAAGTTCTCCAAGGACCAACAACAAACAGAAAGAAGGGGGCTTAAAAAGGGATTATCCTCCATGTAAGCGTTGCAACAAGATTGGTCATCCTCCGTTCAGGTGCTGGAGAAGTCCAGATGCAAAGTGTCAAAAATGCAATCAACTTGGACACGAAGCAATTATTTATCGAGTCCAAATTCTAAAGCAAGAAGAAGATGCCCATATTGCTAATGAAGAGGAGGAAGATCAACTCTTTGTTGCAACATGTTATCCGAGCCAAAACTCAAGCGAGTCTTGGTTGATCGACAGTGGCTGTAATAATCACATGACTCCTGACAAGGAGCTGTTCAGAGAACTGAAGTGCTCTATGATTTCAAGAGTTAAGACAGGTCACAGAGGTTTTATCCAAGCAAAAGGAACTGGAACTATTTCCATTGCAACACCTTCAGGTACCAAAAGTATTTCAGATGTGTTATATGTACCTGACCTGGACCAAAACCTGTTAAGTGTTGGGAAGTTGTTACAAAAGGGTTACAAGTTAATCTATGAAGAAGGTCACTGCTTGATTAAGGATGCTTCTGATCATGATTTGTCTAAAGTTCAAATGAAAGGCAAAACTTTTTCATTAGATCCAGTTCAAGAGAAGCAAGTTGTTCAAGAGAAGCAAGTTGTTTATTCAGCAAAGGAAGACATTGTTAAGCTTTGGCATAAAAGATTTGGGCATTATCATTATCAGGGGCTGCTCAAAATGCAAGAAAAGGTTAGTGAACTACCTGATTTTGAAGTAAACTCCACAGATTGTCAGGCCTGTCAATATGGGAAGCAAAGTAGGCTTCCTTTTCCAAGGTCTACGTGGAGAGTCACAAGGACATTGCAGTTAATTCATACGGATGTAAGGGGACCTCAGAGAACTCCATTGCTAAAAGGTAGTCATTATTACATGATCTTCATAGATGACTTCACTCGTATGTGCTGGATTTATTTTTTGAAGTTCAAATCAGAAGTGGCGAGAACTTTCTGGAAGTTTAAAGCAAAAGTGGAGAATGAATGTGGCTTCAAAATTCAGATTCTACGGTCTGACAATGGAAAGGAGTACACTTCTACTCAATTCAATCGGTTCTGTGAGGAAGAAGGGATCGAACGACAACTTACAGTTCCTTAAACTCCAGAGCAAAATGGAGTCATTGAACGGAGAAACCGGTACATCATGGAAATGGCAAGATGCATGCTTCTTGAGAAAAATTTTACGAAGAAGTATAGGGCAGAAGCCACAAGTACGACAGTGCTTTTGCAAAACAGACTACCAACAAAGGCTGTGAAGAATCAAATTCCATATGAAGCTTGGTATGGATACAAACCAACTATCAACTTTCTTAAAGTTTTTGGTTCTCTTTGTTTTATGTACGTTCCTCAGGTGAAACGAGACAAACTAGACAAAAAGGCTATTTCGGGAATTCTCATTGGATATAGCACAGTTTCAAAGGGTTATAAAGTCTTTGAACCTGAAAATGAGACTGTAACCATCAGCAGAGACATGCACTTCATGGAGAATGAAGAGTGGAAATGGGAAGATTCGAAGACTGTTGCACCAAAGGCCAGTTCATGGCTAGATGCAATAGATGACGTAGAAGATGACATACCTATCGTTGAAACTCAATCATGGCTAGATGAAAGAGAGGATGACACACTAGTCAGGGGGACTTGATCACTCTCTGACATATATCAAAGGTGCAATATTGCAATGTGTGAACCTGGTGATTTTCATGAAGCTTTTGAAGATCCTATATGGAAGAAAGCAATGGAGGAGGAGTTGTTTATGATAAACAAGAGTAACACTTGGGAACTTGTTGATAGGCCCCAACACAGAAAACTAATCGGAGTTCGATGGGTGTTTAGGACCATGTTAAACACGGTTCAATTAACAAGCTCAAATCCAGGCTCGTGGTTAAGGGTTATGCACAAATTTTTGGTGTTGATTATTTAGACACGTTTGCTCCTGTTGCCCGGCTTGAAACAATCAGGTTACTTCTTGCTATCTCTGCACAATATGGCTAGAAAGTACATCAAATGGATGTTAAATCAGCCTTCCTAAATGGGAGTCTCAAAGAAGAAATTTTTGTTGAGCAACCTGAAGGGTTCTGTGTTAAAGGAGAAGAAGACAAGGTTTATTAACTATAAAAAAAGGCTCTTTATGGTTTAAAGCAGGCTCCGAGAGCTTGGTACAGCAGAATAGATGAGTATTTGGTTGGTCTCGGTTTTAAGAAAAAGCTTATCGGAATCTACACTCTATGTCTATAAAGAAAGCAATGATATTGTCGTTGTTTCTATTTATGTGGATGACATATTGATTACAGGGAGTGGTGAAAAACTTATTGAGAAATTCAAACTAGATATGAATCGAGCATTTGAAATGTCTGACTTCGGTCTAATGACTTTCTTTCTTGGAATGAAGATTAAGCAAGGAAAGGATGAAGTATTCATTTGCCAACAGAAGTATGCAAAGGAGATTCTCAAGAAGTTCAAAATGGACGGGTGTAAAGAGATGGATACTCCGATGAATCAAAGAGAGAAACTGAGGAAAGATGATGGAGCCGAAAAGGTAGATGAAACTCATTACAGAAGTCTTATTGGGTGTTTAACTTATCTTACTGCTACAAGACTGGACATATCGTATGCAGTTAATGTTCTTTCGAGGTTCATGCATTGTCCCAGTGAAGAACATTTAAAGGTAGCTAAAAGGGTTATACGCTACATCAAAGGAACTATCAATTATGGTGTCAAGTTTCAGAGAACCAACAACTTGAAGCTGTTTGGGATTTCTGACATTGATTGGGGTGGTTGCTTGGATGACATGAAGAGTACATGAGGGTACTGTTTTAGCCTTGGATCTGGTTTCTTTTTATGGTGGTCGAAGAAGCAGGATACCGTGGCCCAATCAACTGCAGAAGCCGAGTTTGTCGCAGATTCAGCTACTGTAAATCAAGCATTGTGGCTAAGGAAGGTTTTGGTTGATCTAGGTATGAAACAAACTGAAGGTACTGAAATTTATGTAGATAACCAAGCTGCAATCGCAATTTCTTACAATCCAGTGTTTCATGGCAATACAAAGCATTTCAATATCAAGCTCTTCTTCGTGAGGAAAGTGCAAAAAGATGGAGATGCGGCTCTTGTGTATTGCAAGATGGAACGAAACCATTACCAGTTAGCAAGTTCAGTCTTCTCAGAGAAAGACTTGGAGTTTGCAGCTCCAAAGGCAAGGAGGAGTGTTGAAATTATGCCTTTAGTAACTGCATTTATTTATTTATTATTGTTTTTTATTTAATAATACGGTCCTAGTATCTAGGAGTTTTTAGTCAAAGCAGTGAGTTGTTAGCCACGTAGCTTTCTCCTTTATATTAGGAATCAGTTTAATTTCATTTGAATTAGTTTGGCTTCCGCTTCTATAAATGTAATCATGCAGTCAATAAAATATTTGTGAGCTCCAGTTTATCAGTCATTCTTCTTTGTTATACAATATTGTTATTTTACCAACAGGATCCTTGAGTTTAACGACAATAGCTTAAAAGGTATACTCATTTAGAGAATCATGACTTCTTCTTTTTATTTCATAAATTAAACTTACGTGGACCTTGTTTCTTGTCAAACTACTACAAGCCTAGATGAGCTTATACAAACCAAGCCTAGATGACCAGAGTGTTGGGTCTTCTTATTTTGACCCACAAAGAAGGCCAATGCTAGGCCAATAGAAAGCCATATTTGATGAGAGGTAATAACAGTGAATGGGTCACCCACTACCAAAACACTGAATAAGAAAAGGGAGCTGAAAAATAGAAAAAAGAAACGTGTTCTTTATTTCAGATTTTCTAGGAGAGATCTGTCATTTCCTAGTGTGCTGATTTTGTCTGCCTATACTGTATATCTAGAGAATATTCTGTATTGCTCTCTTTGATGGTTGTAGGTTAAATAGCCAAAGTGTTCTAGCGGTTTTTACCCTCTTTTTCATTGTCTCATATGTGTTTGATTATTTGATTCTTCTTTTGGATTGATTTTAGGAGCTGCATTGTTGAAATTTGTTTTCTTATTCATTTGTTGTTTTTAATTGTGACCCTTTTTTCCCCATGAGATTAGTATTAGAGTTGTTGGTTCTAATTATTAGATTGGACATGTTTGAACTATGGAAGCTAATGTGTGTAGGTTGTCAAATTTAAATGGTTCGTTTATGATATGATTAATTAAGGAAAAGTGGAAGACCTTTATGCGACAAATTATTATTTACATGTGTTTATACCAATAGACGTGATAATAAAATACTTCCATAATGGAATATTTATCATAGACGGGTTTGTAGCTATATTTGGGAATGAGTTAATGATAATATGAATCATATCAGTAAAGAGGCAAATGCTAATACATTATGGAACACACTTGAACAAGTATATATGCCTCAAAGGCTAGGAATAATAAGTTGTTCTTGATTAAGCAAAGGATGAGCTTAAAGTACCATGATGTTGATCATTTGAATGTGTTTGAAGGAAAGCGTAAAAGTATGGGAATCAAGTTTGAAGACTAGATTCTAAACCAAAACCAAAATAGTCAGCTTAAAGTACCATGATGGTTTATTTTTACATTGATGATTGATCATTTAGTTTTTCATCACATAAACCTACAAAAATCAATGACCATGGTAATTTATGGGAACCATCAGAGACTTTTAGGACATCAATGTCTAACTCCATACCAGATGAAAACATTATGTCTTGGTCATAGAAAGGTGGGCCAAGAGTCAGATTAAAGGCCTGAGTAACAATGATAAACAAGATAGCAATTCTAAAGGCAAGTTTGTTGAATTCAAAATCTTTCAATTGTAATAGAAAGGCACGTACAATACTATATTACAAACATTTAATTATGTAAGAAAATAAGCACCTATACAATCAAAAGAACAATCACAACAAACATGATGGTGGTAATGACGATCTAGAAGCAAATGGTACTACCAAAGACTTTTTTGTTTGTTGGATAATGACATGGTACACTTTGAACATGATGATTCGAGTTAGGTTATGAAATATAGTGCCTTCTTGTCATGTAACATCACAAAGAGATTTCAATTCATGTTATAGTGTGGGTGACTTTGGGGATGTCAAGATGGGAAATAATGGGATGTTGAAGGTTGTCAAATGGAGCTGGTTTTGCATAATGTAAAACATCTTCCAAATATGAGGCTAAATGTGATATCTACAATCTTACTTGATGATAATGGTCACTAAAAATACTTTCGTAATGGTTGGGGAAACTCAGACGACGTCACTACAAAAGGCATGATCTTGTTGTCAAACAAGAAAGCGTTATCCAATTTGCATGATATTCACTTGAAAAGTGTTCTCATTGTCTAGTAGGTAAACATATATAAAAGGCAACTCAAAATTCATCCTCCAATTATGAAGGTTAGTATATTTGATTAAGTTATGCAAATGTTTGAGGTCCTTTGAAGACTAGGACGCTTGGTGGATGCTATTATTTTTTCACATTCATTGATGAACATTCTAGAAAGGTTTGGGCTTATACTCTAAAGTCTAAAGATAAAGTTTTAGATATATGTTTCACGCGTTGGTTGAGGGAAGAAACTCGAGAGTGATGGAGGTGAATGCCTTTAACCATTTGATGCTTATTATAGAGAGAAACATATTCAACACTAAAAGACTTCTCTCAAGACACTGTAGTTGAACGACTTTGCATAACATTTGAAAAAACATTGATGTAAAGAGTCAGAAGCTTATATTATGATGCAGGATTTCCAAGCACATTTTGTGGTGAAACATTGAATAATTTGGTACATGTTATCAATCTAACTCCTTATGTTCCTTTGTCTTTCATGTTTCTGGAAGGGTTTGGAGTTACAAAGATGCTTTTTAGTGTTATCTACAGGCCTTTAGATGCAAGGATTTTATATATGTAGATTCCCAAAAACAAAAGGTCAACATAATATGAAGATTAACCCATGTTTATTCCTTACATCTGGCCAAGATTAGTTTCAATACAAGTTATATGATCCAGTATAGAAGAAACTTGTAACAAACCAATATCTTGTGTTCATTGGATCAGAGCTTGACATATGTTGAGAAGGACAAGGCAATATCCAGCAGAGTGATGACGTTACTAATTTGTATCGAGCTCCTTCTCAACATGTTAAATCACTTGCCAGAGATGGTGTTCATATTGATGACCATAGTAGTAATGATGTTAACGCTTCACTATTACCAGTACTAGATATGCCACCATTTGTTCCACTCAGGTGGTTAAAGAGAGATCATCATCATTCCATAGGATCATCTGCTCGTGAGTATGCTTTACATACTAATGAAGTGAAGCTAGAGTACTATGTAATTCACAATGGAAGATAAGTACAAGAAAGAGTGTGTTGAAACCATACAAGATGAGATGAATTTCTTGCATAAGAATGTTGACACTTCACTATTACCGGTACTAGATATGCCACCATTTATTCCACTCAGGTGGTTAAGTAGAGATCATCATCATTCCATAGGATATTCTGCTCGTGAGTATGTTTTACATACTAATGAAGTGAAGCTAGAGTATTATGTAATTCACAATGGAAGATAAGTACAAGAAAGAGTGTGTTGAAACCATACAAGATGAGATGAATTTCTTGCATAAGAATGATACTTTTGAGTCACTGAAGTTGTCTAAAGAGAAGAAGAATTTGAAGAACAAGTGGGTATACAAGGTGAAGACCCAAGACTTATCTTGAAAATAGCTGCATAAAACTAGATTTGTGGTCAAAGGTTTCACCAAAACAAAAGGTATTGACTTTGATGAGATTTTCTCACTTGTCATAAAGATGTGCTCTACCCGTACAATCGGTGTTTAAGAGTCATCCTTGATCGTTGACCAAATAAATGTCAAGAAAACATGCTTTAATGGTGAATTGAATAAATAAATTCTATATAAACAATATGAAGGCTTTTGGGGTATAGGCAAAGATAAACATATGTGTAGACTAAAAAAAAAAAAGAGTCTATGGTAGTGGTATAAGAAGTATGAGTCTGTTATAATAAGGGAGCAAGACTACAAAATAATGTTAGGTTGATCACATAAACACACACACACGATCATAAATAAACTACATAAGTAATTACGTGCTTCGATATAAACTGACCTACGTCCACGAGGTAAACTATGGTTTATATTTCAGTGATAATGATTACAAGTACACGGCATCTATACTATATAAAATAAGAAAACCACTTGAAGTTTCTGGACCATTGGATGGAAAGAAATCAATGGTCCAGATTAATGACAACTCATAATTATTTATGAAATGTCTCTTATACCCTTGATTAAAATCAATAATTATACATATGCCATTTTTTTAATTCATTTTCCAAATTTACTGCCTTAACTTAATTACATTAAATTTCGATTTTAATTTTTTCATTAATGAATTAATATTTACCTAAAATAAATATATGTCATTATTATCCTTAATGATCATAGTTAAATTCAAATGTAAAATTTTGAATTTAAATGTAGAAGTGTCATAAATAAAGTTAAAAAATTTTGTTAATTGTTTTGCTAACAAGATTTAAAATTTAATTGATAAAACTTCAATTGTTAATATGATAAATTTTTATTGTTGATTTTCAGATATTCCATTTTTATATATTATCATTTTCAAAATATATACACATTCACATAATTGAAGTTTTTTGTTTCTTACATTGATATTTCATATTTGAAGTTCATAAAAATTAAAAGAAACATTTATTGCAAACACATATTATCTGTTTTTAATAATACAATATAATAATATTTTTGTTTTTCCACCTCTTTTTCCAAATTTAACACCTTAACTTAATTGCATTAAATTTTGACTTTATTTTTTTCATTAATTAATTATTAATAAATTAGATTTTGTAACATTTAAAGTTAATGTTTACCTAAAATAAATATCTATCATTATTATCCAAAATAATCATAATTAGATCCAAATGTAAAAATTTGAATTAGTTGTGGAAATTATTATTATTATGTATAATAAAGGAAAACGTCAAATGTCACGTGTCACCTCTACGTTCACCAAAAAGATAATTACAACTTATAAAAAATAAAAGATAAATACAATTTAATATTTTATTTAAAAGATAAATGTACTCTATTTTTTAATCTGTAAATAATAAAAAATAAACACAATTGTTATTTTGTATGTTTTTATTTTTACTCATCTACATTTTATATTAATAAATTTAATTAAAAATATCCATGTAATACATGAGTTATAAACTAGTTATTCATAATATAGAAGAGCTATAGGTAATGCTTCTAATCAACTAGCAATATGGGACAAGATAGGATAATCTTCTATCTAAACACCAATGCGGGACATAATTAACGACTCAGGGCTGGCTACCGTTATCCCGCACCGAAGCCTACATCTCTACTTAACAGTCTCCTACCTTTGAAACCCGCATAACTACGCTTCACAAGTTTGCTTTTCTGTACTTCTATATAAAGACCAACTGATTCGTTAACCTCAGATCTCCTTAGTAGTCACCTCCTCAACATTAATCCTGAAGACAAACTAAAGCCCTACACAACTTCAACTTATTCAGCGTTACAAATTTTATAAACATATTTGTTGAATTCTTCGCACCCGAGATTTTCTTCAAATTGATAGTTTCTTCACTAATTAGTCCTCTGATAAAGTGATATTTCATCCCAATATTCTACGTCTTCTCATGGTAAACTGGATTTTTAGCAAGTTTATCAGCACTTTTATTAACACAATGTATTGTGTTGTCTGTTTGCTTTTTGTCTAACTAAGGAAGTTACTCAACTAAACTAGCTCTTTACTAACTTCGACAATAGTCATATAATCTGCTTTTGTTGTTGAAAGAGCTACATTTTTCTAGAGTTTAGACATCCAACTCACTACAGTTCCTACCACTTTGAAAAACATACCCGGTAGTGCTTTTGAAAGTCTTTTTGTATCCACCCAAATCAGCATCTGAAGATCATCTTAGAATTACCTCTTTACCTCTGAAGCATAACCCCAGCTTTGAAGTACCCTTCAAATACCTTAGTATCCATTTCATAACCACTTCTCAGTGTTCTCTCCCTGGATATCTAGCGACTACCAACTCCCACTGCGTGTAATATCAGGTCTAGTACACACCATAGCGTATATTAAGTTACCAATTGCGGATGCATAAGAAATCTTAGCCATATCTGTTTTCTCTTTATTTGTTTTCGTAGATTAATCTTTGTTAAGAATGAAATGACTTCCCAGAAGTGTATTTCTCAGCTTTCTCTTTTCACTGTTCTTGTTGAATTTCTCTAACACTTTTCCGATGTACTTTTCTTAGGAAAGTGTCAAAGAACCATTCATCTTGTCCCTGACAATGCTCATCCCGAGTATCTGTTTGGCTTCAAGTCTTTCATCTCAAACTCGTTAGACATCTGTTTCTTTAACTTGCAGATTTTTTTATACTAGCTCCAACTATCAACATATCATCTACATAGAGAAGTAGTATGATAGATGTCCCCTTGAGTTTCTTCATATAGCAATAATGGTCAATCTCACATTATGTACCCATTCGTAATCATAAAGTTTTCAAACTTCTAATACCATTTTGGGTGCTTGCTTTAGACCGTATAGACTCCTTTTCTATTTCCAGACCAAATTTTCTTTACGAGTATCTTGTATATCCCTCATGTTGTGTCATGTAGGTATCCTATCAAGATTGCCATGTAGGAATGTTGTCTTAACATATATATGCTCTACATGTAAGCCCTCTACAGCTACAATGCTTAGAATCAATATAATAGTAGTATTTTTAATCACAAGAGAAAAGATCTTATTGTAGTAAATCCCCTATTTCTAATGAAAACCTTTGACCACTAATCGAGCTTTGTATCTCTTTGACCCATTTGGTTCATCGTTGATTCTGAATACCTATTTTTTCTGAAGTTCCCTGTTACTTGGCGGAAACTTAGTTAGAACCCATGTCTTGTTTTTATGTAAAGAACCATTTCCTCTTTCATAGCCTGCTCCCACCGAAATGAATCATTCCATTTAACTACTTAGAAGCAAGTCTTTAGTTCATTATTTTTAGTCAAAAGAAGATAATAAATTGATGCACTGAATCTTCCTAGAGGTTTAGTCACTCTAGTAGATCTCCTGACCCTGTGTTTCAAATGCCTGTGTCTGTACTAGAGAAGGTGGCCATTCATCATCTGAACTTTCATTATCGTCTTTATAATCAGAATCTAATTGATTGTTCTCAAAAGCACTAGATTTGGTACCGAAATCAATGCCCCCATTGGCCACTGCCTTGAGTATCCCTTGCCTCTTTGTGTTTGAAAAAATCACTCTCGATCTCATCTTTTTCTTTTTGAATATGTGAGTTTTCTGAATCTCTTCTCTTATAAAGTTCAATCTCGTTGAATGTAGCATGTTTACTTCTGATTATCCGTTTATAGTCGAAATCCTAGAGTCTATAACCCATGTTGTCATGTCCTTATCTAATGAACGTATATTTATTGGCTTTAGCCTCCAATTTTTCACCATCTTTCTTTGTATCAAAGGCGTTACATCTAAAAATTTTCAAGTGCTTATATTTCACTGCTTTCTCTTTCCACTCTTCCTCTGGTATTTTGAAACCCAATGGTACATATGGCCCTCAGTTGATAAGATAGGCAACAGTGTTAACTGCATCAACCCAGAATGTCTTTTGAAGCCTGTAATTAAGTCTCATGCTTCTGGCTCTCTCATTCAGCATTCTATTCATTGTTTCTACAACTCCGATTTGTTGACGAGTGGTGGGAACAGTCTTTATTATACGAATACCATGTAGACCACAATAAGCAGTAACTCCATGCTAATATATTCTCTTCCATTATCCGATTTCAAGCACTTTACCTTCAAGTTTTTCTACTTCAACATTAGTTTTCTATTTCTTAAAAGTATCAAATACTTTAAATTTATTTTTAAGAAAGTAAACACATACCTTGCATGTTGAATCATCGATGAAAGTCATATAGTAGTTTGAACCTCCTAAGGAAGATAAAGTGTCGGTCTGTACACATCCGTATGAACTGGCTCTAGTTTTCGGGCAGTCTTCACAAAGAAAAAACGTTCTTCTTATATCCAAGAACACAAGGTTCACAGAACTCGGAATCAACCTTTTTTAAATTTGGAAGATTTCCTATGTCAACGAGCATCTTCATCCCCTTTTCACTCATATGGTCAAGCCGTTGATTGCATTATGTTGACGACTTTATCTCATTCGTTACAACATTAACCCCATTTAGGAACGTCAACCATATGGCGATTATAAGATTTTTTTGACTACCTTCCACTGACCTCCACCAAACGTAACATTGTCTCCCTGATCGTCCAACTTCCCAACTCAGATTAATATCTTCTTAAGACTAGGAATAACCCGAACGTTTATTTGTGTCTAAGTGGAGCACAAAGAAGCCTTCAAATCAATGTCACCCATTCTTGCGATATCGAGAGAATCGTTGTTAGCCAAACAAACTTTACCGAAGTTACATGTTCTTAGATTCTTCATTGCCTTCGTGCTAAACATAGCAGGAAAAGATGCGCCAGAATCCATTATCCATGACTATGTAGATATCTCAACATAATAGATGAGGCATCATCAGAAGTGTCATTTTCTGCATTCACTTCTTTTCTTTCTGATGGTTTAGGTCACTGGTTCTTGAAGTGCCCAGTCTCTTTACAATTGCAGCAAGTTATATCCTCCCTAGGCTTAATTTGACTCCTCCTCGATTTCTATCTACCTCTTCCATTTCCTCGTTCTTTCCTTCTACCTCACCTTTCAATATTGATTAATGAACTTGAAGATTCTCGAGTGCTCCTCCTTCTGATATCCTCACTGAGGATTATATCACGAATCCCTTCAAACGTTAGTTTAGTTTTCCCATATGAACGGCTAATTATTATGACTGTGCTTGACCAACTATCCGGTAACGAGCATAAAAAGAATATACACTTCTTCATCAAACTCAGTATCAACTGATAGTGGATGAGATATGATAGTATTAAACTCATTGATGTGTAAGACAACAGATGCACCCTCCTTTAATATGGTATTCATAAGCTTTCTAATCATTAAAACTTTGTTCAAGGCTGATGGCTTCTCATGCATGTTGTACAAGGATGCTATCAAGCCTTTCGTGATTGTCTCCTTCAATGTTAAACGCAACACTCTTAGCTAGTGTAAATATGATAACAACTAGTGCTCTCCTGTCTAGGGTTGCTCATTCATCATCGGTCATCTCTTCAGGTTTTTCTATCAAGGCTAACTCCAAATCTTTCCGACATAAAAGATCTTCGACTTGCATCTTCCACCATGCAAGTCTTTCCCATCGAACTTCTCGATTTTGTACTTCCCGTCTATAGCTATTATACCAAAATAACCGAAATAATACCAATTAGTGTTCAAACCCAGCAATGGTGCCGACTGGAACTTAACGGCTGTTCCAATTGAACACTAACACATACAATCCAAGAAATGACAAAAACACAAAACCAAACACCATTAGAGTTTTCTGCGTGAAACAAGATTCTAAACGTGCTAGGGTTTTCGGGGACACCAACAACAACGTTTGGTATCCATATCACTCAAGATAAGGATGCAAAGAAGTTACACATGTCACAACATCAATACATTGAAGAACATGCTTTATAGATTCGACATGGATAAATCTAAAGTGGTTAATTATCTCTTTCCTACCCACTTTAAGCTTACAAATAAAGATTGTCCTTCTATAGAGAAGGAAATTGAATATATGGATAGAGTTTGATATGCCTTGGCCATTGGAAGCTTGAAATATGCAATGGTATATAGGCCTAAGTATAATTAACTCATGCAGTAGGTGTCATGAGTTGGTTTCTATAAAATCCATGTAACAAGAATTTGGAAGTAGTTAAATGGATTCTCAAATTTTTGTGGGGTACTCAAAAATTCGATAGTACATTTGGAAATGAAAATTCGATGCTTGTAGGTATATTGATTCTAATAATATATATATATATATATATATATATATATATATATATATATATATATATATATATATATATATATATATATATATATGTATGTATGTATGGCGGAGTAATGAAGATAATATATAAAAAGTCCACTTCTAAGATGTTTGATGACTGTTGCTTTGGAAATACTGTCATAGCATTCACTTCAAAGTACGTTAGTTTGTCTACAACATTGGTCAAGTATTTGGCACAACAAAAGCGTGAAAAAAACTATTGTGGTTGAAGCAATCTATTGAAGAGCTTGGCTTTAAGCATGAGCATTGATGTTACGTGATTCTTTGTGTTAGTATTTCAAAGTGCTGTTTGTTAGAATGTAAACTAAGTTATAACGGTTTTTTTTGTGTTTCATATTTAGTTTAGTGTGTTAGATTGATAACTACCCATATTTGGAATGTACCCTTTCACTTGTGCCTCTTCAAATGGTAAATATGTGTCTGTATTTTATGATTTAAATTGTGAAACAAGAACATAAATTTTTAGATTGTGTTCTTGTTTCTTCGACAAATTGGTATCAAAGCTTTGGATCTTTATTATCTTGGGCAGTAACAATGGGCACAAAACAGAGGACAGAGGTTGGAGATTGCAACAAATAGAAGAGAAATTCTATTGGTTGTTGTGTTCGGACAAGAAAAGGATATATGTGTTAATGTTTTGAGAATAGAAATAAATCAACACATTGGAAGATTATATATTAATAATGAAAGAGAGAGTTACAATAGAATTGAAAGGTTTTGATATATATAACTCTTGAACATTATATGCCTATTTATTGCCTTACAAGACTTAACATGATCGTGTTACTTCACCTCTAAGTATTCTTGCTTGCTAAGATAATTTGGATGTCAGTTTTCTTAATAGTTAAGTTTACTTAAAGATAGTTATAACTTAATGACTAAGCTTCTTTCTTGGCTAAGTCTACTTAATGACTAAGTTTACAAAACATCTTCATACTATATAAACAAAACTTAAAGATACTGAATTCCGAAAGCAATCTTAGATGCATTAACACTCCTCCATAAGATTGATGTTGGTAATCATTACTTGAGCCTTCAAATGATCTAAATTCATTTCAAGAAGTGGCTTTGTAAGCATATTTGCCAATTGAGCTTCAGATTTGCAATATTCAATTTACTTCTTTATTCTTTTCAGCTTCTCAGATTACATGATACTTGACATTGATATCCTTTGTTCTTCCATGTTGCACAGGATTTTCTTCTATAGCAATAGAAGACTTGTTATTATAAAAGATTATAGTTGGATCTTTTTGAGTTAGGCCCAAATCAGACAATAATTTTCTATCACAAATAGCATGATTGTCAATAGCAGCAATTGCTATATATTCTGCTTTAGCTGTAGGTTGTGCAACAACTTTTTGTCTACTTGAATTCCAACAAAAAGCTTCCGAACCAAGAGTGAAGACATAACCAGAAGTACTTTTCATATCATTAATGCTTCTAGCCCAATCACTATTAGAATATCCTTCAAGTTTCACATTCTTGTTTCTTTCAAACATAATCCCGCAATCAAGAGAACCTTTCAAGTATCTTAGGTTTCTCTTTGGAACTCCCAAATGATAAGTAGATGGTGCTTTCATAAATCTAGATAGAAAACTAGTGTCAAATATAATAAGCTTCCAACAATACTTCAATAAGGAGTTAGATTAATTAGCTTTTCTCCATCATCTTTGGATAACTTACCTTTTAAAACAATCGGTGATGCAACTTGTTTGCAAAGAGAGCATGTTAAATCTTTTGAGCATATCACTTTTATACTTTCTCTGTGAGATACGAACACCATCAGATTGCTATTTGATTTCCATGCCAAGAAAATAGTTTACAAGCCCTAAATCTGACATATCAAATTCTGATTCCATTTGCTTCTTAAACTTCATAATAAGATCATCATTGCTTCCAATCCCAATCAAATCGTCAATATAAAGAGAGACAATGAACTATCTTGAAAATTAAATTATTTTACGTAAAGAGTTGACTCACTTGAACTCATGATTTAGTAAATGAGCATCAATCTTAGAATACCAAGCTCTAGGTGCTTGTTTTCCCTTATGGCAAGTCAACAAGCTTCCAAGTGTTATTTTTCTTGACCATTTCAAGTTCAGACTTCATGGATTTAATCTATTCATCATGTTTTGATGCATCTGTATAGCTTGCGGGCTCTATATCTACAACATTACAAGACTCATAAACATCAGAAAATGATCTTGTTCTTAACACATTAGTGTCATTTGTGTCTTGAATATCAAATTCTGGTTCATTGACTGCATCAATAAATGTGTCATCTTGTGTGCTTGAACCACCAACTTCATGCCTTTTAACTTCTTTCATATTCCAATCCTAATAGGCTTCTTCATCAAATATCACATTTCTGCTTATTGCAATTTTACTAACAGTGAGATCATAAATTCTATATCCTTTTGATTATGTTGCATAACCCAAAAAGATAGCTTTTCTAGCTTTGTCATCAAGCTTTGACCTCTTGACATCTGGAATATGGTAGTAACAAATAGACCTAAAGATCTTTAAATATTTGATTAAAGGTTTGATATCTGACCAAGCTTAAATTGAAGTCTTATCACTTACGATTTTTTTGCTAATCGGTTAAGCAAATACACTGATGTAGCTATAGCCTCGACCCAAAATGCTTTTGGTAATTTCTTTTCATAAATCATTGATCTCGCCATCTCTAGAACATTTATTTTTTCTTTTAGAAACTCCATTTTGTTGTGGTGAGTATGGAACTGTAACCTGATGTATTACTACTTATTGTGAATGTAAATCTTCAAACTCTTTAGAAGTGTATTCTCCACCATTTTCAGTTTTGAGAATACGCAAAGTACCGCCACTTCAACATTCTATAATTGAAGTGACCAAATCTTCTATGCCATTTAAAACTAACATATTCCATAATAGATAAATAAAACTAGCATTTGCAACACCAAGCTTCAAGTAGAAACCATTATTCACCATATCACATGTAGCTACTACGAAACCAACAGCGTTTAAAATAAAGCAGCAAGATCTTTAAAATTCACGCTATAGCCGTTTTTCGTCATTTGCGACACACTCAACAAATTTTGATCAAGTTCAGGAATATATAAGACACTGGAGATGTATTTGGTACCTTGCTTTGTATTAATAGCAATAGTGTCTCTTCCTTTAGCTTGAACAACTTCTCCATTTCCCAACTTTACTTTAGTGTTGACCGTTGTATCAAGACGTGTAAAGAAGGATGGATCTGGACTCATATGGCTTGTACATCCACTATCTAATAGCCATGTAAGATTTTTTGAACATAAGTTAGCATGTGATGCCATGAACAAGTGCTCATCATATCTTTCTGGTTCTATTTTGAAACATTTTCTTGCTGAAATTGATGTTTGCCCTTGATTTTTCTTTGCTCTACAATATTTTTCAATATGCACAAAATTTTTGCAAGAGTTGCACTTAAAGTTTTGTTTATCTTTGAACCAAAAATTAGCTTCTTGATGATTTATGTTTTGACAAATTTTACAAGGAGGAAAATTACATCTCTTTGATGCTAAAGAACTTTGTGAGGTAGAGCCTTTGTTCCCCTTGTTGAAATTTCTTCTCTTGTAAGTATTCTGCTTTGTACTTTCAGCCTTGTTGAATATGTGAAATGCTCGAAAAGCACCTTCAACTTTTCTTTTAATCTTACAGAAACTCTATGCTCTTGTGCTTCGAGCTTGCTTGTTAGCTCAGAATTTGTAAGCACACTAAGATCACAAGACTGTTCAATAGATAGAATTTTAGCTTCAAATTTTTTAGGAACACTTATCATCATTTTGTCCATTACTTTTTGTTCTTTCACGTCTTCACCATGAATCCTCGTCCGATTAGCCATATCCATCGCTCTTGCTGAATAATCTTTGACAAGTTCGTCGTCTTTCATTTACAACAATTCAAACTCTCTTCTGAGAGTTAATAATCTGACACCTTAGACTCTATCAGTACGTTCATATGTCTCTTGGAGTTTGTCCCACACTTCTTTTGGTATCTCCATGTGCATAATGGATGTGAAATCTTGGTCAGCAAGTCCTGATTGCAAATAGGTAAGTGTCTTGTCTTTTTTCAGCAATTCTTCTTCATAAGATTTTAATTGAGCAACAGTAGGATTTGCTCTAAGAGCTGGAGGATATTCATGAGTCTCTACAACCTTCCATAAACCTTGAGACTTCAAAAACGTCTTCATTTTGACTGCACAAATATGATAGTGCAATCTAGAAAATATTGGAATTGTCAGGCGCAGCTGAACTAGATGTCGTGTCTTGTTATTTTTCAAGTGTTTAACTCCCTCTCGTGTTTCTCTTAACTGAATCACACGACCCCTTAAAACTGGGCTCTGATACCACTGTTAATGTTTTGAGAATAGAAATAAATCAACACATTGAAAGATTCTATATTGATAATGAAAGAGAGAGTTACAATAGAATTGAAAGGTTTTGATATACATAACTCTTCAACATTATATGACTATTTATAGGCTTACAAGACTTAGCATGATTGTTTTACTTCACCTGTATGTATTCTTGCTAGCTAAGCACTTTGGACGTAAGTTCTCATAATAGTTAAGTTTACTTAAAGGTAATTGTAACTTAATGACTAAGCTTCCTTTTAAGTCTACTTAATGACTAAGTACAAAATATTTTCATACTAAATAGGGTTTTTTATGAAAAAACCCAACAAGTTTTCACATTTTTTGCGTTTTCATCCCTCCATATTATTTTTTTCCATAAAAAACCTTAAGTTATTCTTTTCTTTTTGGTTTAGTGAAAAATTTGGACATTAGACCCCGATTATAATTTGTGAACCGGGTTTTAAAAAACTGAAAAACCGAGTTCTAATGTCCAAATTTCACTAAAACAAAAAGAAAAGAATAACTTGAGGACTTTATGGGAAAAAATAACATGGAGGAACAAAAATGCAAAAAACATGAAACCATGTTGGTCTTTTTCATAATAAACCCTACTAAATAAACGAAACTTAATGATAGTAAATTCCAAAAACAGTCTAGATGCATTAACAATATGTCCCTGTGAAATCGAATAAAAAGGGAAGATGGAAGACCAGTCATGGCTTGTTCATCGAACTCAAAAGATGGCACACATGGCTTGTTGGTTGAACTGAAAAGGAGGCGCACATGTGTTTTTTCTTCTTTTATCGAAAAAGAGGGAGAAGAAGAAGAATTTGTAGGCTTCATAGTGGGCTGCCAAATTCGAAGAAGATGATATTGGGAATTCGGAAACACGAAGATCGATTTTTTTTCTGCAGGCTGTTCCATAAATTTGAAAATTGCAGACAAAGTTCACGAAGTCAAAGGCTACATAGGGCCTAGTTGCAAACAACTTCTAACAGAGGCAACAGATCGTGATTATACATAGGAGCTTTGTTGTTGTTATTGTTAAAATTTTATGGCCAGTATAGTTGACTTGACTTTGAAGGGGCGAGAAGAATAAGAAGAAGACTGGTCCCTGTTTTTGTTTTAATCGAAAAAAGCAGATTATTGTGTTTGTTCTCAGTGAAAACACATTTTTTTTTTTATCTTTAGTAGATTGATTGCTTTGTCTATGTCTTTTTCGATTGGTGACAATTTGTGTGCATTTTGATGTGTTGTTTGT
This sequence comes from Centrapalus pauciflorus, assembly GCA_020465985.1. Classification (NCBI taxonomy): domain Eukaryota; kingdom Viridiplantae; phylum Streptophyta; class Magnoliopsida; order Asterales; family Asteraceae; genus Centrapalus; species Centrapalus pauciflorus. Next base: position 230,575 of record JAANYP010006787.1, read on the forward strand.
TTCTTAATGAAGACAACCTTCTATGTCTGAATGGTTAGTGGATTGTTTGTGTGTCGTTCTCCGACGAACTGGTATGGTACAACAAGTTTCATACATCAAAGCTTGTTGTTTGTTTAAGAGGGAATGTTAGAAAGTAAACTAAACTTTAAGAGTTTGTTAGTATTTCATAATTAGTTTAGGGTGTTAGATTGACAACTAGGGGGTGGTTATGGTAGTGAAGTTTACCCCATCGATATGGTACATTTGAAGGCTTGTGCCACTTTAAATTGTATATACGTGTATGTGTTTTATGATTTAATTTGTGAAATAAGAACATGGATTTCCAAACAATTATTTGTTGTGTTCTTGTTTCTCCAACATAGTTCAACTTGCTAAGAGTGACATGTTTCACAGGATAACAAAACATATTGACGAATGATATCATTAAAATCAAGATGCTCTTGATGATGAGTTGTTTCAACTGTTGATAAAATTCATACCAATGATTATGGTTCCTCTATGTTGACTAAGTCATTGGAAAAGAAAAAGCTCAACATTTGTTGCTCAATTATCGGGATAGCAAACTCAATCTTCATCATAGTAAAAAAGGGGAGATTAGTGGGGTTTTCTTACTTTGACAGTTTGACCTATGACGAGGCGCTACCTTTAGGTCCATAGAAAGCCTTTTAGATCTTTTATTTGTGGAGAGCTTATAAAGTGAACGAGTCAGCCACTACCAAAAGGTTGAACATGAGAGAGGGAGCTGAAAAAGAGAGAACAAACTTGTTACTGATATTTTGATATTCAACACCAGCACGAGAGATCTGTCATTCCAAAGGAGTTTGAACTATTTGGGACACCGTGATTTTTCGGACAGCGGCTATATAGCAACTCGACCAACATTATTAACGGTGAATATTGAGTTTTGAGTTGTGGATGTTGGGAATTCATGGTTGTGTAGAGCAGTGTTGTTTTTGGTCATATCTTTCTCGTCATTGTTTTCTTTGATTCCTTATATTTTGATATACACGTATTTTGTAAGTGTATGTGATTTTGTATGCCTCTAATATATCTAGAGAAAACTTATTATTGCTCTATTCTTGGTAGTAGTCAGAAGCCATGCAAATATATCTTTGTGTTGTGTCACCACTTTAAAAAAGTATGGGTACAAGATTGCTCTATACCTACTTTTTTTCATAAGTGACAATATAGTGACACTTTTTTTCTGTCACAAAAAGTGTGTGTCACTAAATGACACTTTTCTTGTAGTGCGCGCAGTGCATATGCATTAGATAAAGTCGGTTATTAGGAATGCTTAGTTAGTTAAGAACAACCGTTAGGAACGGTTGTGACTGTTAATTAACTAACGGTTGTGTCCTTAACTAACGGGTATGTGTTTTGGAAGGCAACGGTTGGTGATCAATATATTAGAAGCATTCCAAACAATTATATAATTGATCAATAAACTAGTAGTTTATACTCTTCTGTTTCTCATTTCTTATCTTTATATGACAATCAGTATGCAAGAATCAAACAAACGTACGGTGCCAAAATCAAGACGTACTTAAAGCTTACATGAACAGCGCGCTATGAACCAAGCCATAATGATAAGCCAAGCCTGCTCGACACGGTTTCAATCTGCAGTCTATTGTGGTGTAAAAAAATGAAAACATTCTGGAGCACTCTTCCGGATTGGACCATACTAAAGCTTGAATTTCACTACTCACATAGACGGTTAGGGATCGACTTAGCCAATATGATAGAAGAGAGACACCAAATTTGGGATTACTATAGATTTCTACCGTAGAGAAGAGTGTTAATGCATCTAAGATTGTTTTTGGAATTTAGTATCTTTAAGTTTTGTTTATTTAGTATGAAGATATTTTGTAACCTTAGTTACTAAGAAAACTTAACCATGAAGAAAACTTAGTGGTTAAGAAAGTTCTACAATTAAGTAGACTTAACCTTTAAGGAAACTTACCTCCTAAGTAGCTTAGCAAGCAAGAATACTTAGAGGTGAAGTAAAACAATCTTGTTAAGTTTTGTAAGCCTATAAATAGGCATATAATGTTCAAAAGTTAGATATATCAAAAAAGCCTTTCAATTCTATTGTAACTCTCTCTTTCATTATCAATATATAATCTTCCAAAGTGTTGATTTATATCTAATCTTAAAAACATTAACGATGGTATCAAAGCCCACTTCTTAAGGGGCCGTGTGATTTACTTGAGAGAAACACGAGAGGGAGTGAAACACTTGAGAATTAACTAGACATGGCATCTAGTTCAGCTGCTCTTGCAATTCCAATATTTTCTGGATTGCACTATCATATTTGGGCAGTCAAAATGAAGACGTATTTGAAGTCTCAAGGGTTATGGAAGGTTGTAGAGACTGGTGAAGATCCTCCAGCTCTTAGAGCAAATCCAACGATTGCTCAATTAAAATCTTATGAAGAAGAATTGCTGAAAAAAGACAAGGCACTTACCTGTTTGCAATCAGGACTTGCTGACCAAATTTTCACCTCCATCATGCACTTGGAGACACCAAAAGAAGTGTGGGACAAACTCCAAGAGACATATGAAGGTACTGATAGAGTAAAAGCTGTCAGATTATTAACTCTCAGAAGAGAGTTTGAATTATTGAAAATGAAAGATGATGAACTTGTCAAAGATTATTCAGCAAGAATGATGGATGTGGTTAATCGAATGAGGCTACAAGGTGAAGACGTGAAAGAGCAGAAAGTAGTGGAGAAAATGATGATAAGCGTTCCTCAAAAATTTGAAGCTAAAATTTCTGCTATTGAAGAGTCTTGTGATCTTAGTGTGCTTACAATTTCTGAGCTAACAAGCAAGCTCGAAGCTCAAGAGCAGAGAGTTTCTGTAAGATCAGAAGGAAAAATTGAAGGTGCTTTTCAAGCATCTCAAAGAAATAACAAGACTGAAAGTACAAAGCAGAATAATTACAAGAGAAGAAATTTCAACAAGGGGAACAAAGGCTCTACTACCTCACAAAGTTCTTCAACATCAAAGAAATGTAATTTTCCTCCTTGTAAAATTTGTCAAAACACAAACCATCAAGAAGCCGATTGTTGGTTCAAAGATAAACCAAACTTTAAGTGCAACTTTTGCAAAAAGTTTGGGCATATTGAAAAATATTGTAGAGCAAAGAAAAATCAAGGACATTCACATCAACTTCAGCAAGCAAATGTTTCAGAAGAGAACAACAAAGAAGATGAGCACTTGTTCATGGCATCACATGTTGACATATGTTCAAAGGATCTTACATGGCTAGTAGATAGTGGATGTACAAGCCATATGACTCCAGATCCTTCCTTCTTTACAAGTCTTGATACAACAGTCAACACTAGAGTAAAGTTGGGAAATGGAGAAGTTGTTCAAGCTAAAGGAAGAGGCACTATTGCTGTTAACACAAAGCAAGGTACCAAATACATCTCTGATGTCTTGTATATTCCTGAACTTGATCAAAATTTATTAAGTGTGCCGCAAATGACGAAAAACGGCTATAGCGTGAATTTTAAAGATTCTTGTTGCTCTATTTTGAACGCTGCTGGTTCCAAAGTAGCTACGCTTGATATGGTGAATAATGGTTTCTACTTGAAGCTTGATGTTGCAAATGCTAGTGCTTTTTCTATTACGGAAGATGATAGTTTGAAATGGCATAAAAGATTTGGTCACTTCAATTATAGAACGCTCAAGCACATGCATACTACTCAGTTGGTGAATGATATGCCTGCCATCACTGAAGTTGATTCTAAATGTGAAGGTTGTGAATTGGGAAAAAGTCACAGGTTGCCATTTTCAAAATATAGTGTAACAAGAGCCACACAAAAACTAGAGATTGTGCATTCTGATATTTGTGGTCCTATGTCTACATCATCCTGCAGTGGCAACAAGTACTTTGTACTTTTCATTGATGATTATACAAGAATGTGTTGGGTTTATTTCCTTAGCAGCAAAGCTTCAGTTCTTTCAACATTCAAGAATTTCAAGAAACTTGTCGAAGTGCAAAGTGGAAATACTTTGCGTATTCTCAGAACTGACAATGGTGGAGAATACACTTCTAATGAGTTTGAAGATTTTCTTCGACAGCAAGGAGTAATACATCAGGTTACAGTTCCATACTCACCACAACAAAATGGAGTTTCTGAAAGAAAAAATAGAACTGTTATGGAGATGGCGAGATCAATGATTTATGAAAAGAAATTACCAAAAACATTTTGGGCTGAGTCTGTAGCTACATCAGTGTATTTGCTCAACCGATTAGCAACAAAAGCCGTAAGTGATAAGACTCCAATTGAAGCTTGGTCAGGTATTAAACCTTCGATCAAACACTTAAAGATTTTTGGGTCTATTTGTTATTACCATATTCCGGATGTCAAGAGGTCAAAGCTTGATGAAAAAGCTAGAAAAGGTATCTTTTTGGGTTATGCAACAGAATCAAAAGGATATAGAATTTATGATCTCATGGATAGCAAAATTGCAATAAGCAGAGATGTGATATTTGATGAAGGAGCCTATTGGGATTGGAATATGAACAAAGTTAAAAGGCATGAAGTTGGTGGTTCAAGTACACAAGATGACACGTTTATCGATGAAGTCAATGAACCAGAATTTGATATTCAAGACACAACCGACACTGATGTGTTAAGAACAAGAACACTTGCTGATGTCTACGAGTCTTGTAATGTTGTTGATATAGAGCCTGCAAGCTATACAGATGCCGTAAAACACGATGAATGGATTAAAGCCATGAAGTCTGAACTTGAAATGATCAAGAAAAATAACACTTGGAAGCTTGTTGACTTGCCAGAAGGGAAAAGTGCAATAGGTGTGAAATGGGTGTTCAGAACTAAATATCATCCTGACGGTTCAATTCACAAGCACAAAGCAAGACTAGTAGTAAAAGGGTATTCTCAAATTCCCGGTGTAGATTTCGGAGATACTTTTGCTCCGGTTGCTCGTCATGATACTATCAAGTTATTGTTAGCTGTATCTGCTCAACGTAATTTGAAAATTCACCATCTTGATGTCAAGTCTGCATTTCTCAATGGTGAACTTGAGGAGGAGATCTATGTAAACCAACCTGAAGGTTTTGAAGTAACTGGACAAGAAGAAAAGGTATACAGACTCTACAAGGCACTTTATGGTCTAAAACAAGCACCTAGAGCTTGGTATGCTAAGATCGATGCTCATTTACTAAATCATGACTTCAAGAAGAGTTCAAGTGAGTCAACTCTTTACGTAAAGAAATTCAACTCTCAAGATAAGTTAATTATCTCTCTTTACGTTGATGATTTGCTTGTGATCGGAAGCAATGATGATCTTATTATGAAGTTTAAGAAGCAAATGGAATTTGAATTTGATATGTCAGATTTAGGGCTGGTAAATTATTTTCTTGGCATGGAGATAAAACAACAGTCCGATGGTGTTCATATCTCACAAAGAAAGTATGCAAGTGATATGCTCAAAAGATTTAACATGCTTTCTTGCAAACAAGTTGCATCACCGCTTGTTTTGAATTGTAAGTTATCTAAAGATGATGGAGAAATGTTGGTTAATCCAACGCCTTACCGAAGTATTGTTGGAAGCTTATTATATTTGACAATCTCAAGACCGGACTTAGCATATGCAGCTAGTTTTCTATCTAGATTTATGAAAGCACCGTCTACTTATCATTTGGGAGCTGCAAAGAGAGTCCTAAGATACTTGAAAGGTTCTCTTGATTGCGGGATTATGTTCGAAAGAAACAAAGATGTGAAACTTGAAGGATATTCTGATAGTGATTGGGCTGGAAGCATTGATGATATGAAAAGTACTTCTGGCTATATTTTCACTCTTGGTTCGGGAGCTTTTTGTTGGAATTCAAGTAAACAAAAAGTTGTTGCACAATCTACAGCTGAAGCAGAATATATAGCAATTGCTGCTGCTGTCAATCATGCTATTTGGGTTAGAAAAATATTATCTGATTTGGAGCTAACTCAAAAAGATCCAACTATAATCTTTTGTGACAACAAGTCTGCTATTGCTATAGCAGAAAATCCTGTGCAACATGGAAGAACAAAGCACATCAACGTCAAGTATCATGCCATCCGAGAAGCTGAGAAGAATAAAGAAGTGAAGTTGAAATATTGCACATCCGAAGCTCAATTGGCAGATATGCTGACAAAGCCACTTACTGGAATGAAGTTAGATCATTTGAAGGCTCAAGTAATGATTACCAACAACAATCTTAAGGAGGAGTGTTAATGCATCTAAGATTGTTTTTGGAATTTAGTATCTTTAAGTTTTGTTTATTTAGTATGAAGATATTTTGTAACCTTAGTTACTAAGAAAACTTAACCATGAAGAAAACTTAGTGGTTAAGAAAGTTCTACTATTAAGTAGACTTAACCTTTAAGGAAACTTACCTCCTAAGTAGCTTAGCAAGCAAGAATACTTAGAGGTGAAGTAAAACAATCTTGTTAAGTTTTGTAAGCCTATAAATAGGCATATAATGTTCAAAAGTTAGATATATCAAAAAAGCCTTTCAATTCTATTGTAACTCTCTCTTTCATTATCAATATATAATCTTCCAAAGTGTTGATTTATATCTAATCTTAAAAACATTAACAAAGAGTTCATCAACAGTTCAACACTTCACACTTGTAATATCTCACAAGTCAAGTGTCCAATCCAATGGATGAGGAACCATCTCACGTCTTCAGTTATTTTATTACTCTTTTCCTTATGGTGATTCTTGCTTTTTTTTTTTTTCCATGTTCGATCTTAACTAATTACAGGTAAGGTGTGTACGTAGTTGGTTCTTTCTGTATAGCCATTTTGTTCCATTCTAGGTTCGTTTGTTGTGATTTTCAAAGTTATTATAACCGGGTAGTTACCCCCAAAAAAAAAGCTAAAAGATTGTCGTTGTATTTGAAATAGTTGTGCATACCTTGGTATAGAGTTTTGGATCTGTAATTACTTCCACCAACATAAACTGTCGGTCCATGGGAGACAGCTTTTTCGGTATAAGAGCAGCCACTCCCATTCTTCCTACCATCGCCATAATGCCCAACGGGGCATGAACAGTTGTAGCTACCGTCGGTGTTATCACACGTATATATGCAATCATTTTGAGGTCCATCACACTCATTGATATCTGAAAATACAAAACAAACCATCTCAACAGTCTTTGTAAATTCATTAACAGAATTAGATAAACATGTACAACATTAGTTACCTTTACAACCATTCGGGAGGTAAGGGTTTCCAGCGTACCCTTGGGCACAAAAACATCGGTACCCTAAGTGTCTTTTGTTTTGTCCGATGTCAGCACATACACTTTTCTCATTGCAAATATAACCTGTACTGTTCTTAGCTTCTTGACAGCTCACATTCCCAACCCACCATTCATGAACCACAGGAAAAGATCGATTTTGCATATTATCAAAATCGGTTTTAAGAAACTTATACTGACCTTTCTCAACAAGAAACGCATACGTACAGTTATTGAAGCCCCACTTAACTTTCCCTACTTTTCCTGTGTTGCTTTGTGCATGGATCTTAAACTTTCTGATCCTATAAGGGACTAGGACCTGGCTGCAACCACTGCCTAAACATGAATTGTTGGTTACCTCATTGCAGTCCGTCCTTGATAGACAACCTGTAATATAGCCTTCACCAACAATTGTCTTTAAGTCGGCTCTAGTGTCACATCCAACTGCGGTCAAGAGGTTGCGTGTGTTTGAGATAGGGAACCTGGACAGCCTTATCCTGGGTTCTGACCAGCTAGTCAGCATACCATGCTTGTCGTAACAACGATAGCCTATAGGCAACGAGCCACGAAAATGACCATCAAGTGATATCTCCTGTACTTTTATATTGGTCTTCCAGATTTTTAGTTTCTTACAATCTACCTGATATTGTTTGTTCAAGTAGCAGCCTTTTCTTGTCCCGAAAGGATAGGGAATCTTTACATTCCCACATTTATCCGGACAGTACTTAGGAAGGGATTCGGATGCTTTTGTTGTTGATAGCATCGCCATCATTACCATAAATTGCAGAATCAAGTTAAGTTCAATCCACGTTACGCGTGCTCCCTTTTCTGCCGTATTAATGGAAATGAAATCCATTTTAGTTTCTGTTATAGACCTTTTGTACCTTTCCCGAATCAGGCCAGATCAGCCTTTAGCCAAGTGGTACCAAGGTGTTTGAATGTTCGATAAATATTTTTCGTAACACGTACTATGCTAGTAAGATATCCAGAATCTCTTCCTGCACTAAACGCCAAAAGCTCAGTCTCTAATCTCATCATAGTTCGTTGTGTTTGAGGTGGACTGAAAACAACTTGGGGATACAAGATTTAGCATGATGAGATGGTATTGAGCCACACACGAAAAAAAGGATATATAAACAGTGATGGACGATCAGTTCTTTGTTTTATCTATAGTCCATATGTAAATAAGCTTTTTCTTGGTGATTGGCCGGGCACCTTGGAATATGTGCCTAAATAATTGAGATTGAACAGATTTTGGTGTTGTTTGTATGTATTTTGTGTATAGTTTTGATCCATTTATATTGTTGCCATGTTACATAGCATGCCCGTCCTTTATGGTTTACGCGCAGGAACGTCGGCTGCATAGGTTTGCAAGGCCTCACTATCGTAAAATGGTGAGAATTTGAGCCCCGAAAAAGTTTCATTATTTGTTGCATACGCTTTGTATATGGTATGCATTACAATAAAATTCAAGTAAAATTTCATTTGATTTGCAACACATGTGCACGTACACTAGAGAAAATGGATGCTGGCTATTAATTTAACTTTCTCAAAAAGTAATACTATTTATATTTTCAATCAAAGTTCTTTGATTTTTAACGCGGGACAAATATTTCATTTAATTTCCAAGAAAGTCATTTCAAAAGAATTATTTTAAGTATTAATTTCTAATTCTCATTATTCATTAACCATTGATTTGTTTTAGGGTTTAATATGAAAAAAAAACCAACATGTTTTCGTGTTTTTTGCAATTTAGTCACTCCGTGTTATTTTTTTCTAAGAAAGTTCCCAAGTTATATATTGTTTTCAATCCGGTTTTCAGAAAAGCTTTTGTTCCACAAAAATCCAACATGTTTTCACTATTAGTCTCCGAAGAGTCCACAAACTTGAAAAGTTTTTTAAAAAAATAAAGAAAAATTCTAAAAATCACAAACAAATATATTACTCAAGGATTTAATTAATAAAAAATAACACGGAGGGACTAAACCGCAAAAACGTGAAAAACATATATGCTGGTTTTTTTCGTATTAAACCCATTTGTTTTATGCCTATTATATGTCATTTTAATCGTCTCAATCATCGAATACAATATAAGACTTGTTATTCACCACAATTTTTTATCTACAAAAGTGCCGTCTCATATTATCAATTTACCATTTAAATTTTTTGTAATTAAATATTTAAATGTCTACTTTGCATTTATGTGCGAAATTGGAATGCACAAGCGTGCGAGGATCTATTTGAAATATATATATATATATATATATATATATATATATATATATATATATATATATATATATATATATATATATATATATATATATATATATATATATATATATATATATACCGGGGAACCATTTATAGTCAATCATTTATCATTAAAATCATTAAAATATAATATAAATTTTACTTAAAATTATTTCCCACATTAATTAATGTTGGGGGTAAAATGGTATTAAAAAAAATTAAATTAGAATCAAAGATTCTGTGTATCCCATGAAAATCTCTATTTTAGTTAATATCATTTATTACACCCATACTGAACATGTGCAATGATAACACTCCATAAACCACGATTGAACATGTTCAATAACTTCAATATTGGTTTATCACCAAAACGGTTAACAGCGACAAAAAAAAACCTCCAACTGCACATGTTCAATAAGGTATAAATGAAATTAAATCTTCACGAACGGTTTGAAGAAAATAATAAATACCTTTATTTGACACATCCGGTTGAACATGTTCACTAAAACTCATTGTCGAATCCAATTGAACATGTGCACTAAAACCCATTGTCGAATCCGATTGAACATGTTCACTAATACCCATTGTCGAATCCCATTGAACATGTTCATTAAAACTCATTTTGAAATTTATTATAGATATGTTATGGAAGTAAATCTCTACAATTAAGGGAACTATTATATTATTAGTTGTCATCTATTATTTAATATAAATCTAATTGACTATATTACCCTTTTAAACTTATAACCAAACATGGGTGGACTCCGGTTCCCCAGTCTAACATGGTACCCCATTGATCCCGACCCTCTATATATATATATATATATATATATATATATATATATATATATATATATATATATATATATATATATATATATATATATATATATATATATATATATATATATATATATATATATATATATATATATATATAGGGGTGGGTTCAATGGAAAACCTATATGCATCGGAAAACCCGGGAACCACTTTATAGCCATTGGATCAGGTGATGCATCACGCAGAAAGTCGATGCATCACGCGGGAATATGGTGCATCACGCGGGAATTTGGTGCATCACGCGAGGAATTTGATGCATCACGCGGGAATTGTGGTGCATTTGTAGTGGTGAATTGAGGTTTTCCAAGGTTTTCCGATGCATGTTGGTTTTCCATTGAACCCCCCTCTATATATATATAGGTTCTATGGGGCACCACGATGCATGGTGAACCGGGGAACCAAATATGCATAATATATTAAATAAGGATGCAATAAGGGCATAATTGGAAGTTTAAACAATTATTTAATTAGATTAAGATATTTAAAATATTTTATATTCAAATAACCGGATATATTATGGTAATTGCTAAAATTGTGGAGTTTTTAGTTAGGATAGATTGCATTTGTTTTGACTTTCTATCCATGCATGTCTTCATACGGTCATTTAGGGTCATTTAAAGAATTATTTAGGGTCATTTAAAATATTTAAAATATTTCTTATTAAAATAACCGAATATATATATGGTAATTGCTTAAAATGTGGAGTCTTTAGTTAGGATAGATTGCATTTTTATTGACTTTCTATTCAAACATAGATGCATACGTTTTTCTACATGCACAATTAAAAAAAAATGAAATCCTACGCATAATCTACATGCATTATGCATCCCCAAACTAGGATTTGCTAGAAACTTCGAGTTAAAACCTGCACAAATATGCATTTGTGAAGTACAAACAACGTACGGGCGCTAAGTCCTGAACTCGATGCACAATGATCTTCAAAGCAGATGCATACCGTAGCTTCATAAAAACATGCATCATTCGAATAGGTTAATCAACTTACTATGAATACAAACATAACTAGGGCATAAAAAAACTCCCAAATATGAAATACGGAATCACTTTGTAAAAACAAACACTTCTATGAACATAAAATATGCAACATTCACTTCCATTTACCAATATAATCGAATTAGCAAAGGAGAAAAAAAAAAAGTGCTCGGACGTGTGCATCAGTTTTCCCCATTTTCTTCGAAAACCCTTGAACCGTATGCATTTTATTTGTGTACTTGAAGAACAAAACTTAATCTACTTGATTATGCACGAGCGATTCTCGGGATATAGATAGATTGAGGGATATTGAGCGAAATCCGGAGCAGAGAGCAAGTATGGAAAATGGCTAAAATCGCGGGACTGATGTGGGGGAGAGAGGAATATTTTCTGAATTCAAGCATCTTCCGATTTTGCCCTTTCGCGCGCCAGAAGTTATGCACCCGTGCACCCATTTTCAAGTTAATAACCCTTTTGCCACTACAATCTGAACCATTATAAAAAAAGATATAACGGTGCATACAGGTGCCCCATAGAACCTGACCCTATATATATATATATATATATATATATATATATATATATATATATATATATATATATACAGGGGCGGATCCAGTGTGTAAGGGTAGGTGTCACTCGACACCTATAAATTTTGAAAATACTGAGTTGCATATGTATCAAAAATCTGAGTGACACCTAAGAATTTTTTTGGGTGACACCTACAAAAAGTTTATACAATTATAATATACACATTTTATTTATATTTATTGTTTTTATTACTTAAATTTATTGAAATAACACTGAGTATTAATTTTTAAAAAAGATTTAGAAAAACCAACAACACATAAAAATAATAAGTAATTTAGTTAGCCCAAAAATGTTTAAAAAGCCCAAAGTATAACTCTTAAGAAGACCCAAACCTTTTAATGAAAAGTTGAAAACCCTAATTCATTTTTTTTGGCTTCATTCTTTCGGCCACAGCTGCACGCATGCACAGCATCAAGCCATCGGAGCCTCCAAAAAAACGCAGACCGCCTCACCGGCTCACCGCCTGGCGCCTGTCCGCAGTCCGCCGGAAGCCCTGAACCGCTCACCGGCTCACCGCCCGTCCAGCCGTCCGCTCACCGCCTGTCGCCTGAATCCGTGAACCGCTCGGTATCTCTCTCCCTCTCTGACTCTCTCTCTACTGCTATAAGTATAACACTATTTGACTGTTTTTTTTTTTTTTGATTTTATATAGTGACTGTCTAGAACTCTCTTTAATGGTCCCGTAGAAATATTGTATTTGACTGAATTTTTTTTAGTTTTTGAGTTTTTTTTTTGAGTTTTTTTTTTTTTTAGTTTTTTTACTATCTTTAATGGATTAAATAATTTATTTACTGAAAAATAATTATATAATAAAGTATAAATGTTTATTTTTTGAGTTCTTCAAAAAAAATTTAGGTTAATGGACAAATTTTTGAAAAGAAAGTTTCAATCATCTTCTGGATCTGGATTCCCAAGCAATAACCAATCGGTCCAATCTAATAGTCCCGTAGAAATAGATTTACGGTACTTATTGCTTTTACGTTTTAATGGTATTGTACTATATACTTTTTTAATTGAAAAAATCTTGTTATTCGTTAATTTTGTGTTGGGAACCGTTTCGGTGACCCGACCCATTTTAGGAAATATTTCGAAAATCTAAATATTAAATTTACTCTAAAAAAGTGACACCGATAATATAAATTCCTGGATCCGCCCCTGTATATATATATATATATATATATATATATATATATATATATATATATATATATATATATATATATATATATATATATATATATATATATATATATATTTAGGTTCAAAAGAGTTCCTTCAAAAATCCAGTGTACCAAGGGTACCCATCCAAAACCACAAGATTAAATAAATCAATGGTTGTGATAAAAAATGCAATTCCATGCGCGTCCCCCCTTTTTTTGGCTGGAAGGGTATTTTCGTAATTACAACGACCATTCACATTACTTAATTCATCATTCACATTAATTGATCATTCACATCAGTTAATTAATCATTCACATTACTTAATTATTCATTCACAACACTTATTTGATCATTCACAAGAATTATTTAACTATTTACAATTCTTTTACACTTATTTGATCAGTCACAATAATTATTTGACTAATTGATCATTCAAATTACTTAATTGATCATTCACATTACTTAATTGACCATTCACATTACTTAAATGATCATTCACATTACTTAATTAACATTTTATGTTACTTAAATGATCATTCACATTACTTAATTGACCATTCACCTTACTTAAATGATCATTCACATTGCTTATTTAACCATTCACATTGGTAAAATAATATCAGTACAACATGTGAATCTGAGCATTGTCAACTACTAACAAACAGTAACAAGATTAATGACAAACAGTAACAATGGTCATTCATGTAACACTCAAATTCTCAAATCTATCAAACATTAATAACATCAACCAATGTGAATGATCATTCAGCTAATGTAAATGACCATTCACATTAGGAAATTTACCATTCACATTAGTTGTACCATATCAGCACAGCATGTATGCTGTGGATCGTCAACTACTAACAACTAGTAACAAGATTAATGACAAACAGTAACAATGGTCATTCATGTAACGCTCAAATTCTCAAATCTATCAATCATTAATAACATCAACCAATGTGAATGATCATTCAGCTAACGTGAATGGCCATTCACATTAGGAAATTTACCATTCACATTGGTTTTACCATATCAGCACAGCATGTATGCTGTGCATCGTCAACTACTAACAAACAGTAACAAGATTAATGACAAACAGTAACAATGGTCATTCATGTAACGCTCAAATTCTCAAATCTATCAAACATTAATAACATCAACCAATGTGAATGACCATTCACATCAGTAAATTTCACCATTCACATTGGTGAAATAATATCAGCACCTTACATTAGTCCTGTTAATTGTCAACTACGTTTTGTGAATGATCAATCTTCTAATGTGAATGGTCATTCACATTAGGTAAATGTCCATTCACATTTGATGAATGACGAGAACAGCAATGTCAGACTTCATCTTCTACATACCATCAATGTTAAGTAATGTGAATGATCAATTAAATAATGTGAATGATCATTTAAGTAATGTGAATGATCAATTAACTAATGTGAATGATTAATTAAGTAATGTGAATGATCATTTAAGTAATGTGAATGGTCAATTAAGTAATGTGAATGGTTAATTAAGTAATGTGAATGATCAAATAAGTGTACAAGAAGTATAAAAAGTTAAATAAGTGTTGTGAATGATCAATTAAGTAATGTGAATGATCAATTGACTAATGTGAATGATCAATTAATGTGAATGATGAATTTAAGCAATGTGAATGGTCGCTGCAATTACGAAAATACCCTTGCCTACCTAGGGACGCTGGATACGCAGGATTTCATGAGGGACGCTGTGGAACCAAATTCTATATACAACACACACACCACAACACACACACACACACACACACACACACACACACACACACACACACATATATATATATATATATATATATATATATATATATATATATATATATATATATATATATATATATTGTCGACGGAGCAGAGAGAAAAAATGCTCACGTGGCGCAATATTAGTGGTTAAAATTCAGAAAAATAAGGCTGATTTGGCACAATATGATTAGTTAAAATTCAGAAAATTAAGGTTGCTGATTTGGCGCAATATAATTTGTTAAAATTCAGAAAATAATGGGATAACATTATCATCAATCCTATCAATACTAACAAACCTGCATAAAATAATGGGATAACATTATCATCAATCCTATCAATACTAACAAACCTGTATAAAATAATGGGATATTTATTTACATCTACAAGTTACAATTAAACATTAATTATTCAAAATTATTATTTTTATAGTTTTATAAAATAGATATGAATAGTTGATTATTTTAAAATTTTAAAATATATATATATCAATTATAGATTAAAAAATTTAGTTTATAGATAAAATAATATTTTAGTTTTATTATAATAAACAAAATATTGAGAAATGTATTTTTATACATCGTTTGTTTACTTTTTTAAAATCTAATAATTTTATATAATGTTTATTTATTTTTAATAAATTATAAGCAAATGGAAAAAATTTATTAAATATATAGATAAGTATTGATGGAATAACATTTACATTTAGATTTAAATTTTATTGATGATTCAGTTTAATAAACATATAAAATACGACAGATAAACATATAAAAGTAGTTTTTTAATCAGCATATATTATAAAATAGGTAAACATGTGACATTTATTATTTAGAAAAAATTATGTACTAGCTTAGTTTTATTACTACGAGTCATTTTTATCGTCCCGTCCGTTGGGTCAAAATTGTGTCATCCCAAATTCAAACCTCAGAAAACACATTGCATTGATATACTTTTTTTTTTTTTTTGACATTTAAAGCTTCTCATTATTTTGTGTTGTTTATGTATTTATGTTTCAAAATTAACACATGTTTTAATATTTTTTTCAGTATACCATGAAGAACAATGAAGATCTTCGTTAATAATGAAACGATAATGTTTTAAATAAATCTTTAGCCAATAAGATATGTCATTTGCCGTTTAAATTGTTCAATGTGATTTTATTAAGATTTATTAAATTTTCTATGAAAACTGCTTTTGTTAGATAACATTTTATTAGTTTGTTTGAATAAATTGTTATTATAAAATTATGTTAGACGATATTGTAAGTAATACTTTGCAAATACGTGTTTGTATATTAGTTGATGGAAAAATGATAAGTTTTCATTTTATTATAAATTATTATTATTATTTTTTTTCCTATATACTTCAAAAGTAATTATGTGTAATAATTAATATTCATGATTAAATTTAAGTAACATTTTATTCGCAAACAATGTATAGTTTTTTTTAAAAAAATAAATTTTTGTTGTGTCATCAATTAATTATAAATACCAATGGGGTTTAGCTCATTTGGTATGAGAGGTGACGTGTAAGTGTTTGGTCACGAGCTCTACTCCTGTCGGAGACAAATTGGAATTTAGGCAGTGAAAATAACTTATGAAGTTCCCGATTGGGACAAAGGGGTAGTTTATGAATAGGAGTAGGTTAATTTGTCATTAAAAAAAATTAATTATAAATATAATTTCATCACACATCACCCGAGCAACGCACGGGTATTCAGCTAGTTAATTAGTATTAAATGTGCAAAGAGTATTATCCATCTCACTCGATCAGTTCACATTATTTTTAGGAAAACTGTCTTAATTTCAACTTGAATCTTTTTTGTTTTTCTATTAATGTATATGTATGTAACTATATGGATGACACCTAAACAAATTAGGCTAAATAATTTTAGGGAACTTTGTGTAAAAAAACCCTAAAGTTAGACATTTTTGTGATTAAAACCCCTAACCACTTTTTACTGCGCAAAAAACCACAAACTTATCAGCTTTTTGTGACTAAAACCCAAAGCCATTTTTGTTGCATTGAAAACCCCGAACTAACAAAAAATCAGTAAATCAATATTTTATCAATGAATAACCCGTTGAAATCAGTTATTAATCATACGTAGACCGGTAAATAACCTACGTGGAATAAATTTGAATTGTTGAAACCGGTTGCCAAGTGTTACACATCATTTAAACTCACGTTGATAATTTTTAATTGTAATTTTTAGACGGGATTACATCATCAACGTGTGTTAAAATGATGTGTAATACTTGACTACTGGTTTCAACAATTAAAATTTATTCAACATAGGTTATTTACCGGTCCACGGATGATTAGTAACCGGTTTCAACAGGTTCCTCATTGATAAAACCTTGATTTACTGATTTTTTGTTAGTTCGGGGTTTTCTATGCAACGAAAAATGGTTTGAGGTTTTAATCACAAAAGGCTGACAAGTTTGTGGTTTTTGAGCAATGATCCCTTTATTTTATGTATGTGTATTCGATTAACTTTTGCCCCTTAATCTTGAAATTCAACTTCATTTGTGCCGATGGAATCGAATTGGTTTTGTGTTTTCTATGTTTGGTTTTATGTTCGATTTCGTTTATTTATGTTCTATTTTAGCTTATAAATATGATCAGCCATAGCAGTGACGTTCGCTAGAGGGTGGAGGTTTCATTAGTGACGTTCGCTAGAGGGTGGATGTTTCATTGGGGAACGGATTCTTTGTTTAATAAATAAAATTTTAATAAATATCCATGTAATCAAAATGCAATCGGTGAAGAAAACTGAATTTTATTATTTTGGGAAATTGCGCAAAAAAAACCCCTAAGTTAGATCATTTTTGTGATTAAAACCCCCAACCATTTTTCGTTGAACAAAAAACCTCCAACCGGGTAAAACTTTTTAAATATGGGTTTTTTTTTTCAAAAACTCTGACTTGCAACGGTTTAGCTGGTTGCAAGTTCATGACATGTAAAATTTTTAAGTAGATTTTTACATAAAAAAACCCCCAACTTGTTTAGTTTTTTAAATTAAAACCCCAAATCACTTTTCATTGCATAACATACAACCAACAAAAATAATTAAAATTGAGTTTTTTCACCGATTGCATTTTGATGACGTGGATATTTATTAAATTTTATCTATTAAACAAAGTATTTGTTTCCTAATGAAACCTCCACTCTCTAGGATCTAGCGAACATACTGCTTTGGCTGATCATGTATTCATATTCAGAAGCTAAATGGAATATAAATAAACGAAATTGAACATAAAACTGAACCTAAAAATGCAACTCGTGAACACAAACGAAATTGATTCCATCAACACAATTGAAGTTGAAATTCAAGATTAAGCGACAAAAGTTAATCGAACATACGTACATAAAATAAACATCATTGAACACAAACAGGGGATAGAGTCTTCATCATAGCCAGAAATGTCTATAATTTACCATAATTTTAATGTATATTAAAGTTTAATCAATTTCCAGAGATGCGTCATCGCCTTTTAACTTTTGTTTTTTTTTTTTTTTTTTGCACCTAATGAGGTTATATAAACCTGTTTTTTCTAATCTGTTTTCAACAAACTCATAATTTTTTCAACGTTGATCATTACAAAAAATTTAGCTTACATTATCCATAAATTGTTTATATAAACTAATCATCTTCTTCGTCTTCGTCATTTTCATCATCTTCGTCGTCCAGAGATGTCTATATTTCTGGCTCTTAATTAAGAGTGTTATTCGGGCGGGTTAAATGGGTATCGGGTAACTCGGGTTTGAGAGTATGAGTTCTTTGGCCGAACCCGAACCAGAACCAAATAAGGGGAGTGTTAATCGGTTTCGGGTTAAATAGTTAGCTGGTTAATCGGTTTGGGTTAAACGAGTTATTCGATTTTGATATAAAAATGAAATGCTTTACAAATTACTTTAAACGGGTTAAATGTGTTGGGTAATTTTGGTACACAGGTTAAATGGTTTGGCTATTAAAATTGGATATTCAAATCTTTACAATTTTATATATAAACAATTCTAAGTCTAATTAAAATAAGGAATTTAAAAATTAAACGGGTTATTCAGGTTATTTGGGTACCCGAATAAACACGAATCCTACCCGATCCCCGAACCGAAATTATTATTCGAGTACCACTTAACACAATTAACAAAACCGAAAACCGAATACCCCGACCCAAATAACCCGTTTAAGATTCAGTTTGGGTGGGTTATTCGGGTTCGGTTATTTTGCACACCCCTACTCTTAATGCATTATATAAGGGTTCTTGTCGAGTGATTATTCTTTCTTGCTTTTATTTTGTGGAGCAACTAATTTATCAACTTCGGCTTTTGAGTACGTTTCCGGTTGTGCTTGGGACTTTGAAGTCAATAACCTACGTGGTATTTTTCTCCAAATTCCGCGGTTATGGCCACATCATTCTCCTAAATCATGAGACAATATTTCTTCTTCGGTCATCGGGTTAGGACTTCCGACTTGACTATTCTGAAGCTACTCCATCTCGTGATGTGTAGTTGGACCTGACAATACGTGTAATCGTGTCGTATGTCGTGTCAGACACACGAATTTTATACGACAGGAATTTGTAATACACGAACACGACACAAATTATAAAATGTGTCTGGATATGAAACACGAAAACAATACGGAAAAAAATCGTGTGACACGTGACATGACACACATAAATCACGTGTCACACAACAACACGAAAACACAAATTTATACACGAATTTAATCCAAAACATATATAATTATGAATCGAAAACATGATAATGCAAGTAGCCAACAACACATCAAAAGTGTGTGAAGCCACTATTAATGGTTGTAACTGAAGTCAAACTTTGATCTGAACTTTTGACTGAACTAGACTCATTGTTGATATCCAAGTCTACAATTTCATTTATCACACTATCAATGTGAGAGACAAACCCGAACTTTATTAAATAATTTAAATTAAGTGGGACTCAGTTTTTTTTAAAAATTTTAAACACCCTAGTTTATACGTGTTTTATATGTGTCTTATGTCTATCATCGTGTAATATGATATTTATACGTGTCTTACACCTGGTTATACAGGTAAATTTGTTTGCTTGTATTAGACACGAAACTCGAATTTTAAATTCGCGCAGACACGAATTTACAAGAAACAAGAATTTGTAAAACTCATATACGGAAAACTCGTTCGTATATTTGTCGTGTCTGTCGTGTCGTGTACCAAAATGCTAGGTTTATGTGTAGTTACAAAAAAATTTGTGGTATTATATATTTCATACTAAACTCTAAAAATAAATATTTATATAAACTATTACTTACATGTTGTCTTACACAATATCGTTGGCGAAAACGTTATTCCGTCAATGCATATCACCAAATTGGACAATAAAACTAGAAAATTGACTCGTCGTTAGGTCGTACTGTAACACATTTAACGTATATATAAATAAAAACAAATATGTCAAGTATATATTATAAAATGAGTGAATTATATAGTATCATCACATCTATATTAACATGTATATATAATATATGTTACAAAGTTTATGAAATCACTTAAGTCTATATATATCACCAACTCATATTACCAAATTACGAATCACAACTATCACAACAAGTCTATATATATTACCATGTTTATGCAAATTACGAATTACATATTACCAAATATACATCATAACTATACAATTATATATCACCAAGTCTATACAATTATATATCATCAACCCTATGAAAATTATATATCACAAGTATACTATATAAGCAAGTCGTCGCAAATTATCGTATGAACACCCTGAAGATACATTGAGCAGAACCTGAAGGCTTCATCTGCAACATACCCTTATGCTATAGAACCTTCAGGCCTAGCTTTATTTCTGACATATTTTTTTAACTTTTTCATGTATCTTTGAAATAGATACATCCACCTCATGTAAACAAACCTACCTTGAATAGCTTCTTCAGGTAAATGCATAACCAAATGAATCATTACGTCAAAAAAACCAGCAGAAATATTTTCTTTAAAGTACACAAAACATGGATCAACTATTCCTTAGCTTTCAACATATCGAACTCCATTAAATTCCAAGCACAAATTTGCTTAAAAAAATGAACAGAGTTTGATTATTGGCGTCAGAATTGTTAGTCACTTTGCGTTTGAAGTTTGATCCAAACCCGTCTATTAGTTTAACTCTTTTAATGAATTAACAAAAGCACTGTCTTTTTAATTGTGAAAGAAACTAGATGTCATGATCAAATCACCTAAGATTAACTGGTTTTAATAGTTCAGAGTTTAAACCAATAACCTTGTTTTGAATCAAAGTACAATTAAGAAGTTTACGGAATAACACTTAACTGTTTTAAGAAAACTTTCAGAACAAATAAAGAACAGATATTCAAAAGCAAATATAGCTAATATCAATACCTTTATATTGCCAAAATTTCTGATTACAATCACCTCTAATATGTTTGATTAGACGAAGAACACTAGTTGTTCTTAGGGTTTTACAACCTTAGAGGCTTGAGAAACTTATCAGAAAGCAATTACAATAAAGCACCACGATTACAGGACTTGCACACACACTTACAATAGAAAGACCTAGTCTATCTATATATATAGCCTTCTGAGTTGTTTCCTTGACGGACTCTGATTTCTCTAATAGTAGATATGCTTGAAATATCTAAAATCTTGAAATATATATCACTTCCTGAATTTCAGCACTTTTTGTTATCAATCTGTTGAGCAGCTTGAACTTTTAACTCTGGCAGCTTGAACTTTTGAACTAGCAGCTTGAGTTAGTTGAACTGGCAGCTTGAACTTTGTAATGACACAGAAATACTACTAACAATTTGAGAAATCTAACTAACAGCTTGACATACTTAGACTATTTCCCAACAATCTCCCCTAACTTAAATTCTTTAAACAAGACTTTAAGTTTCTATACAAATAAGGTTAGTAAAACTGTTATATACAAACTAAGGCATCCAAAAACTTACAACTGTGAAAGTTTCTGCCTTATTGCTTTTATGAATTCTCTCTTTAACTCCACTTTATCACATTCAATCTTCATAGAGCTCATTTGGAGTAGCCATGCTTTTGGCAAATCAAGGAATTCAAAATTGTAAAATCTGCTGGATCTGTCTGCAAGCTTGAGTCTATATGTCATGGATTTGACATATAAATCAACCTGTACAATCTTCATTTCCTTGGCAGCTTCTATATCCACTCTGGTGGATTCTGGGTCAAAATGCTTCTGAGATCTTTCAAATTTGTCTGAACCCATATAATTGGTGACCTAGAGTGACTGGCAGTTCCAATATTATGCATTTGTGTCAGCTCATCGCTAGTCAATCTTTGAAACAGTTGGATTAGGCTCTTGTATTCTTCTTCTGGACCAGCTTCTCTTTTGATTACAAAATGATACACTAAATCAATGTCATCCATTGACTTAGCATACCAATAAGTAATTGGAGGTTGCTAATAAAGGATCTTTTCAATCTCCATAGCCTTTTGTAGTTGTTGATCAAACAACACTCTCTTAACTTGATCAAACTTTGCTTGTTGGATAGATTCAGGTTGAGGAACATTAGCAACAGTTTGAGCTAGTTCTTGTGGATCTTAGACTTGTTGGGAGGCTTTGGAGGCTGTTTCTTTTTCTTTTTCTCTGTCGTATAGTGCCTGGAGCTTCTCAGTTGACCAAGTTTGAGCAATAACCTTCGATATGCCTGCTGTTGCAGAGATATTGATCAAAAATCTTCTGTGTTCTGCTTTTGAAGGCCCTGTTGGCCTTTTCCTCTTCTTCTGGTTTTCTTTGACCACAAACCCTCTTAGGTAATCTCCTAAGGTTTCATCATCTCCCATTGGCTCATGAGTTTGCTGGTCTAGGATCTGATCTTGTTCTTCTGCCAATCTTCTGGCCAGTTCAGCATCATGGGCAAGTTGGGCTTCTTTTGAAATGAATTTAATCTTTGGAGGCTCAATCAGAATGTTCTTTCCATTGTCTGTGGATGCTGAAACTGTGGCTTGGACTGCTGTGGCAGGAGCTTGAGAACCTTCTCTGATGAACACTCCACTAGGTCTGATGGGAACAGCTTGAGCTTCTAGACTAACAGCTTGAGAAACTGTTGGCACTGTTAGCCTAGAAACTGAAGCTGTTGTTGGTGAAGTTGAAGCTGTTTGGACTGGAAGTGGGATTTCCTGATTCTCCCCCTTTTTGGATGCATTGGTTTGATCAGGGGGACCAAAAACCTTTGCAAGCAGGGATCAAACCATCTTCTCGAGCTGTATGATCTTGTTACCACATAACGTGAACCCAAGGTGAAACTGATCAAGTCTTTGTTGTTGGGCTGTTGTGAGTTGTTGCAAAGCTGTGATTTGTGATCCCTGTGTAGCAATAATGGACTTGTAATGTTCCAAAATGGCTACAACAGGTTTTAGTAGTTGATCCGTCAATGCCATTAGTTGAAAACTAGCCTCAAGATCTTCAAATGATATTGGGATTTGAGATCTATCACTTGCATCAATTCCGGAAGTAGAAACATCTGGGCCCCTTTGTTCTTGGTACTGGGGACTTCCAGAAGGTGCTTGCACACCCTCTGTTGCCATGAGTGTGGTCTTAGTGATGTTGGTACTGTTTTGTGCCCCTTGTGCAGAGACATCCGTAGCACCAGCCACAAATCCCATATGAACATCCTCTGATGGAATGTTCACTTCCAAATTGAGGGTGAGAGTTTCCTCAATGGGTTCCCTATCGATATTCTGTGCAGGGGTGTCCCCCTGTACAGAGCTATTTGGCTCTGGGGATTGGACTGAGGAGGAAGGGGCTCCTACAACCCTTTGTCGTTTATATATTTTAAATGAGGGGGCTGGGGAAGCATGTATAGTAGAAGGTGCAGAGGAAGTATTTGTATCATGAGGAGTGGGTTGGGATCCTGGGGGTGAAGCAGTAATAGATGGCTGAATCTGCTCAAGACCCTCTCCTCTGTTTCTTGGATGGACATCCTGCATTGCATGAGGCAAAGGGACATCCACACTGTGAAAATTGGCACTTGGTTTCAAAAGTCTTTTAATGTAGGTAAAGAGTGCCTATGGGAAACATGTATCCGTTTATGTACTTTAAAATTATTGCAAGATTTTGCAATTATTTCTGCCAAAAATCGTTGATACATCGAAAATTTCCCATTGTTTAAGGCATGGTGCCTTAACATCACTCAAAAAATCATATTTGAAAAATTGAACTGTTGGCCTGTTGATAAGCACACTAAGGCAGTGGCAATATTTGAAGAAAATTCAGACCAACCAGTCCTTTTAGGGCTTAAACACTGCTGAATAATATGTACCAGATATATCCATTTAGGACCAAAATGTGCTTTATAGAAGGTAAAAGAGTCAGTTGGGCCCCTATACCCGATTTCAAAAAGACCTTCATGTAAAGCAGTAAGGGAGAGATCAAATATACCTGTGGCATCTTGAAGATGCAGATGTTCACGTATAGTCTCCTCGGTGATGGTAATGGGATTACCATCAATGATCGATGCAAACGAAGTGACTCCCTCATTAGTATTTACAGTGGCTGATTTCCAAAACTGCTCTATATGTGAGACGTATATAGTGGGATTGACAGTTAGAGCATAATGAATATTAGACCCTCTTAGAAAATCCATCATATCATGGAACTACTATAGTTCAGCATGTTTGAGAGAGTAGGGAAGGCAGTTGTGTTCTTGACAAACTCCATTAGTGATCACAACGACGGGGATTTAGGGTTTTGAACGACTGTGTGAGAATCGCATAGAAAGAGAAGGTGAAAAGATTGTGGAAGATATTTTTGCAACTGGTAGTTGCAATCAAACGATACAAGGACTTTTAAGGGTTTGGCTTTTCAAAAATATCTAATCCCGCACACAATCTCATTAGGAATGACTGAAATGCCCTGCACACTTGACAGACCAAGTGAAACAACTAACAGTTCGAAAAAACGAACTAGAAGCTTGAGAATAGTCTCAAGCTGTTAGTTGAAAAATGAACAACATCTAATGAAACAGTGTCTCCCCCTTAACTAAGCACATGTAATAAGTGTTTTTCTCATTTTATAAGGGAGAAATAAAAACAAAATAATCCATATTTACCATACCAATATTTGATACCAGAAAGGTGAATCTTCCTACATCAAATGGTTTTGTAAATAGATCAGCGAACTGATCAGCTGTATGAATTTTGGTAACTTTGATTTATTTCTTCTCATTACAGTATAAAATGGAATTTAATGTCTATGTGCTTGGTTTTTGGAAATTTCACTGGATTTTGTACAATGCTGATTGCACTTGAATTGTCAATGTAAATAGGAGTAGACAGAAAGTTCATACCATGGTCTCTCAGTAGGTTCTGTATCCACATCACCTGGGAACAGCAGCTGCCAGCTGCAACGTATTCTGCTTCAGTGGATGAGGTGGAAACTGTGGTCTGCTTTTTGCACTGCCAAGAGACTAGTCTTGCTCCTAGATATTGACATCCACCAGTTGTGGATTTCATGTCCATGTTGCAACTGTTAGGCACAAAAAGGCCTCAGTCAAACCTGTTCTACATCTGAGGGGGAGATTTATAATCAAACCTGTTGATACATTTGAAGGTTGAATTTAATGCCTGTTATATGCCTTATTGAAACCTGAAAATAATTTGCAATATCAGTCTAAAGCTGTTCTTTATGTTGCATGTGTTGCAACTAAGACAGTTTGTCCAAGCTGCTCTGTCTGCTGAACAGGCTGGACATAAACTGTCTACGCTGCTCTACACTGTTGAGCAGCTTGGGCATTTTTAAAGTGTTCTGTTCTTTGTGAACAGAACCTGTTCTTTGTGAACAGGCTAAACACTTTATGGAATATGTTTCCAAGTCATCATGTATTGTTTTTGACTACAAGATCAGTTTACAAAGTCGAAGACAAAGTGGAAAACAGAACTGCTCAGCCTGCCCACGCTGTTCTGTAACATGAAGACAAAAGGTTATTTGAAAAAGGGTGACAGACCTTTTTCTTATATCAAAATAGGCCTTTACAAGGAAGAAAGACGCAAAGTTGACATTCCTAAATTAGTTAAAGGCAATGCAACAGTAGACAAAGTAAAAAGACAAAAGTTCTGCACATGTGAAGACAAGTCTGCTTTTCAGAAAAGTGCAGAAAAGGTTATGTTGTCTTTTCAACAAGACTTCTCCTTTTTCATTCCGTCCAATGAAGATGTTTCTCTTAGATCCTCTAAGTGAGTATAAAAGGAAGCTTCTAAGGTCAGAAAGAAGTGTGAAGAAAGCTAAGTGCTGAAACCAAGAGTGAACGTGCAAGTGTGATTTTCATGCATGCAAGCCTTCTGTGTAAACCAGCATCTGTGTGTCTAAGCTGTTTTACATAAGCTGTTCCTTAAGTCTTGTAAACACAGTGAGTGCATCTTAGTGAGTGTATTCATTGTATACTAGTTTGAGTTTGTCTTAGACTAGTGAACATACTGTTGTATCTGTCATCTCAGCTTGAACTATTCCGCATTCAAGCTTGTTTGTAATTAACAAATTGTTGATAATACATACAAACATTGAGAAAAAAAGTGTGTAGTTTTTAAATTGCCGTATTCACCCCCCTCTACAGCTGAAAGGCCCCAAACATCATCCCCTTCTCCTGGTGATGCAGCTACAGCCGCTGCTGAAGGACCTCTTGATCCCTCCAACCTGGGCCATCTTACTTTTGCCCAGGCTATGGAGCTTCTGTCCCAAGTCCCTCTTCCCTCTCCATCACATCCTCAAACACCTGCCTCATCATCCTCTTCTCCCTCTACCCACTCAAAACAATCCACCCATACACCACCATCTCCCAAAGACCTGCCTTTGAAGAATCAGCTTTTTTTGCTGACCAACAAAGTTGGTTCTTTGGAAAACACCATGCACTCCCTACCATCCATCATCTCAGACTCTGTGTCTGAGCAGCTCAAAGGCTTCTTTGATATGTTCAAAGAATCCTTCCCAGTCACTCCCCAAACTGACAACTCTCCACAGCTGATTGCACTCACTGCACAGCTGCAAACTGTATCCAACTCTCTCTCCTCTATCCTCTCCTTACAACAGGACTCTGTGTCCTCTATGGCAGCCATTTCCCAACAGCTGTCATCTCTCCTCAGTTCTTGTAACACTACCCTTCCTCACACATTGGCCAGCCTGAACACTCTTATTGGCTCTCTATCAAATATTGTGTCCTCAGACCTTGCTGATGTGCAAGATACTCTTGAAGTCCATCTTGCACAGCTTCAAAGCCTGTTGTTCACAGCATCTGATAGGGAAAACATAGTTAAGCTGACCTCTCTTGCTGATTCCCAAGCCTCTTCTCTTCAGGCCTGTCTTTCCCAACTTGCAGAGGTTAAGGACAACCTGGCTTTCTTAGTGACAAGCCTGGTTGGCCCCAAACCTGCTGCCAAAACTGCTGGTAAGCCTGCTGACTTTGTGTCTTCAGGCAGACCAGGTGTTGAAGGTGTTGTTCCATCTCCTTCAAAGGGGGAGAAGTCATCTGCCTCGAAGACTAAGTCTAAGGGGGAGAAAACCTCTTCTCCTAAGGAGAAAGCAGTACCTACAACTCCGACTGGTCAACCAGCAAGGACATCTACAGGTACAGCTGAAGGTGCCTCTCAAGCTGCTATGCCTACTCAGGCTGTCTCTCCAAACCCTGCTCAGTCTAAGGGGGAGGAAGTCATTCCTGAGGACAGGCCTAGCAGTAAAAGGAGGCACTTAATTCTAACTGAAGAAGAAAAAGAAGAAGAGGAAATTCCTGAGGCTGCTGTCACTACAGCAGCAGCTAAAGGAAAAGAAAAAGCAGCCATTGATCAACAACAGCAGAAAGCAGCTGATCTTAAGTTTCACAAAGCCAGGGCTAAAGAGATGGGTCTTCCTATGCACAAGTACTTTGAGTTTAGAGAAGAACAGCTTCAAGCTCTGGAGGAATTGAGAAAAGAAGAAGAATCTGCTAAAGCTGCTAAATCTTTTGCACTCCAAGAAGCAAAGAAAATTAAAATGTCTACCTTGGAGGTGCAAAATAAATTAATGGAAGCTGCTAAGGAATCAGCAGGAGAAAAGGAGGGAGAAAAAGCACAGGGTGCTCAGGTCTCTGTGACCAAGACTCAAGTACCCTCTGCCAGAGCCAAATTCCACTTTGACAACTTGGCTAGAAAGAAATTTCATGATGTTGCTACTAGAAGGCTTGCCAAGGAAGCGATTGTCAAAGCTGTTCCCATTTCAAGAAAAGGCACACAGTGGAAGCTTCAGATCACCAGGATGGGTGCAACAGGCCCTGAAATGGAATCCTACGATCACACTGATGTTGCACAGATGGGATACAGGGAATGGGTGGAACTGGCAGTTGCCCTGAGCCAGTCTATGTCAGAAACGGCTAAGACTATCAGGGCATACATCAAGAAGCTGATGGAGAGAGTAAGTGAGCTGGGCCTGATTCCAAAAGAAGTAAAAGAGGGTGTCTCTGTGACATATCCCAAAATAAAGGCCAGAAGGACAAAGAAGGATACAGTGATGGAGCTACTCCTTACGCTGATTGAACAGGGAGACTATGCCCTTGAAATAAAAGGAGTTGATCATAGTCTGCCTAAAGGAATAGAGTTTGAGGATGGCAGATTATTGAAGAACCTGAGCTGGGGGCATTTTTTTGTAGATCCCCTAACTCAGAAGAAGTGCTTCCAAAGAGCCTCAGAGCTGTACAAAGTTGATCTGAGACAACTTGCCGCCTTCAGACTTGCAGTTTCTTTCAGGCAGTCTAGCAAATGGAGAGCAGCCATCTGGGATCAGCTCAGAGGCTTCTATGAAAGAGGAGAGCTCAATGATCCCAAGTTCATGATCATCAGAAGTGAAGTTGAGGAACTTGAGGATACAAGGGAAGAACTGGAAAGGATGGTTCAGGATCCTTCTCCATTGATATGAAGTCCATCTACCGTCTGGGTAGGTGAAGAATGGGAGCTGTCCATCAGTTGGACAGGCTTACCGTTTTCTGCTCCCAACTCAAACAGTCCAAACATCTTGTACATAAGTTGTACATCCTGTACATTAGTTGTACATTATTACATAAGTTGTAATTTTTGATTTTACATTAGTTGTAAAATACATTAGTACATTAGTTGTACTCTTGTAAGAACATGTGTTGTTCTAGTGTAATCAAGAATCATTGTATATATAAACTGATCTTTTACTTTACTGTAATGTTGTAATTTCAATTCAGCAAAATGTACTGTAAAAATATATAGTGATTTTTGATAAGACCAGCTTGGACTGGTTATTGCAAATAGGGGGAGATTGTTAGGCACAAAAAGGCCTCAGTCAAACCTGTTCTACATCTGAGGGGGAGATTTATAATCAAACCTGTTGATGCATTTGAAGGTTGAAATTAAGGCCTGTTATATGCCTTATTGAAACCTGAAAATGATTTGCAATATCAGTCTAAAGCTGTTCTATATGTTGCATGTGTTGCAACTAAGACAGTTTGTCCAAGCTGCTCTGTCTGCTGAACAGGCTGGACATAAACTGTCTACGTTGCTCTACACTGTTGAGCAGCTTGGGCAATTTTAAAGTGTTCTGTTCTTTGTGAACAGAACCTGTTCTTTGTGAACAGGCTAAACACTTTATGGAATTTGTTTCCAAGTCATCATGTATTGTTTTTGACTACAAGATCAGTTTACAAAGTCGAAGACAAAGTGGAAAACAGAACTGCTCAGCCTGCCCACGCTGTTCTGTAACATGAAGACAAAAGGTTATTTGAAAAAGGGTGACAGACCTTTTTCTTATATCAAAATAGGCCTTTACAAGGAAGAAAGACGCAAAGTTGGCATTCCTAAATTAGTTAAAGGCAATGCAACAGTAGACAAAGTAAAAAGACAAAAGTTCTGCACATGTGAAGACAAGTCTGCTTTTCAGAAAAGTGCAGAAAAGATTATGTTGTCTTTTCAACAAGACTTCTCCTTTTTCATTCCGTCCAATGAAGAAGTTTCTCTTAGATCCTCTGAGTGAGTATAAAAGGAAGCTTCTAAGGACAGAAAGATGTGTGAAGAAAGCTAAGTGCTGAAACCAAGAGTGAACGTGCAAGTGTGATTTTCATGCATGCAAGCCTTCTGTGTAAACCAGCATCTGTGTGTCTAAGCTGTTTTACATAAGCTGTTCCCTTAAGTCTTGTAAACACAGTGAGTGCTTCTTAGTGAGTGTATTCATTGTATTCTAGTTTGAGTTTGTCTTAGACTAGTGAACATACTGTTGTATCTGTCATCTCAGCTTGAACTATTCCGCATTCAAGCTTGTTTGTAATTAACAAATTGTTGATAATACATACAAACATTGAGAAAAGAGTGTGTAGTTTTTAAATTGCTGTATTCACCCCCCCTCTACAGCTTATAACTATATACTTTGGGAACCTCTCGGGACCTACAGGTATTCACTGCCTCCCCCCAAAACATGGTAGGAAGCTTTGAATCCGAAAGCATAGTCCTAGCTGCCTCAATCAGTGTCCTGTTTTTACGTTCGGCCACCCCATTTTGTTGAGGCTCATATGGTGCACTAAATTGATGCACTATTCCCTTTGAGAGGCAATATACACCACTTATAGTGTTTTTGAACTCAGTTCCATTATCACTACGAAGCCTTTTAACCCGTGTTCCATAGGAATTCTCCACTTGGTCTAAGAACCCGATGAGCTTGGAAGCCGTCACGTCCTTTGTACCTAGAAAGAAAACCCAAGAAAATCGTGAGTAATCGTCAGTGATAACCAAACAATACCAACTACCTCCTATACTCCTTTTGTTGATTGGTCCGAAGAGATCCATATGCAACAAATCGAATGTAGAGGTTATTGAATTCTGAGTCTTGGACTTGTGTGCCTTCTTATGTTGTTTGCCCTTCTTGCATGGTAGACACTTGTCCTCGAACTGAAAACTTTTCATAGGCACACCTTGCACCAATCCATTCTTCGTGATATAGTTCATTTTTCTTAGGTGCAAGTGTGCCATGCGTCTGTGCCACAACACTGATTCCGTCTCCGAAGCTTTGGATAACAAACAGATTGGCCCCATCGAAGTCTCCGGCTTGTTCATATCAAGAATGTACAAGTCATTCTTCCTTGGTGCCCGCATCAATATCCACTCTTCAGGAATCTTGAGCCCCGGTTTTAGCACTAACGCTTCAGTGTCAGTGAACAACACTGAATTCTTCTTGTCACAGATTTGAGATACACTAATGAGATTGTGAACCAGTTTATCAACGTGATAAACTTGATCCAACTTGATCGTCCCATTAGTGACCACTCCGGTACCCGTGATGTTTCCTCCTTTATTTCCCGCGAATGATACAAATCCCCGATTCCCACCCTTGAAGTCTGTAAGGAGACTTCTTTCCCCTATCATGGGCCTGGAGCATCCACTGTCGACGAACCATTTGTTGTTTGGACCTGTGGAAATCTCCTGCACATGAAAGAAAATAGGTTAGATATCACGGGGAACCCAAGCCATAACTGACTTGGTTATACCATTCTCGTCCACATACTTAAACTCTTTCAAATACCCATCTCGCCTTTCAGGTGACTTGGGTCGTTGAACAGGAGTTGGTTGTGGTGCCGAGTGATGTAAATTCACTCTTTGCCTTTGAGTAGGCATTTGTTGTGGAGCTCTTGAATAATTCCGATTATATTGTATTTCAGATTGTGATCTCTGAGCTCTAACCGGTGTGTGATGTCTAACAGGAGTGTGTGACCTAACCGGAGTATATGCTCTACTAGGTGTTGTGCTCCTATATTGTTGTTGAGGTCCAGACCTAGACTGATTTACGACTCTATTCGGTGAATTAGTCCTAACCACTTCCTTTGGTCCAACCTTTACCGGTCTTTGTTTCACAACTTATTTTGGTGTAGCCTGCACAGTTTTCTCGGAACTCTGAGAACTACTAGTGCTTGCCACACTTGTTGAGGGCTTAACTGGTGTTGGCTTCCCTGTCTTAGGTGTAACTTCAGTTTTCCTAAGCGGACAGTTAGAAGCAACATTTCATGACATCTAAAGCAGGACATCTTGTCAATGGACTTCTTGTGTGTGCCCTTAGACTTAGGTGTCTCACTAGTGTCTTGGTCCTTTGAACATCTATTGTGACTGGTTCATCGTCCTGATCATTAAAATCAATTTTTTGTTTTCCTGCAGGTGTTTCACTGGAGGAAGACACAAATTTGACTTTCTTAACCTTGACGGTTGTATCAGTCACCTTAGGTGTATTTTCTTTTATAGGCTCAGATACAGGTGCAGGTATGTCCTCTAAGTCTACTGATTTCTCAGTTTTCTCCTGAGGTTGAGGCACGTAGTTTGCATTAAAAGGAGGAGGAATCTCATGAAATCCTAGACCTACAGGCTTTTTAGATTGGCGTTGGGCATCTAAAACTTTCCCTAGGTTCAGACTTGAATTCCTAAATTTTTCTAGCTTACTATTTGCCTCTGCTACCTTCACCTTAGTTTCAGCTAGCTCTACTTCTTTGGTCTTTAGATCTTTGGTCAAAGCCTCTACATGCTCATACATCAGTTCTAATCTAACGCACTGCTCACTCAGCTTGTCTTTTAGCACTAGTACAAAATATGTCTTCCGTCACGTTAAAAAACCGTGACCATATACCTTTGGCCACAGTTTTATTTTTCATTCAAATCGTGACCAAAGGTCGCATTACTTTTGGTACCTTATGGCTACATTTAATATTCGTGACTAAATCATATGTAAAACCGTGGCCATAGCATAAAACCGTGGCTATATGGTAACAATTTCTATATAGTTGTGGTCTATATTTTTTAGTAACCGTGACCGTAAAATACTTTTAGTCACAATTTATTTTAACACCATGACAGTTGGATACATTCAGACACACATAAACAATTAATCAGTGGCGTTAACATTCTTACAGACACGTATAAACAAATAAACTGTGGCCACCTGATATATTTAAAGAAGCACAAATATTTAATCGTGACCATTGGATAAATTTATGCACACATAATCAGTTAAACCGTAACTATTTGAAACATTTAAACACACCACATGAATGAAACCGTGACAATTGGCAATATTTTAACGCACATAAACTATTAAGTGGTGTGACCATTGGTACATTTAGACATGCATAAACAATTAAAGCGTGACCGTAGGGTACACTTAGACACACATAATTTATTAAAATGTGACAATTGGTTGCAATTGGACATACATAAAGTATTAAGCCGTGACAATTGATACATTTTGACACACAAAAATAATTATACCGTGACAATACCATTATTTTAGTCACATAATAATTCGTTTATTCATGAAAATTGCTTAATTTTAGACACATATAATAAACAATACCGTGACCATAAAGTATTTATATTTACTTATTTATTCCTAATCGTGGCAATTGGTAACTTTTAGACACATGCAACAATACAATCTGTGACCATTAAATACTTTTTTTAACGGCAAACTATCATACTCCTATTCCTACTCCTAAACTACTCATTTACCACAAGACTTACTTTCACCACCTAAATATCAACTTGTCTCCAAAGGAAGTCGAACTCGTGACCTCTCACTTGTATCTCCACCCTCTTACCCCCAGGCCAAAGGTCCTTTGGTGACCATCAAATACTTGTTGTCACGTTATATTTCTTTTAAAATCACTACTGTTCCTTTTAGACACGTGTAAAATTTAAACCGTGACAATAAGTTACTTACACCCACATGTGTTTTCTTTTATCGTTATTGTAGACACACATAACATTTATAATAGTGACAGTAAAATATTTATAGTATCATGTTGTTTCGTAAACGGTGATCGTTGATCCTTTTAGTCATACAAAATAAAATAAAGTGTGACTATAAAATACATATACTCACATTCTTTTCCTTTAATTATTACAATTAATTACTTTTAGCCACATATATTCCATAAACTACTAGTAGTCATGGTTTGTTTTCTTTTATCGTGATTAATATTTAGTTTTTGACACATATAAGACATTTAATCATGACCATAAAATATTTATACTGACACGTTGTTTTTTAAACTGTGACAATTGATAACTGTAACCATACAAAACAAACTAAATTATGACCATAAAAAACTTATAGCTACACTTTGCCTCTTTTATTATGACAATTAATTACTTTTAGTCACATAAAATAAAATAAGACATGACCATAAACTTCTTGTAGTCATGGTTGTTTTCTTTAATCATAATTAATGTTTACTTATTGACACATATAAGACATTTAACCATGACCACAAAAATACTAATAGTGATAAGTTTTTTCTTAAACTGTGATAATTAATAACCTTTAACCACACAAAACTAACTAAATCGTGACCATAAAGTAGTTATAGCCACATTTTGCTGCTTTTATTATGACAATTAATAACATTTAGCAACTGATAAAAAAATAAGTCGTGACCATAAACTACTTGTAGTCACGATATTTTTTCTTTTATCATGGTTAATGTTTAGTTTTTGACACACATAACACAATTAACCATGACCAGAAAATACTCATATTAACAAGTTTTTTTTAGCTATGACAATTGATAACCTTTAACCACACAAAACAAAATAAATTGTGACCATAAAATACTTATAAATACATTTTTGTTCATTTATCATGGTTAATGTTTAGTTTCAGACACAATAATATATTAAACTGTGACGATAAAATACTTATAGGGACATTTTTTTCACTTAAACCATGACCACTGATTACTTTTAGTCACACAAACCAATTCTTCGTGTGACCATAAAGTACTTATAGTCACTGTTTTTTTCTTTTATCATGAAAACTATTACTTTTACACACTAATAAGAAATAAACTAAACCATGATCATTAGAAAAATATAGTCACAACATTTTTCTGTCATGGCTATTGTTTATTTTTAGTTACATAAAAACAATAAACTGTTTAAATATCAATAGTCACAAATTTGCTTAATCCGTGACAAAAAACCCCTTATATTGATTTTTTTTAATGTGAGATTGATAGCATTTAGCCACAAAACAAATTAAATCGTGACTTGAATGTACTTATAATCATATCTTTTTCATTTTACTATTACTATTGTTTACATTTAGACACACATAAAAACTTAATCTGTCACCTTTAAATATTAATAGTCACATGCTTGTGTGTCTTAAACTGTGACTGAAACATAATTATGGTGATATGTTTTTTTTCTTAAACCGTGATCATTAATTACTTTTATATACATAAAAGAAATTATATCGTGACAAAAAAAATACTTAGTCACATTTTTCTCTTTCATCATGAATATAAAATACTTTTACACACACATAAGAAACTAAACCGTGACTATAAAATATTTATAGTCACAATAATTTTCTTATTTCATGACAATTGTTTACTTTTGGACACACTTAATGAACTCAATCATGACCATTAAACACTTATAGTCACAATGTTTTTCTTTTACCATACGTGGCTAATGAACTCCACCCTTTGGTCACACAAAGCGATTTCGTGACCATATAAGTTAGTCTTCTATCACAGTTTATTCATGTGACTAATTCCACCATATAATTTAGACTCATACAATTAGACTTCAGGGTGTCCCTTTGGTCACCGAAAGAGATTTCCGTGACCATATACATTTTTATCGTCACAGTTAATAACCATCACAAGATTATTATAGACATCAAACAAATAACTGTGACAAACGATGACATTTGGTAACAATGTGGCAACCGTGACAAGTCTTTGTCACGATCCTTATGTTAAACCGTGGCTTAAGGTTTGAATGTGATTTGCAATGGTCACAGTTATTGAGATAAACTGTGGCTATCATAATAATACAAGATCGTATAGACCCTTTCGTCACGTCAATAACAAAACCTGTGGCTAGGCAGTTTGGACAAAACCGTGACCATATGTCATTTTTGTACTAGTGTAGAACTATGACATCTTGTGCATCAGCTTTAAACTTGTCCTTAAGATCTTGCTTAATGTCATTCAGGCTAGCATTATCAGATTTTAACGTCTCATTTTGAGCAGTTATGTTTTTATGTGATTCTAACACTAGATTCAACCTATCGTTAGATGTAACATACATAATTCATGAAAAAGAGAGTAGTTCAGACTAACCTTTGTGTTATCAGATTCCACGTTGGCCATTTGAGCGGCAAACTCCAGAAGCGTCTGATCATTCGTCTTCTCCACCCACATCGGACTGCTATCCCTTGTGGTCTGCTCTTCCCCTTCGCATCCATTCTCAGTGACTTCAGCCATGAAGGCTCTAGCATTAGATTCCGGATGTGAGCTCCAGTCGTAGGTACCATCCAGCTGTTTGTCTGATGTGACGTTTGATAATAGACCAGCTAGATTGGCTTGACCAGAAGATGAACTCAGAAGGTATCTCTGTTGAGACTAATTCTGAAACTGTCCATGATGCTGATTCTGCCCTTGGTAAGTTTCTACCTTCGGTCTCTGACATTCTCTGGCGAAGTGTCCCAGACCTTGACAATTATAGCATTTGACTTTGGACTTATCAAAGCCAATCCCCTTATTATTCATCGTCAGATTCCTCCTAGTCCGTTTGATGAATCTTTTAACCCGTTGGGTTACCATGGCCAGTTGCCATTTAAGATCCATTTCCTCAAGATCGTCGGGGTCTACCTGATCATAGTCTTCATCCCAGAGAGCAGGATCGTTTATTTTCCCCTGAACGCAGTTTCCATATGCGGCCACAAATGATGCAAGCAAGTTCAAATGTTCTTCGGCCGATTTAGCGCTCATGGGCATCTTAGAGTAGCCCTGAGATGTTGATGCCTGTGCTGCTTGAGGTTGCTGTTCTTACGATCTTCCGAACCCTAAGAATGCTCTATTCAGTGTGTCATCAGTCTCCGCTGGTGACGACGTCTCTCCGGTGAAAAACGCTGTAGCAGTCTTCAGATCAGCTGCGGCTGAAGGTTTTGTTGATTTTCCAAAATACATGGCTGGATTTTAGACTTGTTCATAATCCGTTTCGGCCTTCAGTAGCTCGAAATGATAAGCCCGCAACGTTCCCACTATATCCTCCAATGATTGGGTATAATACTTGTCTTCATTTAGCTTAATCATAGCCACATACATCGCCCACTTGGCTGGTAAGGCATCTAGAAGCTTATTGTTCTTTTCAGTGTCATTATACTCAATCCCATGACTTTCAAGCTCCGTCAACAGATGATAAAAGCGAGTGATGGTGTCATCCAGCTGTTCATCCTTCAAAGCCTTGAAAATAGCAAACTGTTGTTTCAACAACTCCATGCGCTTCCTTCGAACTCTCGGATTACCCTCACACCTCTTTTCCAGCGACTCCCAAAGTTCCTTAGATGTCTTTTGAGTCCGGAATGTGTGTAGTATATCTTGAGGCAAAGCCGTTCGAATAATCGAGAAAGCTCTGTTCTCGGCTTCATATAGTTTCTTATCATCCTCTTTCATCATCTGATATGATAAGACTCTCTGACGGCCTTCGACTTCCGAGATAGGTGGAATGTATCCTTCGTCAATACACACCCATATGCGCATGTCGTTGAAACGCACAAAATCGACAAACCGATCTTTCCACCAATAGTAGTCTTCGAGTTTCATCAGTTTAGGCGGAGTATTAGCCTTCCCGACCTAATGATCCATTTCCAGAAACTTTTGAAGATTTGACATCGTTTCAAAAGTAATTGAATTGAACTTAATAAATTTAACTCGAAACTAATTTAAGTTAATTCTTTCGACTTTAGATAGATTCGAATATAATTAAATTTAAATTTATTTGGGATTATATTCGATTAAGTTTTATAATTCAATTAAATTCGAAATTGATGACAGATTCGAAAGTCTCCAATCTCGAAGGTCAAGACAAACTCGAACACCCAGTAGATTCGAAGCACCCTGTTCGAATTTAGTCCAAACTCGAAGCAAACTCGAATCACAGCAAACTCGAGAATCCTACTCGACTTTAACACAAACTCGAATTAAACTCGAACCACACTTTATCAAACTCGAAAGGAGCGGATTTGGTTAGACTCGAAACTAAGTAAAACCCTAATTACTCCTAACAGATTCGAGCGCCGCAAACTCGAAAAACGGCTAATACTTCGATTTCTTTACGTTTTGCAGATTAAATCAATATTTTTGCAACGAAAAATATTGATTTCGATAAAAAACGTGAAAAACACGAACTATTTCCCGGATGACAATTTGCTAAGCTCGAAAAACACAAAAATGAGAGAATAACCGCCCGAAAGCGTCAAGAAACCTAGGATGTATCTAGATGAACATGAAGAACACCAAGAACACCCCTTAGGCTTTGATACCACTTGTAAGGTCTACACACATGGATCTATCTAGACGCGGAGCCGTCAACGAGTGCGGAATCCTCGTTAACGGGTAGACGGTAACAACTCTCACTAGGAACACGGAGACTATCAACGAGCTGTACGAACTACACAAGAACGCACCTACTAGAAGATTCTATCCGAAACAACACTAAAACCGATGATAAACTCGAAATCGCCTTTTTCTTAATCTCTCTCGAATTCTACAAAAAGTCCCATAATTATTCGAGTCTATCCCTAATTATAGAGGCTAATTCGAGTCTGCCATGGGCCAAACTCGAATCAGGCCCAAGGCCCATTCGAGTTTGTCCCCACTGACACTCTCGAATCTGCCTACTGAGGAACATTCGAATCTACCTAGGAACACATTCGAATCTGTCATAGATTCGAATGCCAATCCTTATAGAATTCGAATTTACTCTTTCACATGTTTAACTAAGTATTGAAACTTATGTTTTCAACTTATGCTTGAATTTATCTTTGAGCTTTATGTTTGAACTTCTTGTAATACGTTACATCAAGTTCAAACATACAATCAATAATTGCCAACCATATACAAACATATATATTCAACACTCGTTAAGACTCAATACTTTTAATATTACTTAAACCAAAATGTTAGATCACTTAGACTGCTATCGTCACACAGGGTGTACCAACAGCTTCAATGAGAGTTTTGTTTCTCCTTTCACCAACTCCATTTTGTTGTGGAGTTCTTACAGCTGAAAAGTTTTGTGAGATCCCTCTTTCTTCACAGAAGTCCTCAAGAGTACTGTTTCCGAATTTAGTACCATGATCACTTCTAAGCTGCTTAACCTGAGCAGAGTTCAGCATCTCCATTTTTTCGATAAATCCAATAATTTCTCTAGCATCCTCTCCTTTGCTCTTCAGAAAGATCACCCATGTAAACCTGGAGAACTCATCAACCATTACTAGAGTGTATCTTCTACCTCCTAGACTTGGGACATTGACTGGTCCAAACAAGTCCATGTGGATTAAGAAGAGAGGAGTATCAATAGAAAAATTATGCTTGGATTTAAAAGATGTTTTTCTCTGCTTGCCTTTCTCACAAGCTGTGTAGAGTTTATCCTTAACAAAGATTATAGTAGGCAAACCTAATACCAACTCTTTCTTACAGAGTTTTTTGATATTTTTGAAGTTCAGGTGTGATAGCCTTTTGTACCAGTTCAGGTCTGCATTGCTTCTGGTGATAAAGTAGGTTTCAGTTGCAGGATCAGCAGATTTCATGTCCACAACATATACACCTTTCTTCCTTTGTGCACACAGAACAACTTTGCCTTGGGAATCCAATATGTAACCCAAGTGCTTATCAAAATTAACCTTGTAGCCAGCATCACGCAGTGACTAATGCTTACAAGATTGTGTTTCAGCCCATACACATAGGCTACTCTTTTGAATACAGCAGCACCAGCTTGAAGGGTTCCATATCCTTCTGTGGATCTCTGAACATTATCACCAAAGGTGACTTTTGGCCCTTTTTAGGCCTAAGATCACTCAGCAGATCCTTGGAACTTGTCATGTGGCCTGAGCAGCCGCTGTCCAAGTACCAAACTTGGGATGGTTGTTTAACCTGCAGGGTGTGATGAGAAAATATGAGTTATTTTAGGGGAACTCATCATAGTGATGAGTTCTCCTTCTTCACCAATATCTGTTGATGGACCAGTAAGATCAACACTAATATTACCTATTTGGATTGTATCAGCTTGGATACTATCCTCATTGACCATGTTACTTCCAACACTGCTGGTTTTTGTAATGTTGGAACTAGCAGTGTCAGCAGGCCTCATGTCCTCAGTTTCAGGACAGTCTTTGGCCATATGTGTCTTCTTTCCACATTCATAACATTTTCTCTTTTTAGTCTTTTTGGAAGAAGTACTGTCAGGATCTAAATGTAACCACCTAAGATTAACAGATTTGAATTGATTAGAGTATAAATCAGTAATCTTGTACTGAATCAAAGTCTAATTAAGAAGTTTGCGAAATAACACTTGATTATTTTAATAAAAGCTTTCAAAATCCATAACAAATAAATATAAATGAATAAAGAAAATTGCTTGTATTGCTGAATTGAATGATTACAATCACCTCTAATCTGTTTGATTAGACGAAGAACACAAATTGTTCTTAGGGTTTTACAACCTTAGAGGCTTATGAAAACTTAAACAAAAAGCAATTACAAACTTGAATATGCAGAAACTTGATACAATAGAAAAACCTATTCTATGTATTTATAATGCTTTCAGATTTGTTTCCTTGAAGGACTCTGACTTCTCTGATAGTAGATATGCTGGAATCTTCGTGTAAATATCTTTTCCTGAATATCAGCACTTTCTGTTTATGAAACTGTTGAGCAGCTTGAATCACTTAGCAGCTTGAGCAGAGCAGCTTGAGTAAATTTACTCTGGCAGCTTGAACTTTTGTACTAGCAGCTCGAATTTCTTCAACTAACAGCATGAACTTTGTACTTACATAGAAAATCTACTAACAGTCTGAGAAATCTAACTAACAGTTTGAACTACTTAGAATATTTCCCAACAATCTCCCCTTAACTTAAATTCTTTACATAAGACTTTAAGTTCTATACAAATAAGGAAATAAAACAAGTAAACTGTTATTTACAAACCAAGGCTTTCAAAAACTTACAACTGTGCAAGTTTCTGATTGACTGCCTTCAAAAATTCTTTCTTCATATCTTCTCTATCATAATATATTCTTACTGATCTCATCTGAAGTAACAAAGCCTTTGGAAGATCATAGAATTCAAAATTGAAGAACATACCGGATCCATTTGCAAATCTGATTCTGTAAGTCTTTGATTTGACAAACAAATCAACTTGTGCAATCTTCATCTCCTTGGCATCTTCTATATCTTTCCTTATTGACTCAGGATCAAAAATGCTCTTCAAATCTTTGATGGCTTGCTTTACATGTGGAAGAGAAGATCTTACTTGTGTTACAGACCCAACATGATGCATTCTTGTGAGCTCATCTCTGGTCATCCCTTGGACTATATGCATCATACTTTTATATTCTTCCTCAGGACCAGTTTCTCTTCTTACTACAAAATGATATCTTAAGTCAATGTTATCCATTGGCTTAGCATACCAGTAAGTAATAAGAGGTTTTGAGAAATCACGCTGGTCGAGGGTCTTTTCAATGTCCATTACTTTCTGCAGCTGATGCTCAAACAGCACCCTTTTAACCTGATCAAGATTTGCCTGTGAAATTGTATCTGATTGGGCAATAGAAGCAACGGCTTGACCAGAAGGAGCAGCATCACTTTCACCAGCTTGATCCTTGACTATATCAGCTTTCACTGGTTCTTGTTGACTTTGGACTTCTTGGGAGACTCTGGCTACCTTTCGTTTATTCATCTCTTTATCATGGATGTCTTGTACCCTCTCTGTGCTCATGGACTGAGCCATCTTCTTTGGAATGCCATCTGAAAAGGCAAAATTAATCAAGAATCTTCTATGCTCAGCCTTTGAATGCCCTGTTGGCATTTTCCTCTTCTTTTCACTTTGCTTGACCACAAACCCTCTTAGATAATCACCTAAGGTTTCATCATCTTGCATTGGGGCCTGGGTTTGCTGGTCTAGAGCCTGATCTTGTTCTTCTGCTATCTTTCTGGCAATTTCAGCGTCATAGGCAATCTGGGCTTCTCTAGAAGAAAGTTTTTGCTTTGGAGACTCAATGAGAATACCCTTGCCCTTATCCTTGGTAGCAGAAGATGTAGCTTGGACTGTACTGATGGGAGCCTGAATTCCTTCTCTGATAACCACCCCAGTTGCTCTTGTAGAAGCAGCTTGAGTTTCTAGGATAACAGCTTGAGAAGCTGTTGGGACTGCTATCCTAGAATCTTGGACTGTTGGAGCTGCTTGGACTGATTGCGGGATCTCCTGATTCTCCACCTTTTTGGAAGCATTGGTTTGGTCAGGAGGACCTACAACCTTTGCTAATTGGGTTCGAATCAATTGCTCTAATTTAATGATCTTATTTCCACAGAGGGTGAACCCTTTGTGGAGATAATCCATTCTTTGGTTTTGAGCTGCTTTGGTCTGTCTGAGTGCAATTATTTGTGCCCCATGTGCAGCAATTATGGACTGATGGTATTCCAACATTGCTATAACAGGTTGCAGCTTAGGATCCGTTAATAGCATAAGTTGCAGACTAGCCTCAAGATCAGCAAATGAATGTGGTGCTTGTGATCTATCACTGGCATGAATAGCAGAAGTAGAAACCTCTGGGCCCCTCTGTTCTTGGTACTGGGGACTTCCAGATGGTGCTTGCACACCTTTTGTTTCCATGGGTGTGGTCTTATTGATGTTGGCACTATCCTGTGCCTCTTGTGCAGAAGCAACAGTAGTGTCAGCCACAGAACCCATATGGACAATCTCTGTTGAGATGTCCACCTCCTGATTGAGGTTGGGAGTGTCCTCAACGGGTGCCCTTTGGGTATTCTGTGTAGAAGTGTCCTCTTGCACAGGGTTACTTGGCTCTTGTAAGAGGGCTGAGGAGGAAGGGGCTCCTGGTCCTCTTTTCCTTTTGTACAGATTGAGTGGGGATGTGGGCTTAACAACTGGAACAGAAGGCATTTGAGTATCATGAGGAGTGGATTAGGGTCCTGCGGGTGAAGCAGTAATGTTAGGATGAGCCTGCTCCGGACCCTCTCCTCTGTTTCTTGGAATGATGCCCAACATTGCAGAAGGCAATGGGACATCAACAGTCAAAACATTGGCACTTTGTTTTAGAAGACGTTTTATTGAAGGTAAAGAGTGCCTATGGGAAACATGAATCCTTTTATGTACATTGAAATTACTACAAGTTCTTGCAATAATTTCAACCAAAAATCTAGGATACATAAAAAATTTCCCATGTTTTAGGGCATGATGCCTTAGCATGCCCTGAAAAATCATATTAGAAAAATTGAACTGTTGGCCGGTTGATAAACACACTAAGGCAGTGGCTATGTTTGATGAAAATTCTGACCAACCAGTTCTTTTTGGGCTTATGCATTGCTGAATAATATGGACAAGGTACTTCCATTTAAGGGCAAAATTTGTTTTAAAGAAAGTATAGGAATCAGCAGGGCCCCTATATCCAATAGCATGAAGACCATTATGTAAAGCAGTCAGAGAGAGGTCTGATATACTTGAGGCATCTTGAAGATGCAAATGTTGGCATATGATCTCCTCAGTGATGGAAACAGTGTGGCCATCAATTTTGGATGTCAAAGATGTGACTCCATTAACAGTTTTGACGGAGGCGTATTTCCAGAATTGTTCTGTATGAGCTATGTAGATAGTGGGATTGATAATAAGGGCATGATGGATATGGGAACTTCGAAGGAAGTCCATCATGTCATGGAACGGTTCAAGATCAGCGTGTTTTAGAGAGTAGGGTAAACAGTTGTGTTCTTTGACGAACTCCATTGATGAACGAAGAATTTAGGGTTTCAGTGATGTGTGTGGGAATTGTTCAGAGAATCGAAGAAGGGTTGTGGAAGATATTTTGCAACTGGTAGTTACAATGGAACGAAACTGGAACTTTTAAAGGTTTTGAAAA
The DNA here is from genome assembly GCA_020465985.1 of Centrapalus pauciflorus. NCBI lineage: Eukaryota > Viridiplantae > Streptophyta > Magnoliopsida > Asterales > Asteraceae > Centrapalus > Centrapalus pauciflorus. The sequence goes on from JAANYP010006787.1 coordinate 274,422, forward strand.
TACCTAAACCCGCGCACACACTTATGGAAATGTCCAGATTACCCTGCACACTTTGACAGATCAAGTGAAACAACTAACAGTCCGAGAAAATGAACTAGCAGCTTGAGAAAATACTCAAGCTGTTAGTTGAAAATTAGGCGACTGCTAATGAAACAGTGACTCCCCCTTAATCAAGAATATGTATAAAGAAAAACAAATTAATCCATATTAACCATACCAATATTTGATACTAGGAAGGTGAATCTTCCTACATCAAATGATTTTGTAAATAGATCAGCTAACTGATCATCAGTATAAATTTTGGTAACTTGGATTAATTTATTCTCATTATAGTCCCTTATAAAATGAAATCTAATGTCTATATGCTTGGTTTTGGGAAATTTCACTGGATTTTGTACAATGCTAATTGCACTTGAGTTGTCAATGTAGATGGGAGTGGATAGGAAATTCATACCTAGTCTCTCAGTTGATTCTGAATTCACATTACTTGGGAGCAGCAACTTGCAGCTGCTACATATTCTGCTTCAGTAGATGAAGTGGAGACAGTTGTTTGCTTTTTGCACTGCCAAGAGACTAATCTTGCTCCCAAATATTGACATCCACCAGTTGTGAATTTTCTGTCAATGTTGCATCCTCCATAATCACTGTCAGAATAGGCTGTTAACTCAAGAGAAGAGTCTTTACGATACCAGAGGCCCAAATTTGGTTGGCCTTTGAGATATCTAAAGATTCTCTTAAGAACAACCAGATGAGAGTCCTTTGGAGAACATTGAAACCTAGCACAAACACAGACAGAAAACATAATATCAGGTCTAGAAGATGTTAGATACATAAGAGATCCTATAAGAGATCTGTATAGATGAATGTCCACATCTATTCCATCTTTGTCTGTATGGAGCTGCTTGTGAGGATCCATAGGAGTACTTGCAACTTTGGTATCTTGGTACCCAAACTTTTCCAGTATGTCTTTAACATACTTTGATTGACTTATGAAGAGACCTGAGGGCTTCTGCTTGACTTGCAGTCCTAGAAAGAAGGTGAGTTCTCCTATTGAACTCATTTGAAACTTTTTGTGCATTAAAGCCTCAAACTCTTTGCACAGACTGTCATTGGTTGACCCAAAGATGATATCATCAACATATATCTGTACAAGCAGAATCTCAGATTTGATGGACTTTGTGAATATTGTTTTGTCCAGAGTACCTCTCTTGAACCCACTCTGTAGAAGGTAGGATGAGAAAGTGTCATACCATGCTCTAGGAGCTTGGTGGAGTCCATAGAGAGCCTTGTCTAGTTTGTAGACTCTGTCTGGATACTTGTAGTCCTCAAAACCAGGAGATTGACATACATAGACCTCTTCTTCAATTGTGCCATACAGAAAAGCAGACTTCACATCCATTTGATATACTATGAACCCTTTGAAGCTTGCATAAGCTAGGAACAGTCTGATGGCTTCAATTCTTGCCACTGGAGCAAAGACATCATCTTAGTCTATTCCTTCCTCTTGAGTGTACCCTTGTGATACTAGTCTTGCTTTGTTCTTGATGACTATACCTCTCTCATCCTTCTTGTTTCTGAACACCCATCTTGTACCAATGACTCTCTTTCCTTTAGGAAGATCAACAAGTGTCCATACATTCTGAATCTTGAATTTTAGTAGCTCTTCCTGCATTGCCTCAATCTAGGATGAATCTCTCAAAGCCTCTGATGCCTTTTTAGATTCTAGCTGAGACATGAAACAGACATGTTCAAATGCAGCTAGACTAAATTCAGGAACTGCTGGTTCAACAGCAGCAGTCTCTTTTGTGAACCGTTGTCCTTGTTTGCACAGGTGTACGTGGATCACCCATTATTTGATTGAGAGGATGATACTTGTGAACCCTGAGTGTAGGCTCTCTATCTGTCTGAAAAGAGGATCTAAGATTTGTATCATCTCCATCAGGACCAGTTGATGGTTCAGCTTCTGGAACAGCTTGACTTGATTCTGGGACTGTTTCCCTTTGTGTTGGAACTGTTCTCTCAGGACTTGGGAGTTGCACTTCATTGTCTGGATTTGAACCAAGTGGATCATTTAGAACCCCTGGAGGGTCACAAGACAGAAGTGGTAGAACTGTATACACATCCCATTTATTCGAATCTGCAGCAGTTTGAAACTTTGTGCCAACAGCTTGATTATTTGTGCTACCAGCATGAGAATTTGTGTTGGCAGCTTCAATCCTGTGTTCACCAAATTCTGCAGTATACTCAACAAAGCTCAGAGAATTTGTTAGTGAATCTAAATCAAACAACCAATCAGGACCAGTGCCTTTGACATTTGAAGTATTTTCATTAAATTCAACATTGGCACTTTCTTCAATGGTTTTAGACACACTGTTATATACTCTATAGGCTTTGCTTTGATTTGAGTATCCTACAAAGAAACCTTCTTCAGACTTACTTTCAAACTTACCTAAGTGAGTCTTAGTGTGAAAAATGGTACATGGACACCCAAAAGACTTGAAAAAGGCTATTAAGGGTAGTCTATTATGGAATAACTCATAAGGAGTTTTCCCTTGTGATTGAACAACCTGAACCCTATTTAGAACATAACAGGCTGTATTAACTGCTTCTGCCCAAAAAGTCATTGGCAGTTTTGAATCAGCTAGCATGGTTCTAGCAGCCTCAACAATGACTATTTTGCTGTGGTGTTCTTGGTGCACTATATTGCCTATCAATACCTTTGGACTCACAAAAACTGTTTAGGATATCGTTTTTAAATCAGTTCCATTGTCTGATCTTATCACCTTGACCTTTGAGTTAGATTGGTTTTCTATCTTAAGAATAAATGACTTAACTAGCTCAGCAGTTTCATCTTTAGACCTAAGAAAGTAAACCCAAGTAAATCTGGTGAAATTATCAACAATGACTAAACAGTAAGCCCTTTTATTCAAACTCAAAACATATGTTGGACCAAATAGATCAATATGAATCATATGAAGAGCAGATGAGATAGAATTTACTTCTTTGGCCTTGTGAGAAGTTTTGTGTTGCTTGCCTTTAAGACATGCTACACAATGATCATCACATATGAACTCCTTTTGTGGTAAGCCTCTTAACAAGTTCTTTTTGACTAAAACATTCATAGATTTGAAGTTCATGTGACACTTCCTTCTGTGCCAAAGAGCAGACTCATTGGATGATGCTTTGGATATCAAACAGCTTAAAGTACTTGATTTGGATAAAAGTTCTGTGTCCAAACAGTATACATTATCCTTTGTAGGTGTTCTTAGTAAAACAAGATTTTCAGGAATTGTAAAATCTTTTGAAAGGACAATGCATTCAGAATCTGTAAACAAAACAATATTTTGTTTGTCACAGATTTGAGACACACTCAATAAGTTATACTTAAGCTGTTCAACATACAAAACATCATTAAAAATCATGTTGCCTGCATTAACAGTACCTTTACCTGTAACCTTACCTCCTTTGGAGTTGCCTTCAAATGCAACAAATCCTCCTTCAAAGCCTTTGAAATTTGACAAGCACTCAGAATTGCCTGACATGTGCCTAGAGCATCCACTGTCCAAATGCCATCTTGTTTTGTGTGGTAACCTGTGGTTGCTCTGCACAAATAAAAGCTTAGTTAGTAGTGGATTAAACCCCAACCAAGTTGGTTTCGGGTTGTCCTTGTGCATTAACATAACTAAACACTGTCTTTGATTTCTTATACTTAGTGAGATCCACTGATGGATTTGTGGAGAGTACTTAGTTATCACATGAGGTATCCAGGTATTTTGTCCATCCTTTTCAACAACAGTCTCAGATGATCCACTACCAGTCCCAATTTTGAGCCTAGCAGTCTGAGCTGAGTCTGTAGTGCTAACAGCTTGAGATTTTGCACTAGTAGTCTCAACTTTAGACTTGGCAGTTTCAACATTTGTATCAACAGGTTCACCTGAGTTTTTACCTTTAACACACCATATCTGTTTGAAGTTTAATTTTGGTTTAGCTAAAACCTGTTTTGGGTGTGTGGACTGTTTCTTATTTACTTTTGAGAACCTGTGATCAACTGTTTTCTTTGGAACTGATGCAGTAGGAAGTTTGGCCTTTGAAGTTTTTGAATTTAGAGAATTTATCTTTTTATGAATCACATTCTGTTTTGCAACAGATGGTTTATAAAAGCAATCCCTGGCCAAATGATTTTTCCTGCCACAATGAAAGCATTTTTTGACAGTTTGAATTGGAGAACCAGTTTTATTGGACAATATCTGGTTCTTGTTCCTTTGATTTCCCCTTACCTGCTGTTGTTTGGGAAACTTTTGGACACCATGCTTTTTGCATGTGCAGACTTAAACACTTTTACCCTTTTTATTATTCTTTGAAGAAGATGCAGTGTTACAGTTAGAAGGTACAGAAACCTGTGGAGCAACTCACAGTCTCTATTTTGAATCAGATCTTCTTTAGATTCAGGACTGTTGTCAAGGATAGGGTCTACAGTGGTCATATACTCATCTAATGGTTCATTGATAAGCCTATCAGCAACTTCACTCATTGGATGAATGTATTTGTTGTTGTATGGGGGTGGAGTAGCTCTGTATCCTATACCTTCTTTGGGATTTAGCTGAGATTTTACCATATCTTTAAATTGGACTTCCATTAGGTGTTCCAGCTTTTGATTTGCCAATTTGAAGTTTCCTAGATCTATATTGACAGATTCTAGTTTCTTATTAGCCTCTAACACCTTTTGTTCAGTCTCTTCTAACTTTTTATTTAGGGATTCTATTTTCTTATTCAACTCCTTTTTCTCCCACTCATGATATGTTCTATCATGTCCCATTCGAATCTCATTATCCTTATAGTCATTAATCTGTTTCTCAAGATCTTCTATGGCCTGCATGTATTCATATCTCCTTTCTTCCATCTTAGCTAGAGTTTTACACATGCTCTCATTATGATCTCTGTACTTTTTAACCATATTTTTGCATGCTTGAGAGCAGAGTTTAGAGTTTACCTCAGATGGTAGTTCAGTGGAGATGACATTTGATGTTTCTGCCATTAGAGCTTGATTTTGAAACTCTTCCTCTGTCTGATCACTCCAGTCAAACACATTGTCTTCTTGAGAAACAAGTGCTTGTGATGATGAAGCCTGAGTAGTCTGCTAAGGTCTTGATGGCTGTTGACCTTGAGATCTGCATTCTCTAGCAAAGTGGCCAAGTTTATGACATTTAAAACACTCAACTTTTGACTTATCAAAAGCTGGTTTGCCTTCTGCTCTGGCTTGAAAGTTGGTTCTGCCAGTTCTTTTCAAAAACCTTTTGGCCCTCATGGTCAGCATTGCATGTTGCCATTTCAGATCCATCTCTTCTAGATCATCTCGATGAATCTGTTCTAGATCTTCAGCATTTAGAGCAAACAGTCCATCATTGGCAACAAAAGCTTCATAGTGAGCTTCAGTAGGGTTACCATCACCACCTTAAAAGGAATCACTGCAATTAGATTTTTCAGATGACAGTAGAGCAGTGTTGTGATTATAAGAAAAAGATTTCTTTTTAGTGTCAATTTCAGTTTCAAACACTCTCAGACTATTGTACAGATCATCCAGCTCTATTTCATCAAGAGTGTCTTTTGTTCTCCATTGAGCAGCATAAACTGTCCATTCTTCTCCAAGAGATCTGAGAAACTTTCTGTTGACCTCATCTTGATCCAGGCTGACTTTTGCATTTTCCAGTTCACTTATCAGTTTGTTGAACCTGTCAAAGATTTGAGTAAGGTTTTCATTCTTGCCACCAGAAAAGTTCTCATACCGCTGTTTCAAAAGATCCTTTTGATTTCTCTTGGTACTAGCATTCCCAGCAAATCTTTTCTCTAAAGCAATCCAAAGAGAATGAGCAGTATAAAACTTTTTAAACTGATGTTGATAAGCATTAGGAATGGCTATTTGTAGAAGTGTAAGAGCTTTCACTTCATTCATTCTAGCCTTTCTTTCAAGTTTAGTTTTTGGTGGAGTTTTGATGGGTTTGCCCTCAGCATCAAGTTCAGGATCAACTGCAGGAGGAAATTCAACAGCTTCCCATATGGCATAATCAATGAATTGAATATGCTGTTGAATCCTGAGTTTCCACATCTCAAACTCAGTGGGCTTTAGCATAGGCACATTGAGTCCTTGCCCAGATCCACTACTGCTATTATCAAATTCCATTGCAGAAAATTAAAATTGTTAAAAGAAAGCTTTCGACTTTGAAAAACAAAGAACGACCTGTGGCTCTGATACCACTTGTCAGGATCTAAATGTAACCACCTAAGATTAACTGATTTGAATTGATCAGAGTATAAATCAATAATCTTGTACTGAATCAAAGTCTAATTAAGAAGTTTGCGGAATAACACTTAATTATTTTAATAAAAGCTTTCAGAATCCATAACAGATAAATATAAATGAATAAAAAAAATTGCTTTTATTGCTGAACTGAATGATTACAATCACCTCTAATCTGTTTGATTAGACGAAGAACACAAATTGTTCTTAGGGTTTTACAACCTTAGAGGCTTATTAAAACTTAAACAAAAAGCAATTACAAACTTGAATATGCAGAAACTTGATACAATAGAAAAACCTATTCTATGTATTTATAATGCTTTCTGATTTGTTTCCTTGAAGGACTCTGACTTCTCTGATAGTAGATATGCTGGAATCTTCGTGTAAATATCTTTTAATGAATATCAGCACTTTCTGTTTATGAAACTGTTGAGGAGCTTGAATCACTTAGCAGCTTGAGCAGAGCAGCTTGAGTAAATTTACTCTGGCAGCTTGAACTTTTGTACTAGCAGCTCGAACTTCTTCAACTAACAGCATGAACTTTGTACTTACATTGAAAATCTACTAACAGTCTGAGAAATATAACTAACAGTTTGAACTACTTAGAATATTTCCCAACAGGTACTTCTAGAAACACATTCTTGAACATTTTTGTTGAACTTCTCAGCAGGTTTGACAAACTTATTACTATTTTTAGAAGAATCAACAGTTTGAGTAGAAGGATCAACGGCAACAACTTTACCTGTATCCTCTTTCCTCTTTTTAGTGTAACATCCTCGAATTCAATTACTGTAATTTGGATCTATTTAGGCGGAAAATTTATAATTAAGTTGAAATTTGAGCAATGATTATGTATTTGGGATATCTAAAAAGTTTGTTGTTATTTTAAGAAAATTTGAACTCTGAATTATTATTATGGAGTATTAAGATTATAAATGTTAGTAATGAAAAACTTAAGAATAAATCAGTATTTTATGGAACCGGTTAAGTTGAGGGTAAAATGTGCAAAATGATGAAAATGGGAATAAAAGGCTAAAGCCTTTCATTTTCTATGGTTACTCTATCTCTCTCTACACACTCTCTCTCTAGAAACTCTCTCTACTTCTCTCTACGATATCTATCAAACCGACCGGCCGATTTTCAAGATTTATACGTCATCGGAAAGATCTCGAGGAGAACTACAACAATCTACGGTTGGATTCTTGATTTCGTACGGATTGAGGTAAGAATCGACCCTTTTAAGCTATATTATTTCGGTTTTTGAAAGCATAAATTCGAGTTTATCGTTTATTGCGTGAATAAATCTGATTTTGCTTGAGTTTTAGCTAGAATATGATCGAGTATGCATAATATAATCGAATCTATGCTTGATACTTAACATATTCATGATTTTAGGCTTAGAAATGAAGGATTTAAGTTGTGGATATGAACAAACTCGAAAATACCAAGAACATAGTCGAAATGCAAGAACAAAGTCGATTTTTGCACTAAATTCGAGTGTATATTCGAATTTAACACTATGGGATTCGAGTTTAGGTCCCTAAATTCGAATTTGGGTCCCTAAATTCGAATATGGTTCGAATTTACCATATGGAGTTCGAGTTTAGCATTAAATTCGAATGGAAATTCGAATTTAACCCCTTAAATTCGTGTTTAATGCCTAAAATTGAAAACCCACTCTCTAAACTCGAATATCTTGAATGGAACACATAAACAACACATAAAATAACAAAAGATATTCCAAGGATAAGGTGTGAACTTGAGTTGGGTTCAAACTTAGTTGTGGTTCGAATTTGGATATGGATCCGAAATGGGGGAAAAATATTGCAAAACTTACAAAACTTGGTTTTATGGTATAAAACAATTATTGACATGAGGTATTGTTGCAACTGACTTAACAGGTCCCTTGTGGTGTTGTTTAACCCACAGTGGGGTACTTTGTGATCCGGTTGAAAGCCGAGGAGAAATAAAATTTACTTGAAGTTTATAACGCACCCACGGTGAGTACCTCTGATTTTAACATGTCTGCATCTGCTTTATGTTTGCTTCGCCTGCTGAGGCATGTTGTTTCACTTTCGTTTGACATTCTACTAACTTGCGTATATGTTGATGCACATTCATACTTGTTGCATGTCCGTTTCTTTGTTGTGCATCTTATTGATGGACCTAAGGGTCGCATCTGTACTCCGATGTTACTGTGCTATATGACCAAGAGTTGACACCTCTGTGGTCAGGATAGGCAGTAGGTCATCCCCTGTTAGGAAATAGTCTAAGTAGTTCAAGCTGTTAGTTAGACTTCTCAAACTGTTAGTAGAATTTCTATGTAAGTACAAAGTTCATGTTGTTAGTTGAAGAATCTCGAGCTGCTAGTGTAAAAGTTCAAGCTGCCAGAGTAAATCAACTCAAGCTGCTCTGTTCAAGCTGTCAAGTGATTCAAGCAGCTCAACAGTTTTACAAACAGAAAGTGCTGATATTCAGGAAAAGATATCTACACGAAGATTCCAGCATATCTACTATCAGAGAAGTCATAATCCTTCAAGGAAACAAATCAAGAAGCAATATAAATGCATAGAATAGGTCTTTCTATTGTACAGGAGTTTTTCTGCATATTCAAGATTGTAATTGCTTTTTGTTTGAGTTTTCATAAGCCTCTAAGGTTGTAAAACCCTAAGAACAGTTTGTGTTCTTCGTCTAATCAAACAGATTACAGGTGATTGTAATCATTGAAGTCAGAAATACAAGCAATTTTGATTCACTTATTTATGTCTATCTGTTATGAGTTCTGAAAGCTTTTGTTAAAATAATTAAGTGTTATTCCGCAAACTTCTTAATTAAACTTTGATTCAAAGCAAGATTATTGATTTATACTCTGATAAATTCAAATCAGTTAGTCTTCGTTAACTAATTTCAGATCCTGACAAGTGGTATCAGAGCCACAGGTCGTTCTTTGTTTTTCAAAGTCGAAAGTTTTCTTTTAAATTTTTAATCTTTTGCAATGGAATTTGATAATAGCAGCAGTGGATCTGGGCAAGGACTCAAAGTGCCTATGCTCAAGCCCACTGAGTTTGAGATGTGGAAACTCAGGATTCAACAGCATATTCAATTCATTGATTATGCCATATGGGAAGCTGTTGAATTTCATCCTGTAGTTGATCCAGAACTTGATGATGAGGGAAAACCAGTCAAAACTCCTCCAAAAACTGAACTTGAAAGAAAGGCTAGAATGAATGAAGTGAAAGCTCTTACACTTTTACAAATAGCCATTCCTAATGCTGATCAACATCAGTTCAAAAAGTTTTATACTGCTCATTCTCTTTGGAATGCTTTAGAGAAAAGATTTGCTGGTAATGCGAGTACCAAGAGAAATCAAAAGGATCTTTTGAAACAGCAGTATGAGAACTTTTCTGGTGGCAAGAATGAAAACCTTACTCAAATCTTTGACAGGTTCAACAAACTGATAAGTGAACTGGAAAATGCAAAAGTCAGCCTGGATCAAGATGAGGTCAACAGAAAGTTTCTCAGATCTCTTGGAGAAGAATGGACAGTTTATGCTGCACAATGGAGAACAAAAGACACTCTTGATGAAATAGAACTGGATGATCTGTACAACAGTCTGAGAGTCTTTGAGACTGAGATTGATACTAAAAAGAAATCTCTTTCTTATAATCACAATACTGCTCTTCTGTCATCTGAAAAATCTAATGGCAGTGATTCCTTTTCAGGTGGTGATGGCAACTCTACTGAAGCTCATTATGAGGCTTTTGTTGCCAATGATGGACTGTTTGCTCTAAATTCTGAAGATCTAGAACAGATTCATCTAGATGATCTTGAAGAAATGGATTTGAAGTGGCAACATGCAATGCTGACCATGAGGGCCAAAAGGTTTCTTAAAAGAACTGGCAGGACCAACTTTCAAGCTAGAACAGAAGGCAAACCAGCTTTTGATAAGTCAAAAGTTGAGTGTTATAAATGTCATAAGCTTGGCCACTTTGCCAGAGAATGCAGATCTCAAAGTCAACAATCATCAAGGTCTCAGCAGACTAATCAGCCTTCATCATCACAAGCACTTGTCTCTCAAGAAGACAATGTGTTTGACTGGAGTGATCAGACAGAGGAAGAATTTCAAAATCAAGCTCTGATGGCAGAAACATCAAATGTCTCCTCCACTGAACTACCATCTGAGGTAAATTCTAAACTCTGCTCTTAATCCTGCAAAAATATGGTTAAAAAGTACAGAGAACATAATGAGAGCATGTGCAAAACTCTAGCTAATATGGAAGAAAGGATATATGAATACATGCAAGGCATAGAAGATCTTGAAAAACAGATCAATGACTATAAGGAGAATGAGATTCAAATGAGACATGATAGAACATATCATGAGTGGGAGAAAAATGAGCTAAATAAGAAAATAGAATCCCTAAATAAAAAGGTAGAAGAGAATGAACAAAAGGTGTTTGAGGCTAATAAGAAACTAGAATATGTCAATATAGATATAGGTAATTTCAAATTGGCTAATCAAAAGCTGGAGCACCTAATGGAAGTCCAATTTAAAAAATAGGGTAATCTCAGGTTCATCCCAAAGAAGGCGTAGGATACAGAGCTACTCCACCTCCATATAACAACAAATACATCCATCCAATGAGTGAAGTTGCTGACAGACTTGTCAATGAACCATTAGATGAGTCTATGACTACTGTAGATCCTATCCTTGATAACAGTCCTGAATCTAAAGAAGATCAGATTCAAAATAGAGACTGTGGGTGTACAGCAGTTGAGCAAGAACACAAAACAATGAGTGCACCTATAGAAATTCAAGCCCCCAGTAAGAAAGGAAAAGAGAAGATAAGTGTTTGCAATGCTGCCCCACAAGTTCCTGTACATTCTAACTGTAACACTGCATCTTCTTCAAAGAATAATAAAAGGGGTACAAATGTTCCAATCTGCACATGCCAAAAGCATGGTGTTCAAAAGTTTCCCAAACAACAGCAGGTAAGGGGAAATCAGAGGAACAAGAACCAGAAATTGTCAAATAAAACTGGTTCTCCAATTCAAACAGTCAAAAGGTGTTTTCACTGTGGAAGGAAGAATCACTTGGCCAATGATTGTTTTTATAAACCAGCTGTTGCAAAACAGACTGTGATTCATAAAAAGTCAAGTCCTACTCATGTAAAAAATTCAAAGGTCAAATCTTCTGCTACATCAGTTCCAAAGAAAACAGTTGATCACAGGTTTTCAAAAGTTAATAAAAAACAGTCCACACACCAAAAACAAGTTTTGGCAAAACCTAAATTAAATTTTAAACAAATATGGTGTGTCAAGGACAAATCTTCAGATCAAACTGCTGATGTAAAAGATCAGACTGCTAAGTCAAAACCTGAGGCTGTTAGTGCAAATTCTGAAGCTGTTAGTGCAAATTCTGAAGCTGTTAGCACTACACACACAGGTCAAACTGCTAAGCATCAATCTGGAACTGTTAATGAATTATCTGAGACTGTTAGAAGAAAAGATGATCAAAATACCTGGATACCTCACATAATCACTAAATACTCTCCAAAGACTCCATCAGTGGATCTTACCAAATATAAGAAGTCAAAAACAGTATTTAGTTACGTCAATGCACAAGGCCAACCCAAAACCAATTTGGTTTGGGTTTATTCCACTACTAACTAAGCTTTTATTTGTGCAGGGCAACCACAGGTCACCTCATAAAACAAGATGACATTTGGACAGTGGATGCTCTAGGCACATGACAGGAAATTCTGAGTGCTTGTCAAATTTCAAAGGCTTTGATGGAGGATTTGTTGCATTTGGAGGCAACTCCAAAGGAGGTAAGGTTACAGGTAAAGGTACTGTTAATGCAGGCAACATGATTTTCAATGATGTTTTGTATGTTGAACAGCTTAAGTATAATTTATTGAGTGTCTCTCAAATTTGTGACAAACAAATGTTCTGTTTACAGCATCTGAGTGCATTGTTCTTTCAAAGGACTTTAAAATTCCTGAAGATCTTGTTTTACTAAGAACACCAAGAAAGGACAATGTATACTGTTTAGACACAGAACTTTTATTCAAATCAAGTACTTTAAGCTGTTTGATATCCAAAGCATCATCCAATGAGTCTGCTCTTTGGCATAGAAGGATGTGTCACATAAACTTCAAGTCCATGAATGTTTTAGTCAAAAAGAATCTGGTAAGAGGTTTACCACAAAAGGAGTTCATATGTGATGATCATTGTGTAGCATGTCTTAAGGGCAAGCAACACAAAACTTCTCATAAGGCCAAAGAAGTAAATTCAATCTCATCTGCTCTTCAGCTGATTCATATGGATCTTTTTGGTCCAACATCTGTTTTGAGTTTGAATAAAAGGGCTTACTGTTTAGTTATTGTTGATGATTTCACCAGATTTACTTGGGTTTACTTTCTTAGGTCTAAAGATGAAACTGCTGAGCTAGTTAAATCATTTATCCTTAAGATAGAAAACCAATCCAACTCAAAAGTTAAGGTGATAAGGTCAGACAATGGGACTGAATTTAAAAATCATATGCTAAACAGTTTTTGTGAGTCCAAAGGTATTGTCACAATATAGTGCACCAAGAACACCACAGCAAAATGGTGTACCTGAAAGAAAGAACAGAACATTAATTGAGGCTGCTAGAACTATGTTAGCTGATTCAAAACTGCCAATGACTTTCTGGGTAGAAGCTGTGAATACAGCCTGTTATGTTCTGAATAGGGTTCAGGTTGTTCAATCTAAAGGGAAAACTCTTTATGAGTTATTCCATAATAGAATTCCCTTAATAGCCTTTTTCAAGTCCTTTGGCTGTCCATGTAGCATTCTTCACACTAAGACTCAGTTAGGGAAGTTTGAAAGCAAAGCTGAAGAAGGATTTTTTGTAGGATACTCAAATCAAAGCAAAGCCTATAGAGTATATAACAGTGTGTCTAAAACCATTGAAGAAAGTGCAAATGTTGAATTTAATGAAAATACTGCAAATGTCAAAGGCACTGGTCCTGATTGGTTGTTTGATTTAGATTCACTAACAAATTCTCTGAGCTTTGTTGAGTATAATGCAGAAGCTGATGCAAACAGGAATGAAGCTGTCAACACAAATTCTCATGCTGTCAATACAAATTCTCAAGCTGTTGGCACAAACTCTAAAGCTGTTACAGATTCAAATACTTGGGATGAATATACACCTATACCACTTCTGTCTTGTGACCCTCCAGGGGTTCTGAATGCTCAACATGACACAATTCCAGACACTGAAGTGCTACTCCCAAGTCCTGAGAGAATAACTCCAACACAAAGGGAAACAGTCCCAGATTCAAGTCAAGCTGTTCCAGAAGCTGAACCATCCACTGGTCCTGATGGAGATGATACAAATCTTGGATCCTTTTTTCAGACAGAAAGAGAGCCTACACTCAGAGTTCACAAGTATCATCCTCTCAGTCAAATAATGGGTGATCCACGTACACCTGTGCAAGCAAGGAAAATGGTTCACAATGAGACTGCTGCTGCTGAACAAGCAATTCCTGAATTCAGTCTAACTGCTTTTGAACATGCCTGTTTCATGTCTCAGCTAGAACCTAAAAAGGCATCAGAAGCATTAAAAGATTCATCCTGGATTGAGGCAATGCAGGAAGAGCTGCTACAATTCAAGATTCAAAATGTCTGGACACTAGTTGATCTTCCTAAAGGAAAGAGAGCAATTGGTACAAGATGGGTGTTCAGAAACAAGAAAGATGAGAGAGGGATAGTCATCAAGAATAAAGCAAGACTAGTAGCACAAGGGTACACTCAAGAAGAAGGCATAGATTATGATGATGTATTTGCTCCAGTGGCAAGAATTGAGGCCATCAGACTGTTTCTGGCCTATGCAAGCTTCAAAGGTTTTAAAGTGTATCAAATGGATGTGAAATCTGCTTTTCTATATGGAACAATTGAAGAGGAGGTCTATGTATGTCAGCCTCCTGGTTTTGAGGACTACAAGTATCCAGACAGAGTCTACAAGTTAGACAAGGCTCTCTATGGTCTCCATCAAGCCCCAAGAGCATGGTATGACACTCTGTCATCATACCTTCTACAGAATGGGTTCAAGAGAGGCACTCTGGACAAAACACTTTTCACAAAGTCCATCAAAGCTGAGATTCTGCTTGTACAAATCTATGTTGATGACATCATCTTTGGCTCCACAAATGATTATTTGTGCAAAGAGTTTGAGGCATTAATGCACAAAAAGTTTCAAATGAGTTCAATGGGAGAACTCACTTTCTTTCTAGGATTGCAGGTCAAGCAGAAGCCCACTGGTCTCTTCATAAGTCAATCAAAGTATGTTAAAGACATACTGGAAAAGTTTGGGTACCAAGATACCAAAGCTGCAAGTACACCTATGGATCCTCATAAGCAGCTTCATACAGACAAAGATGGAATAGATGTGGATATTCATTTATACATATCTCTTATAGGATCACTTATGTATCTAACATCTTCTAGACCTGATATTATGTTTGTTGTCTGTGTCTGTGCAAGGTTTCAACGTTCACAAAAGGATTCCCATCTGGTTGTTGTTAAAAGAATCTTTAGATATCTAAAAGGCCAACCTCATTTAGGCCTCTGGTATCCTAAAGACTCTCCTCTTACATTAACAGCCTACTCTGACAGTGACTATGGAGGATGCAACATTGACAGAAAATCCACAACTGGTGGCTGTCAATACTTAGGAGCAAGACTGGTCTCTTGGCAATGCAAAAAGCAAACAACTGTTTCCACCTCATCCACTGAAGCAGAATATGTAGCAGCTGCAAGCTGTTGCTCCCAGGTAATGTGGAGTCAAAATCAATTGAGAGACTATGGTATGAACTTCTTATCCACTCCTATTTACATTGACAATTCAAGTGCAATCAACATTGTGCAAAATCCAGTGAAATTCCCAAAAACCAAGCATATAGAAATCAGATTTTAAGAAGCAATATAAATACATAGAATAGGCCTTTCTATTGTACAGGAGTTTTTCTGCATATTCAAGATTGTAATTTCTTTTTGTTTGAGTTTTCATAAGCCTCTAAGGTTGTAAAACCCTAAGAACAGTTTGTGTTCTTTGTCTAATCAAACAGATTAGAGGTGATTGTAATCATTGAAGTCAGAAATACAAGCAATTTTGATTTACTTATTTATGTCTATCTGTTATGAGTTCTGAAAGCTTTTGTTAAAATAATTAAGTGTTATTCCGCAAACTTCTTAATTAAACTTTGATTCAAAGCAAGATTATTGATTTATACTCTGATAAATTCAAATCAGTTAGTCTTGGTTAATTAATTTCAGATCCTGACATCCCCGATCGTACGTTTGCCTCAGATGGATTGTTTTTCTTATGTCGAGCGTCATCTCGAAGGAGTTGCGGCTCGGGTTTGCGTACTATGTGTACGTGTGGAAGTATACAGTATGCGTTACTGGTGTTACTTCTGGGGGCATCATAAGGGTTTGTGGAATGTGTAAAATCATTGGTATTCACTAAGCATTCGCTTACCCTCTCAGTTGTTTATTTTTTACAGGAAAATGGGAAGTCTGCTGCCGGACCTTCTAGTTAGGTTGTCGTGAAGTTCTTGGAAGAATTCTACTACTCAATCGGTAATTATGTTGTGGGACCAATGCTATGATATGTTTGGGATGATTGTAATAAACTTTTGAGTATGTAGACTTAGATTTGGTACCTTGTAGCACCGTAGGGTGTTTGACACTGTTGCGTTACTTTATTTATATGCTTCCGCACTTAAACTAGGTTATCAGATCATTATGTTATTGTATGATGGTGATTAATCCTAGGTGTTATTTAAATGATGGTTATTGTGACAAGGGTGTCACATTTAGGAGGACAAATATCATATATTGGAAGTTTGATTGGCTTTTGACCTTCCACATGTTTGGGAAACTTATTCCCAACTTTCTCAGTTTGAGCAATGGCTTTGCCTTTGCCCTTACTGAGATGTGATGGATGTTGCGTATCAACATAATCACTGTTTTTGGTTTTGAAAGACTTACCTTCATTTATAACCAATTTTCCACTATGATTTGAAAATTTATTTGAAATCACAAAAGATATACTTTCAACATGAGACTTACCCCTGTTGAAAGCAGGCTACTTACCTTTTGAAAACTTTTTCTAAAATTGATCAGCATCAAAAGGATTAACAGGTTTCTTACCATCAGCTTTATGTCTAGAACTTGTTTTGTTAACAGGTTTAGTGTCCAAAGCTGCTGGTTGAACTTGTTTTCCCTTCTTTTGCTTGTGTGAACCAGCTGAGCAATTAGCAGACTGATTTGATGGAGAACACATTCCATCATAAGTCTTTAGAGCTTTTACACACAAGATATTAGTGTTTTGAGGCATGACAAACCTATTTGTTGAGACTAGCTTACCATTTACTTTCTGAATGAAAGTACTTAGAAGCTCACCAAGAGGGGATAAGTCTTTCTCCAGATTATTTATCTCAACAATTGAAGCTGCTTTGTCAATATCCCCTCCAAGATAGGCTTGGATTTGAGCAAGAATGTGTTGATTGATACAATGATTGACTTTTTGTGCAGATTGGCACCAAGAGTCAACAATATTTTGAAGCTTGGCATGCTTTGTGTCTTTTTCTCTCGTTTCTTCTAATAAAATGGAATTGATGTGTTTTAATTCATCATGTTCAGTTTCCAACTTATGGAAGCTATCCAGTTTACTAGTTTTTATTTCAAGATCAGTTTTCAACTTGGAGATTTCAGAAAACAAAACATTATGCTTCTCAATAGCAGCTTTTAGATCAACAAGCAAATATTCAAACATTTTAACTTTTTCATTAGAACTGTAATCCATAAAATTTTGTACCTTATACATCATTGTTGGGTTCCAGCTCTCCAGGCTTCTGAGAGCCTCAGCTTTAGCCAGGTCTTTTTTGAAGTTGCTTGTTGATGGGACATCAGTGTTGGCCATCAGACAATTGTTATCTTCTTCATCTGATGATGAATCAGATTCCTCCCAGTCACATGTCTCAGCCATGAGTCCCTTTTGCTTGTTGGAAGCCACTGAGTCCTCCAACTTTCTCAGCTTAGCCATGGCCATTAGGTACTTAACCCTGTAGCCATCGTCCTTGTTTGTCTTGTATGGTTTGGATGATGAGCCAACAGCTTTAGACACACAGTCAGCAGCTATATGGCCTATATTGTCACATTTAAAGCATTCAGCCTTAGTTTTGTCAAATGCCTTCTTTTTTATGGCACCCGACTTCTTCTGCAACATTTTTCCACCAAACCTCTTCTTATTAAATTTTCTGACAAGCATTGGAATCATTTGCTCATCATCTGATTCAGTAAGATCTTTACAGCTTTCTTCCTCAGACAAATCTTTCATTTCATCATCAGCCTGTTGATCAGCTTGTGTGAACACATAGCACATCTGACCAGCAGGTTGTCTCATGCTGGCTACTAAGGCAACACCTCTTTTGGACATCTCCAATGCATTTCTTTTTTGTTGCCTTGACTGCTCATCACTTAGTAAGGACCCACACAGATTTACAAGATTCATACTTTTGATGGTGCCTGAGTTTCTTAGAATAGTAAGAAATAATTCCATTCCTCAGGCAAAATGTCCAAAAACTTGTTTACCAGAGTTAGGCTGTCCGTGGTGATCCCAACAGCTTTGAGATCATTGATTAGAGTAGTGAATCTGGTATAGGTTTCAGTGAGAGACTCCTTTGGCTTTGCAAAGAAGACTTTATACTATCTAACAAGATTGTTGATACTGTTAGCCAGTGTGATAATGGGACCATCATACACAGTACACAAAGTATCCCACATCTCCTTTGCAGTCTTCATTTTCTCAACCTGTTTGAACACGTCATCAGGAAGACAAATAACCAGGTTGTTCCTGGCCTTTGCATCAAGAGCAACCAACCTTTTGTCTTCATCAGACCATTGAGCTTTTGCCTTTTCAAAGGTTCTGATCTCAGGAACAGCTCCTTCAGCAGCAGGAGTAATAGTAGTAACAAAAGTTGGCACATAGAGACCTTCCATTACTATCTATGGCAGTTGTACATCCAGATTCTTAAAGTAGAGCATCATTCTACACTTCCAACCAGAGAAATTCTGATGATTGAACTTTGGGTGTTTGGCCGTTGAACCATTGTCATAGTAGGAGGAAGAGCTGGCAGCACTATTGTCCATGGGAAAATAGGGAGAATGAGAGATCTAGAGTTAATACACACTCTATCTGCTTTGAAACCAGTTATAGGTCCCAAAAGGTATCCCCAGACACATAGGCTACTCTTTTAAATACAGCAGCACCAGCTTGAAGGGTTCCATATCCTTCTGTGGATCCCTGAACATTATCACCAAAGGTGACTTTTGGCCCTTTTTTAAGCCTAAGATCACTCAGCAGATCCTTGGAACCTATCATGTGTCCTGAGCAGCCGCTGTCCAAGTACCAAACCTAGTATGGTTGTTTAACCTGCAGGGTGTGATGAGAAAATATTAGTTATTTTAGGGGAACTCATCATAGGGATGAGTTCTCCTTCTTCATCAATATTTGTTGATGGACCAGTAAGATCAACACTAATATTTCCTATTTGGATTGTATCAGCTTGGATACTATCCTCATTGACCATGTTACTTCCAACAATGCTGGTTTTTGCAATGTTGGAACTAGCAGTGTCAGCAGGCCTCATGTCCTCAGTTTCAGGACAGTCGTTTGCCATATGTGTCTTCTTCCCACATTTATAACATTTTCTCTTTTTAGTCTTTTTGGAAGAAGTACTTCTAGAAACACATTCTTGAACATTTTTGTTGAACATCTCAGCAGGTTTGGCAAACTTATTACTATTTTTAGAAGAATCAACAGTTTGAGTAGAAGGATCAACGGCAACAACTTTACCTGTATCCTCTTTCCTCTTTTTAGGAGGACATATATCATATATAGGAAGTTTGATTGAATTTTGACCTTCCACAGGTTTGGGAAACTTATTCCCAACTTTCTCAGTTTGAGCAATGACTTTGCCTTTGCCCTTACTGAGATGTGATGGATGTTGCCTATCAACATAATCACTGTTTTTGGTTTTGAAAGATTTACCTTCATTTATAACCAATTTTCCACTATGATTTAAAATTTTATTTGAAATCACAACAGATATACTTTCAACATGAGACTTACCCCTGTTGAAAGCAGGCTGCTTACCTTTTGAAAACTTTTTCTAAAAATGATAAGCATCAAAAGGATTAATAGGTTTCTTACCATCAGCTTTAGGTCTAGAACCTGTTTTGTTAACAGGTTTAGTGTCCAAAGCTGATGCTTGAACTTGTTTTCCCTTCTTATGCTTGTGTGAACCAGATGAGCACTTAGCAAACTGATTTGATGGAGAACACATTCCATCATAAGTCTTTAGAGCTTTTTCACCCAAGCTGTTAGTGTTTTAAGGCATGACAAACCTATTTGTTGAGACTAGCTTACCATTTACTTTCTGAATGAAAGTACTTTGAAGCTCACTAAGAGTGGATAAGTCTTTCTCCAGATTATTTATCTCAAAAATTGAAGCTGCTTTGTCAATATTCCCTCCAAGATAGGCTTGCATTTGACCAAGAATCTGTTGATTGATACAATGATTGACTTTTTGTGCTGATTGGCACCAAGAGTCAACAATATTTTGAAGCTTGGCATGCTTTGTGTCTTTTTCTCTCGTTTCTTCTAAGAAAATGGAATTGATGTGTTTTAATTTATCAAGTTCAGTTTCCAACTTATGGAAGCTGTCCAGTTTACTAGTTTTTATTTCAAGATCAGTTTTCAGCTTGGAGATTTCAGAAAACAAAACATTATGCTTCTCAATAGAAGCTTTTAGATCAACAAGCAAATATTCAAACATTTTAACTTTTTCATCAGAACTGTAATCCATAAAATTTTGTACCTTATACATCATTGTTGGGTTCCAGCTCTCCAGGATACTGAGAGCCTCAGCTTTAGCCAGGTCTTGTTTGAAGTTGCTTGTTGATGGGACATAAGTGTTGGTTATCAGACAATTGTTATCTTCTTCATCTGATGATGAGTCAGATTCCTCCCAGTCACATGTCTCAGCCATGAGTCCCTTTTGCTTGTTGGAAGCCACTGAGTCCTCCAACTTTCTCAGCTTAGCCATGGGCGTTAGGTACTTAACCCTGTAGCCATCATCCTTGTTTGTCTTGTATGGTTTGGATGATGAGCCAACAGCTTTAGACACACAGTCAGCAGCTATATGGCCTGTTTTGTCACATTTAAAGCATTCAGCCTTAGTTTTGTCAAATGCCTTCTTTTTTATGGCACCCGACTTCTTCTACAACATTTTTCCACCAAACGTGTTCTTATTAAATTTTCTGACAAGTATTGCAATCATTTGCTCTTCATCTAATTCAGTAAGATCTTTACAGTCTTCTTCCTCAGACAAATCTTTCATTTCATCATCAGCCTGTTGATCAGCTTGTGTGAACACATAGCACATCTGACCAGCAGGTTGTATCACGCTGGCTACTAAGGCAGCACCTCTTTTGGACATCTCCAAGGCATTTCTTTTTTGTTGCCTTGACTGCTCATCATTTAGTAAGGACCCACACAGATTTACAAGATTCATAGTTTTGATGGTGCCTGAGTTTCTTAGGATAGTAGAGAAATAATTCCATTCCTCAGGCAGAATGTCCAAAAACTTGTTTACCAGAGTTAGGTTGTCCGTGGTGATCCCAACAGCTTTGAGATCATTGATTAGAGCAGTGAATATGGTATAGGTTTAAATGAGAGACTCCTTTTGCTTTGCAAAGAAGAGTTCATACTATCTAACAAGATTGTTGATACTGTTATCCAGTGTGATAATGGGACCATCATACACAGTACACAAAGTATCTCACATCTACTTTGCAGTCTTCATTTTCTCAACCTGTTTGAACATATCATCAGGAAGAGAAATAAGCAGGTTGTTCCTGGCCTTTGCATCAAGAGCAACCAGTGTTTTGTCTTCATCAGACCATTGAGCTTTTGCCTTTTCAAAGGTTCTGATCTCAAGAACAGCTCCTTCAGCAGCTGGAGTAATAGTAGTAACAAAAGTTGGCACATAGGGACCTTCCATTATTATCTCAGGCATTTGTACATCCAGATTCTCTAAGTAGAGCATCATTCTGCACTTCCAACCAGAGAAGTTCTGATGATTGAACTTTGGGTGTTTGGCCGTTGAACCATTGTCATAGTAGGAGGAAGAGTTGGCAGCACTATTATCGATGGGAAAATAGGGAGCATGAGAGATCTAGAGTTAATACACACTCTATCTGCTTTCAAACCAGTTGTAGGTCCCAAAAGGTTTCCCTAGTATGTTGTTCTAAGCTGTAGAGGGGGGGGGGGGTGAATACAGCAAATTAAAACTCAACACACTTTTCTCAATGTTTGTGTATATTATCAACAAGTGTTAATGTTAGGCACAAAAAGGCCTCAGTCAAACCTGTTCTGCATCTGAGGGGGAGATTATTAATCAAACCTGTTGATACATTTAAAGGTTGAATTTAAGGCCTGTAATATGCCTTATTGAAACCTGAAAATGATTTGCAATATCAGCCCAAAGCTGTTTACCCTGTTGCATGTGTTGCAACAAAGGCAGTTTGTCCAAGCTGTTCTGTCTGCTGAACAGACTGGACATAAACTATCTACGCAGCTTGGGCAGTTTACAAGTGTTCTGTTCTTTGTGAAACAGAACCTGTTCTTTGTGAACAGGTTAAAACACTTTATGGAATATGTTTCCAAGTCTTCATGCATTGTTTTTGGCTAGAAGATCAGTTTACAAAGTCGAAGACAAAGTGGAAAACAGAACTGCTCAGCCTGCCTACGCTCTTCTGTCACATGAAGACAAAAGGATATTTGAAAAAGGGTGACAGACCTTTTTCTTATATCAAAATAGGCCTTAACAAAGGAAGAAAGATGCAAAGTTGACATTCCTTATTTAGTTAAAGCTAATGCAACAGTAGACAAAAAGAAAAGACACAAGTTCTGCACACATGAAGACAAGTCTGCTTTTCAGAATGTGCAGAAAAGTTTATGTTGTCTTTTCAAACAAGACTTTTCAATTTTCCTTTCATCCTATGAAGAAGCTTCTCTTAGATCCTCTGAGTGAGTATAAAAGGAAACTTCCAAGGTTTGAAAGATTAAGGCAAAAAGCTAAGTGCTGAAGCCAAGAGTGAACGTGCATTTAAGTGTATCTTTCATGCATGCAAGTCTGCTTGAATAGAACAGTGCTTGGTATCTAAGCTGTTCTTGTTCAA
>JAANYP010006788.1:0-115644 GCA_020465985.1 Centrapalus pauciflorus
GATCAAGCATGACAAAGAAAAATTTGAGACTCTCACTCTAGAAGGGGTTATAGGAATGCTGAGGGCTTACAACTTTCAGGTACAAAAGAAGGAACGGGAATATGATCAAGTCCAAGATCCAGAAATTTATTTTGGAAAGACAAACCCGTGGATCGCAAGTGAACTGAAGTCAGTTACAACATTTTACACGGGAACAGAGCCCATCTCATTTGAGTCAGAAGAAGTAGTAGTCGGGCATTCTTAGTGTATTCTAAGCCGGAAGAAACACCGACTCATTCAGCATCCACTTCTCAGCACTACACAAAGATGCCTATGAGTGCACAATCCGCTGAAGATCATCTGAATCTTTTGGCTTCGTTTGTTGCAGCATACGGATATTATGTCCAGGGGAAGATAAACGATCGTGCTTTATGGGATGCAGACTACGATCAGGTAGATCCTGATAACTTAGAGGAAATGGACCTGCAATGGCAATTGGCCATGGTGACTCAGAGGGTCAAACGGTTCATGAAGAGGACTTGGAGAAATCTGAACGTTGGGAACAGCAAGGTCGGGTTTGACAAATCAAAGGTTAGGTGTTACTATTGTCAAGGATTAGGACACTTTGCAAGAGATTGTCAAAGACCTAAGGTAGAGAACAATCAGAATCAGAACCAAGGGAGATATCAATCTGGTGGTTCTGGGAATCAAGCTGCCATCGCTGGTCTGTTAACTAATGTGACATCTGACAGACAGCTCGATGGAACCTACGATTGGACTACTCATCCGTAGTCAAATGCTAGAGCCGTCATGGCTAAAGTGACAGAGATGGGGGATGACAGAGTAGAGGACGTAATAGAGGATAAGAAACAGAATGATACAAGTCCTTTGATGGTGGAGAAGTCAGATAATCAGACCATTCTAGAGTTTGCTGCACAAATGGCTAACGTGGAATCGGATCACAAAAGGGTAATTCTGAACTTTTCTACATTTCATGACTTATGTGCTTTATGTGCTATTTCAAATGATAGGTTGAACTTAGTTGTAGAAACACATAACAACTTAACTGCTCAGATCCAATCACTAAGATAATTCTAGTCTCTTAGATATTAAGGAATATCTAAGGAATAAGCTAAAGCAGATGCTCAGGATGCTATAGTTCTAAAAGACAAATTAAGTAAACAATGTGTCAGGATAGAAATTATGTATGAGCATGTTGAGGCTTTAACCAAAGAGCTTACAATTAAGGAGGTTGAGCTAGCAGAATCAAAAGTCAAGGTTGCTGAGGTAAATAGTAAGCTAGAAAAGTTTAGGAACTCGTCACTAAACCTACGGAAAATCTTAGATGCTTAACGGCAGTCTAAGAAACTAGTAGGATTAGGTTATCATGAGAGTCCTCCACCTTTCGAAAATAATTATGTGCCTCAACCTCAAGATAAAACTGACGAACCAGTCGAGTCATAGGTAGCAACTGAAACTGAATCTGATAAGGACAAATCAACTAAGGTGTCTACTACTAACTCTATGACTAAGAAGGTCAAGTTTGTGCAGTCTTCTAGTGACCAAATACTAGGAGAAGCTAAGCCTGAAATTAATAATCAGCAAGCGGAAGTAGTCACGATACTTGAAAAGAAAGAAAATGACACTAGTGAGACACCAATATCAAAGGGCACTTATAAGAAGTCGATTGATAAGATGTCATGCTTTAGATGTCATGAGAAGGGTCATGTTGCGTCTAGCTGTCCGTATAAGAAAGTAGAGACTACACCCTCTAAACCAGAGTCTAGACCTGTTGTAGGAAAGCAAGAACAACCAAGACCAGTATCTAGTGTGGCTAGCACAACTAGTTCTCAACATATAGAGAATAATGTGAATGCAACACCTACGGTAGCTGTTAGACAAGTACATGTGTCGGTTAGAGCAAATGAAGTGTTAGAACTAATTCTCCGAATAGAGTTCCTAATCCAAATAGGCTAGGACACCAACAAGCTTATAGGAGTACAACACCTACAAGGACTTACACTCCAGTTAGGTCTCACACTCGTCAAAGACAACAGACACCAGGTAGAGCCCGTGGATATCAATCTGAAATGCCTTATAATAGAAACTATTCAAGGGCTCAACAGTAAATGCCTACCCAAAGGCCAAGAGTGAATTTAAATCACTCAGCATCACAATAAGTTCTCAATCAAAAACCCAAGTCACCTGAAAGGAGAGATGGGTATTTGAAGGAGTTCACGTATGTGGATGAGAACAATATTACCAAGCCAGTCATGGCTTGGGTTCCTCGTGATAACTAACTTCTTTTGTTTCATGTGCAGGAGCTAACTACAGGTCTAAACAACAAGTGTTTCGTCGACAGTGGTTGCTCTCATCACATGACTGGGGAAAGGAGTCTACTCACATACTTCAAGGGAGGGAACAAGGGATTCGTATCATTCGCTGGGAACAAGGGAGGACATATCACTGGAACGGGAGTGGTCACTAATGGGACTATCACACTTGATCAAGTTTACTATGTTGATAAACTTGATCATAATCTCATTAGTGTATCTCAAATCTGTGATAAGAAGAATTCAGTAATTTTTACTGAAACTAAGGCGTTAGTGCTAAAATCGGGATTTAAAGTACCTGAAGAGTGGATAATGATGAGATCCCTATGGAAGAATGATTTGTACATGATGGACATGAACATATCAGATTCGTCGATGGGAACAATCTGTCTTCTATCCAAAGCTTCAGAGTCCGAATCCAATTTTATGGCACAGACGTATGGCACACTTGCACCTAAGGAAATGAATCACATCACTAAACATGGTCTGGTGCAAGGTGTCCCACTGAAGAGTGTTCAGTTCGATGACAAGTGTGTACCGTGCAAGAAAGGCAAACAACACAAGAAGTCACACAAGTAAAAAACTCAAAACTCGATAGCTTCCACCTTCGATTTGCTGCGTACGGATCTCTTTGGTCCTATCAACAAAAGGCGTATAGGTGGTAGTTTGTAATGTTTAGTTATCACTGATGAATACTCACGTTTTTCATGGGTTCTCTTTTTAGGTACAAAGGACGAAACAGCTGGAAAGTTGATTGGGTTCTTAGACAAGTCGAAAACTCCTACAGAACGAGGGTAAAACAGAACAGGAGTGATAATGGAACTGAGTTTAAAAAAACAGTACTTGGTGTATATTGCCTATCCAAAGGCATAGTGCATCAATTTAGTGCACCTTATGAGCCACAACAAAATGTGGTGGCAGAACGTAAGAACAGGACTTTGATTGAGGCACCAAGGACCATGCTCTCGGATTCAAAGCATCCTACCATGTTTTGGGGGGAGGCAGTGAATACCGCATGTCACATTTTAAACCGGGTCCTTACTGTCAAATCACTGAACAAAACCTGTTATGAAGTTCTGAATAAAAGACCACCTAATTTAACTGGCTTTGAACCGTTTGGGGTACCGTGCGCTTTACTAAAAACAAAACATCAACCTAAGTTTGGTGAAAAGGCTGACGAAAGATACTTTATAGGTTATGTCCCTAACTCACCAAACAAAAGGGTTTTTAACAAAACAAATGGTACGGTAGAAATTGTGTTTATCATAGATGTAACGAGTTATTCACATGAACCCCAAACTGCTCCCGAATGGTTATTTGATTATGACTCATTGTTTGAATCACTTAACATACCTTTTACTGGAAATGCAGGTACAATGGAAAATGACTTCTCGTCATTAAATTTGAATGACGACCATCAAGGTTTCCTAAAGTCAAGCATTCCATCAACTTCTGAGCCTACAACGACAGAAGCTGGGTCTCCAATAGAGAATGAACCTGAAATAACTACAAACGAGAATCAGACAAATACTTCTAACTCCGAAGATAGTGATCATGAGGAAGAGAATGTACCGTCTGAAGTCGTACCCCCGTTAGGTGAAATAGGATCAAACATAGGAGATAATCTTCAGGTCGATGAGATTGACACATCGAGGATAAACAAGGATCATCCGATTGAAAGTATCATAGGGAATCCGAATACTGGTGTGAGAACTAGGAGTAGTGTGAATAATAACACGGTGTTATTATCAATGATCAATGACTCCGAGGCATATCACACATGTTTATCTTCATGTTTCATCTCGCAAGTATAGCCGAAGAATGTGCAAATGGCACTGAAAGACAACTCTTGGGTTAAAGCCATGCAAGAAGAACTGTCACAGTTTAGAAAACTTGAAGTGTGGGAGTTAGTGCCGTTACCTCGAGGAGAAGTTGCAATAAGGACCAAATGGGTCTTTAAGTGTAAAAGAGATGATCGGCGTATGTAACTCGTAACAAGGCAAGACTTGTGGTGAAAGGATTCAACCAAGAAGAAGGAATTGATTACAACGTTTGCACCAGTGGCAAGGCTCGAGGCAATTCATCTGTTTCTGGACTTGGCGTCCTTCAAAGGATTTAAGGTATATCAACTTGACGTAATGAGTGCATTCCTGTACGGAAAGGTGAAGGAACTCGTGTACGTCGAACAACCGCCTGGGTTTACTGATCCAAAATATCCTGACAGAGTATATCGACTCGATAAGACTCTGTTTGGGTTGCATCAGGCACCAAGGGCATGGTATGAGACGCTGTCAAACCATCTTTTGGACAACGGGTTTGAAAGAGGGAGAATTATAGTACATTGTTCGTGAAGAGAAAGGGAGAAGATTTTTATCTTGGTACAAGTGTACGTGGATGACATTATTTTCGGGTCGTCAAACTAACAGATGTGCAAAGACTTTGAAAATGGCATGAAGTCAAAGTTTGAGATGAGTGCTATGGGAGAGCTGAACTTCTTTCTGGGTTTGCAAGTTGAACAATGGAAAGATGGCATGTTTATCCATCAGACAAAGTATGTCTACGATATTCTGAAGCGCTTCTGAATGGAAGGAACAGAGCTGAATGCTCACTTTAGTACTCCGATTCAAGTGAATCACAATCTCGGACCGGGTACAGAAAGTGATACTGATGTGGATCCGACTCTATATCTGGCCATGATCGGGTCACTCATGGATTTAACTGCTTCTAGACCTGACATTATGTTTGCAGTGTGTATTTGTGCTAGGTTCCAAGCTAATCCGAAAGAAATGCACATGATAGCCGTGAAGAGGATTCTACGATACCTGAAGTCGAAACCAAAGCTGGGATTTTGGTATCATGCTGATGGAGATCTGGAATTGGAAGCATATACGGACCCTGACTATGGTGGATGTAGCTTGAACCGGAAACCAACAACTAGAGGTTGCCAGTTCCTTGGAGGGAGGCTCGTATCCTGGCAATGCAAGAATCAAACTTCGGTAGCCGTGTCAACGTGCGAGGCCGAATATGGAGCTGCTGGTAGTTGTTGTTCAAAGGTTTTTTGGAAACAACAACAATTGCGGGATTACGGTTTGAATTACACTCATACTCCCATTAGGATAGATAATCAGTCTACAATTGCTATAACCAATAATCCAGTTAAACACAGTAAAACAAAGCATATAGACATAAGACATCATTTGATATGTGATTGTGCTGAAAGGAATTTGATAAAACTGGTAAAAGTTGCAACGGAAGACAATAATGCAGACCTATTCAGTAAGGCATTTGATAAGTCACGCTTTGAGTTGTTAGTTCAACTAAATGGTATGCGTAATCCAGAGTAACTTGACCTTAGTAGATTTTATTTCCTTTTATAGTAAGTTAGTAAGTTAGTTTATCAACCTATCCAAGGATGACCTGCAAAAGCTTCATGATCAGCCAATTTTCTTTCATGAAGGCTGGAGATCTGAAGGCCGGAAGTTCCAGAAACTTATGAAGGTTTGTATAGAGCAGGGATTGTATGAAGGTAGTATTTTGAATAGAACTAGTACTTAGACGAAGTGAATATCTAGTTAGAAGCTATCGTCAAGGGGGAAGTCTGTTAGTGCATCCTGTGTGACGATAGCAGTCTAAGTGTAGATAATCTTTTGTAATAGTCCAGGTCTTGGAAATTTCACGTTAATTCACATGTTTGATATGTGTTTGATATTAGTTGTATATATGTTTGATCTTGTTTGTGATTGATGTTTACTTAAGTTCAAAGATAAGTTCAAACATAAGTTCTAGAACAAGTTCAAAGACAAGTTCTTGAATAAGTTCAAAGCCAAGATTCGATCTTAATGGTGGACAAGTTCGTGGGCTTGGGCCTTCTCGAACTTGTCCAGGCCAAGTTCGAAGTTAATGGTTATAATTAAGGGTTAATTAGTTTTGATTAAGAAGCATTGCAGAAATTCATGTGTGAGCCGATTACGAACTTGTGTGAGATTAGCAGAGTGTCCTTGGAGAGATTCACGTGTCGGGACGTTCGTCGTTGCGTCTATAATCGTGTTGGTCTCCGTGTTTCGTGTGTGTGATCAATCTGTTAAACCACTAACGAGGATTCCACACTCGTTGGACGGTGTCGCGTCAAGATTGGATCCGTAGGTAGGTGACCTTACAATAGCACAAGCATAGATTATTGATTTTTTGTTTATCAGAAAAGATAAAGATGTTTGTTGTACAAACCCAAGATAAATGTGTCATCCTATTTATGACCATGAGTAAGCATACTCCCTACCAAAAGGAAATTTATCATTAGTATATGAAATCCAGAATCCATAATAACTATTATTAATTAAAAACTAACACTACAACAAAACAAGCCTATTGCAACCTTGGCAAAATGTTGCATTAGGCCTGCAAAGAGTTTGCATCATGCCTAAAGCAATCTTTTACAAAGAGTTCCATTATGTCCTCTTACATTAGGTCTAAAGTAACCTTTTTGGTTGAATACGCAACCTTTTTTTGAAAGATTTACATGTATCATAGGATTGCAACCTTTTTAGAATACAACCTTATTATATTCAAATGCAACCTTTTTATAACCAAATGAAACCTTTTTTCACACTCAAATGCATCCTTTTTTTGTTTCCCAAGTGTATAGCTCTATGCTGTGGAGGGGGGGGGGGTGAATACAGCAGTTTAAAACATAGACACGCTTTTCTCAATGTTTGTATGTATTATCAACAAAAGTTAATTAGAAACAAGGTTGAATGCGGAAAGGTTCAAGCTAAGATGACAGATACAACAGTTTGTCAACTAATCTAAAACACACTCAGACTAGTTACAATGATTACTCTCACTTAGAAGCACTCACTGTTTTTACAAGACTCAGATGGACAGCTTATACATAAACAGCTTAGACACACTCTACTGTTTTATTTAAGCAGACTTGCATGCATGGAATAACACACTTCAATGCACGTACTGATTGTCACACTCTTGGTTATTTCATTTTCCTTAGAAGCTTCCTTTTATACCCAAAAGGAGAATCTCAGTGAAGCTTCCTCATTGGACAGATGAGATAGTGGAGAGTCTTTCCAAAAAGACAAAACACCTTTCTGCATGTTCTAATAAAGTGTCTTTGTCTTCACATGGCAGAATCTTTGTCTTTTTCTTTTTGTCACTGTTGTATACGGCTTTAACCAAAAGAGGAATGTCAACTTTGCATCTTTCTTATTTTGTTAATGCCATTTTGATATAAGAAAAGGTCTGTCACCCTTTTCAAATATCTGTTTGTCTTCCTGTAATAGAACAGCGTGGGCAGGCTGTACAGTTCTGTTTTCCACTTTGTCTTCGACTTGAAACATACATGAGGACTTAGAAACATATTCCATAAAGTGTTTAACCTGTTCACAAAGAACAGGTTCTGTTCACAAAGAACAGAACACTTGAAAACTGCCCAAGCTGCTCAAGAGAATAGAGCAACGTAGACAGGTTATGCCCAGCCTGTTCAACAGACAGAACAGCTTGGACTTTGTTGCAACGAATGCAACATGGTAAACAGCTTTGGGCTGATATTGCAAATCACTTTCAGGTCTCAATAAGGCATATAATAGGCCTTAAATTTAACCTTCAAATGCATCAACAGGTTTGATTAAAAATCTCCCCCTCAGATGTACAGCAGGTTTGACTGAGGCCTTTTTGTGCCTAACAATCTCCCCCTATTTGTAATAATCAGTCTATGCTGATTTAATCAATAATCACTATACATTTTTACAATACATCTTGCTGAAAAGAAATTACAACATTTAAGTAAAGTAAAAGATCAGTTTATATATACTGATATTGATTACATAAAAACAACACATGTTTTTACAAGAGTACAACTAATGTACTAATGTATATTACAACTGTTGTAAATAAGCAAACTTACAACATATGTAACAAAGTACAACTAATGTACAAAAAGTTCAACACTGTGGACTGTTGATTTTGGGAGCAGATAATGGAAAGCCTGTCCAACAGATGGACAGCTTCCATTCTTCAGATACCCTGATGGTAAATGGACTTCATTCCAGTGGAGGTGGTCCTTCAAACAATTTTTCAAGCTCCTCCCTTGTTTCCTCCAAGTCTTGGATTTCAACTCTGAGGATCATAAACTTGGGATCTTGAAATTCACCTCTTTCATAAAAGCCTCTGAGCTGATCCCGGACGGCTGCTCTCCACTTGCTTGATTGCCTAAATGAAGCTGCAAGTCTGAAGGCTGCAAGCTGTCTCAGATCCACCTTGTATAGATCTGATGCTCTCTGAAAGCATTTCTTCTGAGTTAAGGGATCTACAAAAAATGCCCCCAACTCAGGCTCTTCGATTTTCTTGCCTTCTTCAAACTCTACTCCACTAGGCAGGCTGTAGTCAATTCCTTTCATCTCAACAGCATAGTCACCCTGTTCAATTAAGATGAGGAGTTTTCAAGCTCAGTATCCTTCCTTGTCCTCCTGGCCTTTATTTTGGGGTATGTCACAGAGACACCCTCATTGACTTCTTTTGAGATCAGGCCTAGATCCTGCACTCTCTCCATCCACTTCTTAATATATGCCCTGATAGTCTTAGCTGTTTCTGACTTAGACTGGCTCAAGGCAACTGCCAGCTCAACCTATTCCCTGTGTCCCATCTGTGCAACATCAGTGTAGTCATAAGTTTCCAGCTCTGGGCCTGTTGCACCCATTCTGGTTATCTTCAATTTCCACTGTTTGCCTTTTCTTGCTATGGGGACAGCTTTGACAATTGCTTCTTTGGCAAGCCTTCTATCAGCAACATCCTTAAACTTTTTCCTTGCCAAAGAGGGCATTTTCACCCTTAACCTGTTCACCTTCAGTTTTTTCTGCACATCCATCAGTTTATTCTGCACATCCAAAGAGGGCATTTTGACTTTGCTTGCTTCTTGGAGTGCAAAAGATTTGGCAGCTTTGGCAGAGGCTTCTTCTTTTCTTAGTGCTTCCAGGGCTTGAAGCTGTTCATTTCTGAACTCATAGTATTTATCCATGGGAAGACCCATTTCCTTTGCCCTGGCTTGGTGAAACTTTAACTCTGCTGCTTTCTGCTGTTCAGGATCAGATGCTGCTTTTTCTTTTCCTTTAGTTGTTGTAGTGATAACAGCCTCAGGAGAATCTTCCTCTTCTTCTTCCTCTAAAATGAGATGCCTCCTTCTGCTACTTGGCCTGCCCTCAGAAATTAATTCCTTCCCCTTAGACTGAGCAGGGTTTGGAGATTCCGCCTGAGTAGCCTGAGCAGCTTGAGAGGCACCTTCCATTGTACCTGTTGCAGATGCTCCTGCTGGTTGAACAGTAGGTACTGAGTTCTTCTTAGGTGAAGAAATTTTCTCCCCTTTAGTCTTCGAGGCAGATGACTTCTCCCCCTTTAAAGGAGATGGATCAGTACCTTCAATACCTGGTCTGCCTGAAGACACGAAGTAAGCACGCTTTCCAGCAGTTTTGGCAGCAGGCGTGGGACCAACCAAGCTATGCACTAAGAAAGTCAGGTTGTCCTTCACCTTTGCAAGTTGGGAAAGATATTTTTGAAGAGAGGACGATTGGGTATCAGTAAGGGAGGTCAGCTTAAGAATGTTTTCCCTATCAGAAGCTGTGAACAACAAAGTTTGGAGCTGTGCAAGATGTAACTCAAGAGAGTCGTGCACATCAGCAAGATTTGATGACACAGAATTTGATAGAGAGCCTAGTAAGGTGTTTAAGCTGGCCAAAGTGGTAGGAAGTGTAGAATTGCAAGTGGTGAGGAGAGAGGACAGCTGATTAGATATGGTTGTCATAGAGGACACAGAGTCCTATTGGAGTGAAAGAATGGAGGAGAGGGAGGTGGAGACATTTTGCAGCTGTGCAGTGAGTGCAAGCAGCTGTGAGGAGTTGTCTGTTTGTGGAGTGACTGGGATAGAATCCTTGAACAAATCAAAGAATCCCTTAAGTTGTTAAGACACAGAGTCTGAAATGAGAGAGGGTAGAGAAGACATGGAGGTTTCTAAAGAACCAACTTTGTTGGTCAGCAAAGAGAGATGATCCTTCAAAGGCAGGTCTTTAGGGGATGGAGGTGTATGGATGGATTGTTTGGAGTGGGTAGATGGAGATGAAGAGGATGAGGCTGGTGTATGGGGATGTGATGTAGAGGGAGAGGGTATTTTGGAAAGAAGCTCCATACCCTGGGCAAAAGTAATGTGGCCCAGCTTGGAGGGGTCGATGGGTCCTTCAGCAGTGGCAGTAGCTGCATCATCAGGAGAGGGGGTAGAGGATGGTAGCATTTCAGTGCTTGTTTTGCAGCACCTTCATTAAGGCCAGTAGTTGTTCCCTCTACAGTACCTTAGTTTAAAAGTACCTCATCATGGGGAGATGGAATTTGCATTTCAACATCAGCATTGGTGAAACCTGCTGACGGAGTTTGCATGAAGGGATTAGCCTCACCAAAGGGATGTTATGTTCCCTGAGGTTCATCAGCTTGAGTTGTGGGTCCTTCAGCAACTGTTTGGTGGAGAACAGCTGTATCATGAGGAACAGAAGTTTGAGGTTGATCTGCTGGTTGGTCTAAACCAGCAGGGTGGACACCTCGTGTAGACTCAGTGTGTAGAGAAGTATGAAGTGGGGACAGTGTGGACACAGTATGGAGTGGAGACAACTTCTGTCTTTCAATATTCTCAGCCTGTTGGGAGGCTGGAATAGTTGATGTGGCTGTCTCCATTTGTACAACTGGCTCCTGTTGGGAGAAACCAGAGGGTCTAGGCTGACTTGGGGTTGACACAGGGTGACACAGGGTGGAGTGAAGCATGCTCCAATTGTGCTGTTCCTTCTCCCAAAATAGGAGAGGCAGCAGGGGTAGCTTCTTTTTCAACTGAACCCTGTTGAGAGGGAACAGAGGTGCTAGTTTGGGCTGTTGGTTTCTTTTTGCGTTGGTAGAGAATGTGAGATGAGGTGGGGATGTTGGAGAGGAAATGAGAGGTTCAGACTGGACATGTTTAGAGACTGGGTCAGAAACAGATGGGTTGTCCTGTTCCATAGTCTCAGGTGCCACAGAGGCACCAGCCACAGAGGCTTCAGGTTCAACGAATGAACCAGGGTGAGGAGCCTCCTCCCCCTCAGCCACAGAGGCTAAGAGTGCAGACTCAGACTGAGCTGTTTTGGCCTTCTTGGAGACAGGCCCAGCTTCAGTGGTTTCCAGGGTCCTTTTAACAAGCTTGGCCCTCGCTTTGGATTTTCTTCGGGGAGCAGCTTCTGGATCCACCATCACATCAGAGGGTCCTTTTGTAGCAACTGTCAATTTTGCGTTTCAGGTTAATCACAGACCCATCTATTCAAGTTACCTTTTCATTACCCAATTGATTTCTTAGACTTAGAAATAGAAACCTAAGTTGCAAACAATTAAGAAATTTCGTTAATTTGCTTAGTTTTCTGCGTTCGGCGCAGAATTTTCTGATAATTTTCATACAATGCCAGAAAATATAATTAATTGATAGACATAACAAGCTAATAATGATTCAAAATACAAAGACACATAATGTTGAATTCACTTAGTAATTAAAGCAAAAATAAGCAACAAAGTTAATCAAAGATTTGAAGAAAGACATCCGTATTGTGCCAATTTAACTAAAATAGCCACAAACTTATAAAAGTTTACATAAATAATAATAAATAAGAGAAACATAAATTTGAAACATAAAATTTTATAAATATAAATTCCACATGCTAAAAGTTACTTATGTCACAAACTAGTAAAAAAATGAGCATAAACTTTACTCTTTATGCACAAAGAAGCAACCAACTCTTAAATACATATATTTACAACTTTATAAAAATAATAATAATAAATAAATCTAAATTTCACCCTTTAAGGGCCAGCCAAGAGAAAAAAAAGTAAAAAAAAAAAAGAAAAGAAAAAGTGTGATTTTATCTATAAAAATCACTTCAACGGTCCTTCTCATCATCATTTTCAATCCACTCCTTCTCTCTCTTGTTTCTCTCACTAAAACTCAGATTTTTCTATCAAAAATCTACTGAAAATCCAGCCATTAACACCTTCATTTGAACTCTTCAAGTGTGAATCAAAAGGTACAAACATGTGTTCATGCATCTAGCATGAACACTACACTCAAACTTCATCTTTTTACAATTTCTTGTTATTTCTCCTACTTTTTCTTTCATTTTTCTTCAAGAGCGATTTTGTTACTTGATGTTTGTATATTAACCACCAACACATGTTAAATGTTGTAATAGATGGTAATCCATGATCAAACCTAAGTCAAGAAACAAGAAAGCTCTTGAAAAGCTCAAAAATGGGCATGCATGGTAGCTTTATGGTTCAAACACTAAAAATCTCATACTCTTTTGAGTTATTTATGGGGTAAATGTGTTTTAAAGATACCTAACACCATTGCATGTTCAAAACATGAGTTTAATCATCAATAAAATCGGATTCATAAGCATGCACATTAAGTTTTGTCAATAACTTGTATGCTGTTTGCTTGAAGATTTATGAGCAGATTATGACCCAACTTCAAATGATCATAACTTGTCCATTCTTGACCCAAATGGGGTGATTCTTCTTCTGAAATTTAAGTTTATGAGGTAACTAACTAACCCAAGTGGTCTCATTAAAAAATAATGTGTATTCTGTTCTACACGAATTATTGAAAACAAGTATACAGAATCATAAATCTGGACAGAAAGTTGGGTTGACTTTAAAACACCATATCTCACACATGCAAGCTTAGATTTAGTTGATTCTTTTTCTGGAAGCTAGTTTTATGGGTTAACTTTTGAACCCAAGTGGAATCATTCAAAATGATTAAGTTTATAGCCTCCTAATGTCCAAACAAGAAAGGTGTGCAGACAGCACAACCTTCTGGACACATATTTTTAAAAATACTAAATCTTCTTAATAAATTCTGTAATAATTATACAAAACATATAAGACATGAAAATAAAACCTGTAAAACTTTCAGATCCAGAAAGTGGGTAAAAGTTAACTTTTTAGATCTCTAAATTATACTAAAAATCTGTGCAGAAAATTAATATTCTTGTTTTGTCTTTACATGTATTAATCATTGCACCTTTTGTTATAATGTAAGACAAACCCAAATTATTCTATTATATCCATATTGGTTATATAATAGATGTTTTACTTATAAGTTACTAAAATCATCACATGTTATTTTACAAACAAATGATCAAAATCAAAATAGTTAATTCTAACAACATTTGGCAATTGAATAGATTTATTAGAAATTAGACTAAAACATGCCTATTTAGACAAGGAACTTACCTAGAATCGTTTGCGTATTTTAGGAGGTAACAACCCACGGATTTCCGAAGAGGAGGAAGACCCATCAGAGCACGAACAAGAGGAATCTAGCGGTTATACCCCGAGTCTTGATCCACGAGCATCACCCGTGACCCTACTACCCCAGCCAGCACCAGCGTACCTCCCACCAGCACTTCGTGGACCCCGCATCCGAGCCACAGCAAGAAAGAGTGTCCCGATACCTGCTAGGGTAGCGATGAGAACACCACCCACTGAGACTGCTGGAGCATCCCAGCCGGTCGTAGGAACGCCAGCAGGTAACATGCCTAGTGTGGCATGGGAGCAGGCAAGGAGGTTACATGCCTTGGAGTTATTCGTTAGGGACTGTAGGCATGGATTGGTGTATCAGCAGCATGCAATGACGAACATGACCGAGGTAGTTGATGATGTGCTCACTGCGGTCACGCGATTTAGTAGGACTGCGGACGAGGCCCAGATGGCCACTAGGAAACAGACGGTTTCCTTTGCCTGACTGTGGGGATTATGTGCATCATATTTGTGGTCCTTTTGGCGATCATATGGGCACAGACTTAGAGCTGGCAGCCATGTTTACTTTTGAAGAAAAGGCATCTCATCCTTATTATTATTTTGAAATAAACTTATGAAACGATTATTTTGAAGGATGTAATGCTATGTTTAGCAAATTATGAATTTTAAATTTCCAATGTACTATTTAAATTTCAATCGAAATGTGAACCTTGGAGTTGATCGTGAAATGTATTGCTATTATTTTCTTATTAATCATGCGTTTTAAGTTGTGTTTTGGATAAATATAAATTGTACAATTATTTCAACGGAAAGATATTTATCAAGTTTATACATATAGCAAACTCTAAACCGATATTGTAATTTGGATGCAAGAATCATTCCTCCCCGAAGGAGTACACGTAACTCTGGAGATGAATCCAATCTGGATCAGCTGATAGGGCAACACATCCGAAATACTATTCCTAGCATAGTAACCCAAGTGATTGCCGGAATTAACACCAGACTAGCTGGATGTCAAGGTCCAAACAACCGACCCAATACCGGAGCAACTGGCACTCTAAATAATGAGAGATCATAAAAGGCTTTCATGTCTTGTAAGCTGAAGGAGTTTTATGGGACGGAAAGAGCGACCGGGCTGATCACATAGATTGAGCACATTGAGGCCGTACTGAACATTAGCCAATGTGCGGAGGACTGTAAAGTCAAATTCTCAACTGCAAGGTTCCAAGATCGGGCTCTAACATGGTGGAATCTAAAAGTTCGCAACCGTGGACGTGAAGCAACTAATCAAATTCCATGGGAGGAGTTCACTGGTCTCCTAACCAAGGAATTCTGTCCAAGAAGTGAAATCCAGAAACTCGAAGCTGAATTCTGGAATCATACCATGATAGGGAAGGAGATTTATCAGTACAGCCACCGTTTCCATGATTTAGCAAGACTAGTCCCTCACATGGTTACCCTAGAAAAAAAGTGGATTGAGCGCTACATTCATGGATTGGCTCCAGAGATTAGAGGAATGGTTATGGCTGCACGACCTGCAATAATTCAGAGTGCTGTGGATCTGGCCACAAGTTTGACAAATAATGCAATCAGAGCGGGAACGCTGGGAAGGATAGAGACCGGCAAAAGGAAGGCAAAGAACCAAAAAGGGAAAGGGCATGGACAAAGCTCGGGGAAGAGTCAGAAGTTGGGGGCCAATTATGGGGTCAAAGTGCAGGAGACAAAGCAGTATCAAGGTGGACTTCCGAAGTGCACCAAATGCAACTATCATCATGAAGGGAAATGTGCTTATTGCACAAACTGCAAGAAGATAGGTCACCCAACAAAGTATTGCAAAGCTGGGAATGAAGGGAAGAAGGATGAAAGCAAGGAGGAAAAAAGGGCTTGCTACGAGCACTTCAGAAATAAATGCCCTAAGCTGAATAAAAACCCTGGCGACAACCGAAACCCGGACAGACAAGCTAGAGGAAGAGCCTTTGCACTAGGAGCTGAGTAGGCAAGGCAAGACCCAAACATGGTGACTAGTACATTCCTGTTAAACGATCACTATGCATCCATATTATTTGATTCAGGGGCAGATAGAAGTTTTATTTCGACAGACTTTAAGCCCATGATTAATGTGAATGCTATGAACTTAAGTGATCCTTATGTGATTGAGTTTGCTAATGGACAAGAAACCAAGGTCGATATTATTTTAAATGGTTGTAGCTTGAATCTAGATGATAAGATATTCAATATTGACCTTATTCCGATCGAACTAGGAAGTTTTGATGTGGTCGTAGGAATGGATTGGTTATCCAAACAGAGGGCAGAAATTTGTTGTTCTGAGAAGATCATCAAATTACCTCTTGAGAATGGAGAAACCTTTATTTTACAAGGGGATAAGCCGAATAGGAATTTAAAGATCGTATCGTGTATGAAGATACGAAAGTTCCTTAAGAAGAAGTGTTGTGCTTTCCTAGCACATGTGGTGGATAAGGGGATGAAAGAGAAGCAGATTCAAGAGATTCCAATAGTAAAAGAATATCCTAAAGTCTTTCCGGAAGATTTACCCGGATTACCCCCTTTGAGACAAGTCGAAATCCATATCGATTTGGTTCCAGGAGCGGCACCTGTGGCCAAATCACCCTACCGTTTAGCACCAGTGGAAATGAAAGAGTTGCCAGATCAACTGCAAGAACTCCTCGACAAAGGATTTATCCAACCTAGCTCTTCACCTTGGGGAGCCCCGGTCCTATTCGTCAAGAAGAAGGATGGATCTTTCCGAATGTGCATAGACTACAGGGAGTTAAACAAGCTAACAATTAAGAACCGATAACCCTTACCTCGAATAGATGTCTTGTTTGATCAGCTGCAAGGAGCAACATATTTCTCAAAAATAGATCTTCGATCTGGATACCATCAATTGAGAGTTCGAGAGGAGGATACTCCGAAGACAGCTTTCCGAACGCGGTACGGGCATTTCGAGTTTCTTGTTATGCCTTTGGGATTAACCAATGCACCGGCGGCGTTCATGGATCTAATCAATAGAATCTGTAGACCTTATTTGGATAAATTTGTCATTGTCTTTATTGACGACATTTTGA
Organism: Centrapalus pauciflorus; assembly: GCA_020465985.1. Classification (NCBI taxonomy): domain Eukaryota; kingdom Viridiplantae; phylum Streptophyta; class Magnoliopsida; order Asterales; family Asteraceae; genus Centrapalus; species Centrapalus pauciflorus. Next base: position 16,724 of record JAANYP010006788.1, read on the forward strand.
TCTACTCAAAAAGTAAGGGAGCTCACGAACATCATTTGAGGTTAATCCTGGAGTTACTCAAAAAGGAAGCGTTGTATGCCAAGTTCTCTAAGTGCGACTTCTGGATGAGGGAAGTGCAATTTCTTGGTCATATAGTGAATGAGAAGGGAATTCAGGTAGACCCTGCCAAAGTTGAAGCAATCAAGAAATGGGAAGCACCGAGAACCCCTACAGAGATCCGTCAATTTTTGGGTTTAGCAGGCTACTACCGTCGATTTATTGAAAACTTCTAAAAAATTGCTAAACCATTAACAATGCTAACTCAGAAGGAGCAGAAATTCAGATGGGGAGAATCGCAAGAAGAAGCATTCCAGCTTCTAAAGAAGAAGTTGTGTAACGCTCCAATTTTGGCATTACCTGAAGGAACCGATGGCTTTGTTGTTTATTGTGATGCTTCACATCAAGGGTTAGGGTGTGTCCTGATGCAGAATAACAAGGTCATAGCTTATGCCTCAAGACAACTTAAAGTCCACGAAAAGAATTATACAGCCCATGATCTAGAGTTGGGAGCAGTTGTCTTTGCACTCAAAATTTGGAGCATTACTTGTATGGTACTAAGTGCACGATTTACACTGACCATAAAAGTCTCCAACATATTCTAGATCAGAAACTTCTCAATACGAGGCAAAGGAGATGGGTAGAGTTACTCAGTGATTACGAATGTGAAATTCGGTACCACCCGGGCAAGGCCAATGTGGTAGCGGATGCGCTAAGAAGATAGGTAAGAACGAAGCCCACAAAAGTCCGTGCGTTAGGAATGTTGGTACAAGAAAACATTCGACGGACAAAATGGATAGAATTGATCAGCGATTTCGACTGCGATGTAAAAAGCCACACAGGAAGAGCTGGAATGGTGGCTACCATAACAAGTGGGATCTCGAATGATAAGTCGACACGACCTCCGGCAGGAAGAATAGTCGTACAAACAGATCTCCACACTCGAGTTCGTGGAGCCCAAAAAGAAGCACTTTTGGCCGAAAAGGTGAAGGCCGAAGGATCACATAATTTTAAGCAAATATTGGAATCTAAGTCGGATGGCGTGCTTTACTTTAAAGACCGGGTTTGGATTCCGAATGTTCACAACCTAAGAGAGTTAATCTTAACAGAAGCGCACAAATCCCGATACTCGATCCATCCAGGAGCAGATAAGATGTATAAGGATTTGAAAGAATCCTATTGGTGGCCTGGAATGAAGAAGGACATTGCCCAATTCGTTGGGAGATGCTTGACTTGTGCAAAATTCAAGGCTGAACAACAGAAACCCTCGGGACTACTGCAACAACCTGAAATTCCCGTGTGGAAATGGGAAAAGGTGACTATGGACTTTGTCACGCAGTTGCCACGGATGACAAGAGGGTATGATGCTATTTGGGTTATCGTAGATCGGTTAACGAAGTCTGCTCATTTTATACCTATTCGAAACAGCTATAAGGTGAAGAAGCTTGCACGGATTTACATCAACGAGATTGTGACTCGACATGGAGTCCCAATTGCTATCATTTCGGATCGGGATAGCCGGTTTACATCACGAGTATGGCATTCACTACAAAAAGCTTTGGGAACTAGAATTGATCTGTGTACTGCTTACCATCCCCAGACTGATGGGCAAAGTGAACGAACGATCCAAACATTGGAGGACATGCTTAGGGCATGTGTTATGGATTTTAGTGGAAATTGGGATGCACACCTACCTTTGGTAGAATTCTCGTACAACAACAGTTATCACACTAGTATCAAGTGTGCACCCTACGAGGCTCTCTATGGACGAAAGTGTCATTCACCCCTGAGTTGGTTAGAAATCGGAGACAAGCAGATAACCGCATAAGAAATTGTCCAAGAAACATCAGAGAAGATCGATTATTCGGGATAGACTTCGAGCAGCAATGGATCGCCAGAAGAGTTATGCCGATAAACGCAGAAAACCGCTCGCCTTTCGAGTAGGAGACAAAGTTTTGTTGAAGGTATCACCATGGAAAGGGGAGATACGGTTTGGAATCAAAGGCAAACTAAGTCCCAGGTACATCGGGCCATACAAGATCTTGAAAAAGATCGGCCCCGTAGCTTACAAGTTGGAACTACCCGCAGAACTGGGCAATATTCACAATGTATTCCACGTATCAAATCTTAAGAAATGGGTGGAAGATGATCCTCTTGTTATTCCAAGCAAGGAAGTCAAAGTGAATGAACAGTTACTTTTCCAAGAGGAACCGGTAGAGATCCTCGATAGAGAAGTCAAGAAACTTAAACGAAGAAAAATTCCTATCGTAAAGGTTCATTGGAATGCAAAACGTGGACCCGAATACACGTGGGAACGAGAAGACTCCATGAGACGCAAGTACCCCCATCTATTTATAGACAAACAATAACCAGAATTTCGGGACGAAATTCAATTAACGGGGGGAGACTGTAGCAACTGTCAATTTTGCGTTTCAGGTTAGACACAGACCCATCTATTCAAGTTACCTTTTCATTACCCAATTGATTTCTTAGACTTAGAAATAGAAACATAAGTTGCAAACAATTAAGAAATTTCGTTAATTTGCTTAGTTTTCTGCGTTCGGCGCAGAATTTTCTGATAATTTTCATACAATGCCAGAAAATATAATTAATGGATAGACATAACAAGCTAATAATGATCAAAAATAAAAAGACACATAATGTTGAATTCACTTAGTAATTAAAGCAAAAATAAGTAACAAAGTTAATCAAAGATTTGAAGAAAGACATCCGTATTGTGCCAATTTAACTAAAATAGCAACAAACTTATAAAAGTTTACATAAATAATAATAAATAAGAGAAACATAAATTTGAAACATAAAAATTTTATAAATATAAATTACACATGCTAAAAAGTTACTTATGTCACAAACTAGTAAGAAAATGAGCATAAACTTTACTCTTTATGCACAAACAAGCAACCAACTCTTAAATACATATATTTACAACTTTATAAAAAAAAATAATAAATAAATCTAAATTTCACCCTTTAAGGGCCAGCCAAGAGAAAAAAATAAAAAAAAAAAAGAAAAGAAAAAGTGTGATTTTATCTATAAAAAATCACTTCAACACTCCATCTCTTCATCATTCTCATTCCACTCATTCTCTCTCTTGTTTCTCTCACTAAAACTCAGATTTTTCTCTCAAAAATCAGCAGAAAATTCAGCCATTAACACCTTCATTTGAACTCTTCAAGTGTGAATCAAAAGGTACAAACATGTGTTCATGCATCTAGCATGAACACTACACTCAAACTTCATCTTTTTACAAGTTTTCTTGTTATTTCTCCTACTTTTTCTTTCATTTTTCTTCAAGAATGATTTTGTTACTTGATGTTTGTAGATTAACCATCAACACATGTTAAATGTTGTAAAAGATGGTAATCCATGATCAAACCTAAGTCAAGAAACAAGAAAGCTCTTGAAAAGCTCAAAAATGGGCATGCATGGTAGCTTTATGGTTCAAACACTAAAAATCCCATACTCTTTTGAGTTATTTATGGGGTAAATGTGTTTTGAAGATACCTAACACCATTGCATGTTCAAAGCTTGAGTTTAATCATCAATAAAATCAGATTCATAAGCATGCACATCAAGTTTTGTCAATAAGTTGTATGTTGTTTGCTTGAAGATTTATGAGCAGATTATGACCCAACTTCAAATGGTCATAACTTGTTCATTCATGACCCAAATGGGGTAATTCGTTTTCTGAAATTTAAGTTTATTAGTTAACTAACTAATCCAAGTGGTCTCATTCAAAAATAATGTGTATTCTGTTCTACACGAATTTTTAAAAACAAGTATACAGAATCATAAATCTGGACAGAAAGTTGGGTTGACTTTAAAACACCATAACTCACACATGCAAGCTTAGATTTAGTTGATTCTTTTTTGGAAGCTAGTGTTATGGGTTAAATTTTGAATCCAAGTGGAATCATTTAAAATGATTAAGTTTATAGCCTCCTACTGTCCAAACAAGAAAGGTGTGCAGACAGCACAACCTTTTGGACGCATATTTTTGTACGAATTTTTAAAAATAATAAATCTTCTTAATAAATTTTGAAATAATTATACAAAACATATAAGACATGGAAATAAAACCTGTATAATTTTCAGATTCAGAAAGTGGCTAAAAGTTAACTTTTTAGATATCTAAAATATACCCAAAAATCTGTCCAGAAAAGTAAATATTCTTGTTTTGTCTTTACATGTATTAATCATTGCACCTTTTGTTATAATGTAAGACAAACCCAAATTATTCTATTATATCTATATTGGTTATATAATAGATGTTTTACTTATAATTACTAAAATGATCACATGTTATTTTACAAACAAATGATCAAAATAAAAATAGTTAATTCTAACAACATTTGGCAATTGAATAGATTTATTAGAAATTAGACTTAAACATGCCTATTTAGACAAGGAACTTACCTAGAATCGTTTGCGTTATTTAGGAGGTAACTAGTGATTCCATTCGAAGCTCGATTCAATCGCATTGGACTATTGTGATTATTCACGGCCCCTTTTTACTATTATTAACGTTTTGGGGTGAAAAGCATGATACATTTTAAGCAATATGGTGGTTTTATCATTCTTGATACATATGAACTCATACATTTGTTCACTTATATTGGCGCATTGGTATGTATACGATTGTAATTTTGTATGAGTAGACAAATTATACATTGTATAAGACCACACGACGAAACACTACTCAGTTAACTCATTTTGATGAGCCGGATGATTTTTATGGATATCGATATTTGGTTGACGACTCACTCATGCGGTACTAGTGAGTGCATAATTTTCATACATACATTTATGTGATTATCACATTGTGGCATTCAAAGTCAACATTCTAGGTTTGAGTAGTGGCTCATTACATATACATTGTGTACAACATTACCATGTGCTACAAAGACAAACATTTAACAACCATGACATATTGCAAATACATTGCGTTTTGAAATTGCTTATTTCATACAAAATCGTGAACTCATCAACTATTTTATAGTTGACCCGTTTTTATGACACGCTTTTCAGGAAAGTAATCGTAACTGGTACGTTGAAGCGTGATTGCATTCAAGTCGTGTGCTCATTAAGATTTTAATTTATTTGCAAATCAAACGCTATTACTTATGTTTTTGGGTTGTAATCTTTAAACATATTTACTTTTGATGTATGGTGGTTGCTTTTGGAAACAATTTTATTATGGTATGAATCTTGAGACTTATGCAATGACCACATTCACTGTTACATCTCGTGTTTCCGCTTTAGCGGGGTGTGACACCTTCCACCAATCCTAACAACCTCCTCATGGGTGTTGACAGAGGAGGCTCATTTGGAAGAACAGTAGTGTAGAAAACTCTATTCCCTATTACAGGGAAGGCAGCAGTATGAAATAAAGGCTGAGAGTTGTACAAATGCTCACCACAAATATGCTTGAAGATGAGGCTCAGAAACCTGGGGTATCGAACAGCAGCTGGTCGTGTCTCCTGCTACACCAGGTTCCTCAAATTCATGAAAATCCACTTTGCGATGTCTATTGTAGTTCCATTCACAAGCTGCAGAACTACATGAACTTCATCACGGCTCAGTTGGTCAAAGGAACCAACTTTGCTGCTGAAGCACATTACCACAGAGGCAAACAAGAAGCTGTAAGTAGGAGACAGATCCTTTCTGAACAGCGTTGCTCCAACTTTTGGTTCTGCTACACCACAGAAGTGCAACAGATTCTTCATCTGTTCATCCTCAGGCTGTGGTTGATCATATTTTTCAACCACAGGGAGTCGAAGAACTTCCCTGAGCAGACAAGTGTTGATCTCAATGGTCTGAGTTCCATTGAGTATGGTGCCCTTGATGACTTTGGTATCTGGGTTGTAGGCACAGGTGTACCAGAACTCATACACCATCTCCTGGTACAGGACACCAGGAGTAGCAGTCATGGCATAGTTCAACGGATGAACTTTCAAAAACTCCATTTGATCATAGCCTTTTCCCACATAGTTCTTGGGGATTGTGAGGTTGGCAATGTAGTTAGTGGGTTTTAATGTTAGCATTGTGGTGACTGATGAGTGTTTCTGTACATCATCACCAACAAATACTGGGAGAAAGGGGTTGATCTGTGAGCCATTTTAGAAGTAGTGAGAGTAGCAGAAGCACAAGACACTTAGTCGATTTTTAGGGTTCTTAGGAGGTTTTTGGTAGTAGTGAGGAAGACGAAGATGAAACAGTAGGGGTATTTATAGGATTTGAATGTGAGTGGGTATGAGAGAGAAACATTTGGGCGGTTGATTTGAAAAAGATCGTTAACGGAAAACGGAACGGTTGTCCATGTCAGACCGTTTGTCAGACCACTTGAGCCCTTTTTAATCACTAACACACGTAACCCACATTATACGCAGTAATTAAGTTAAATAAAAACAAAAATTAAGTAACTTAATTGTAAAGAAAGATAATTAAACTGATGGTCTAAGCTTATGGTCAAACCTGTGATGAGCAGGGTCATCACAAGCTGTTCACTCTTCAAGCTGTTCCTTCAACCTGTTCAGCTATGTAAGAACAGGTTGTGTTCAATAGCTGATCAGGTTACAATTGAAAGAGTGAGCAGGGTGGAGGTTTGATTATCAGATCAGGCTTGACATATAAGCTGTTACTTGTCAAACCTGTTATATGCTCAAGCTGTTCAAGTTTTACAGAAAACGGCTAAGTATAGAACATGCATAACCTGTTCTGTCTAAGCTGTTCTGAAAGAACTTGAGCAGTGTGAGACATATAAAGTCTTAGAGCATTAAAGACACTTAGTCACTTTTGTTTAACATGCCCAGCTTGCTGACAAGGTAATTAAACCTCTCTTCATCAAGAGGTTTGGTGAAAATGTCTGCAAGCTGTTCATCAGTGGAAATAAAACTCACCTCCACATTACCTTTCTGAATGTGATCTCTGATAAAGTGATGTCTGACTTCTATATGCTTTGTTCTTGAGTGAAACACTGGATTGTTGGATATAACTATGGCCCTTGTGTTGTCACACAGAATAGGAGTTTTCCTATATACAAGGCCATAGTCTTCAAGCTGATGCTGCATCCACAAAATCTGCCCACAGCAGCTTCCAGCATTAATGTATTCAGCTTCAGCAGTAGAAGTAGACACTGAGTTTTGCTTCTCGCTACACCAACTTATCAACTTACCACCAAGGAGTTAACATCCACCTGTTGTGCTCTTCCTGTCTAGCCTGCAGCCTGCAAAATCAGAATCAGAATAACCTGTCAGTTCAAGGCATGAGTCTTTGGGATACCAAAGACCCAAACCTGGTGTACCCATAACGTATCTGAAGATTCTTTTTACAGCGGCTATATGTGATTCTTTTGGATCAGCTTGGAACCTAGCACATAAACAAGTAGCAAAAATAATATCAGGTCTACTAGCAGTTAAATAAAGCAAGCTCCCAATCATGCCTCTGTAAGCTGTTACTGAAACAGCTTTGCCACTGGCATCTGCATCCAACTTTACATTGGTTACCATTGGGGTTTTAATAGGAGAACTTTGATCAAATTTAAACTTTTTCAGTAGATCTAAAGTGTACTTTCTTTGATTTATAAAGATTCCATTTGAGGTTTGTTTCACCTGTAATCCTAAAAATAAAGTAAATTCACCCATCATACTCATTTCATATTTGGATTTCATGAGTAATGAAAAATTCTTGCATAATTGTTCATTGGCAGAACCAAATATTATGTCATCCACATAAATTTGAACAAGCATAATATCAGACTTCTCATTTTTTATGAACAATGTGGTATCTACTTTACCTCTAGAATACCCATTGCTCATAAGAAACTCAGTAAGAGTGTCATACCAGGCTCTAGGGGCTTGTTTTAGACCATAGAGAGCTTTGTCCAACTTATAGACAAAACCTGGATGATGTTCATTTTCAAAACCTGGAGGCTGCTTGACATAGACTTCTTCTTGCAGCTTTCCATTCAAAAATGCACTCTTCACATCCATTTGGAATACCTTCATGCTCTTATGAGCAGCGTAGGCTAGAAACAAACGAATTGCCTCTAGCCTGGCCACAAGAGCAAATGTTTCATCATAATCAATACCTTCATTCTGTCTATAGACCTGAGCAACAAGTCTTGCCTTATTTCTAATGATATGACCTTGCTCATCCATTTTGTTCCTAAAAACCCATTTAGTGCCAATTATCGTTTTACCTTTAGGAGCAGGGACCAGCTTCCATACTTTGTTTCTTTCAAACTGATTGAGTTCTTTTTGCATGGCAGGGATCCAATTGGCATCTTTAAGTGCTTCATCCACTTTCTTTGGCTCCGTTAGGGACACAAAGCTAGAGAACATACAGAAGTTCCCTAAGCTGTCCCATCTTGTTTGTACCCCTTTGTTGATGTCACCAATTATTTGATCATTGGGGTGATATCTGATCCACTTAGGATCATTCTTCAATGAGGATTCTCCTGAGTTGTTAGCATCTTCAGCAGGTCCTGTTGAACAGCTCTCAAGATTTTCAGACACACTGTTGTCTTGCGCCTGTTCACTTGTTGAACATGACTGACCACTGTTGAACATATCAGCAGAGGATCTAGGAAAATCAACATTGATTGGTTCACGACATGTAGTTGTAATTAAGTCAGTACACTTATTCACACAGGGTGTATTGACATAATTATCATCATGCCCATCATGATTAACAGGTTCCACACTGGATGTAGTGGAAGCTTTTGAGTCCTCTTCACTGTTTGAATGCATGAGATCATCAAAGTTGATTCTCCTGAAACTGAATCAGGAACAGCTTTGGTGGAAGCATTCTTGGACTCTTCAAAGGTGACATTGATAGATTCAGCTATCACATTTCTTTTGTTGTTGTACACTCTGTAGGCTTTGGAGATAGCAGAGTAACCAACAAACACACCTTCATCAGCTTTTGGTTCAAACTTTGCAAGTTAATCCCTTTGATTCAGAATGAAGCAGGGACATCCAAACACATGGAAGTAGCTAATATTTAGCCTCCTCCCTTTGAGCAGCTCATAGGGAGTCTTGTTGAACCTTTTTACCAATAAGGATCTGTTTTGGGTGAAGCAGGCAGTGTTAACAGCTTTAGCCCAGAATGATGAAGGTAAACCAGATGCACACAACATGGTTCTAGTAGCTTCAATGAGGAATCTGTTTCTCCTTTCAGCAACTCCATTTTGTTGTGGAGTTATTACAGCTGAAAAGTTTTGTGAGATCCCCTTTTCTTCACAAAAGTCTTCAAGAGTACTGTTTCTGAACTCAGTACCATGATCACTTCTAAGCTGCTTTACTTGAGCAGAGTTCAGCATTTCCATCTTTTTGACAAATCCAATAATTTCTCTAGCAGCGTCTCCTTTGTTGTTCAAGAAGATTACCCATGTAAACCTGGAGAACTCATCAACCATTACTAGAGTGTATCTTCTTCCTCCAAGACTTGGGACATTAACAGGTCCAAACAAGTCCATGTGGATTAAGAAGAGAGGTGTATCAATAGAAAAATTGTGCTTGGATTTAAAAGATGATTTCCTCTGTTTGCCTTTTCACAAGCTGTGCAGAGTTTATCCTTAACAAAAGTCATGGAAGGCAAACCTGTTACCAACTCTTTCTTACAGAGTTTGTTGATGTTCTTGAAGTTCAGGTGTGACAGCCTTTTGTGCCATAACCAGTTTAGGTCTGCATTTGTTCTTGTGAGAAAACATGTTTCAATTGTGGGATCAGTAGATTGCATATCCACAACATATACACCTTTCTTTCGTTGAGCACACAGCACAACTTTGCCTTGGGAATCCAATATGTAACCCAGGTGCTCATCCAAATTAACCTTGTAGCCAGCATCACACAGTTGACTTATGCTTACAAGGTTATGTTTTAGCCCAACCACATAGGCAACTCTTTTGAACACTGCAGCACCAGCTTTAAGAGTTCCATATCCCTCAGTGGATCCCTGTACATTGTCACCAAAAGTGACTTTTGGCCCTTTTTCAAGCCTTAGATCATTCAGCGAGTCCTTGCAACCTGTCATGTGCCCTGAGCAGCCACTGTCAAAATACCAAACCTAGGATGGTTGTTTGTCCTGCAGAATGTCATAGGAAAATATTAGTTACATTTAGGGGAACTCATCATAGTGATGAGTTCTCCTACTTCATCAACATGTGTTGATGGGCTAGTAATATCCACATTAATATTTCCTATTTGAATGGTATCAGTTTGGATACCACTCTCATTGACTAAGTTACTTCCAACACTGCTTGTTTTAGCAATGATGGAATTAGCAGAGTCAACAGGCCTCATGTCCTTAGTTTCAGGACAGTCTTTGGCCATGTGTGTCTTCTTGCAACATTTATAGCATTTTCTCTTTTTGGTCTTTTTGGAAGAAGAGCTCTCAGAAACATATTCTGAATTATTTCTGTTGATTTTATCAGCAGGTTTAGCAAACTTATTACTATTTTTAGATGAATCAACAGCTTGGATGGATGGCACAATAGCAACAACTTTTCCTGTTTCTTCTTTCCTCTTTTTGGGAGGACAGATGTCAAAAACAGGAAGCTTGATTGGTTTTTGACCTTTCACAGGTTTGGGAAACTTATTCCCAGATTTCTTAGGTTGAGCAATGGCTTTGCCTTTGCCCTTACTGAGATGTGATTGATGCTGCCTATCTGCATAATCACTGTTTCTGGGTTTGAAAGACTTATTTTCATTTATAACCAGTTTTTCACTATGATTTGAAAACTTATTTGAAATCACAGCAAATTTGCTTTCAACATGAGACTTCCCCTTGTTGAAAGTGGCTGCTTACCTCTTGAAAACTTATTTTCAAAATGTTTAGCATCAACAGGATTAACATGTTTCTTACCATCAGCTTTGGACCAGAGCCTGTTTTGTCAACAGGTTTGGTGTCCACAACTGCAGCTTGAACATGTTTTCCTTTCATTTGCTTGTGTGAATTAGCAGAACACTTAGCAGGCTGATTTGATGGAGAACACATTCCATCATCAGCTTTGAGTCCTTTTTCACACAAGCTGTCTGTATTTTGAGGCCTGACAAACCTATTTGTTGAGACCAGCTTTCCATTAACTTTCTGGATGAAAGTACTGGGAAGCTCACCAAGAGTGGACAAGTCATCTTTCAGATTATTGATCTCAACAATAGAAGCTGCTGTGTCAAGATCCCCTCCAAGATAGGCTTGGATTTATGCAGGGATCTGCTGACTTATGCAATGGCTGACTTTTTGTGCTAATTGGCACCAAGAGTCAACTATCTTTTAAAGCTTTGCATGTTTTACATCTGTTTCTCTCTTTTCTTCCAGTAAAATAGAGTTGATGTGTTTTAGTTCATCAAGCTCAGCTTTAATTTCAAGATCAGTTTTAAGCTTAGAGATTTCAGATATAAAAACATTAAGCTTCTCAACAGCAGCTTTTAACTCAACTAGCATATATTCAAACATTTTTACTTTTTCATATGAACTGTAAGCCATAAAATTTTGTACCTTGTACATCATAGTAGGGTCCAGTTATCCAAGCTGCTGAAGGCTTCAGCTTTAGCCAAGTCCTGTTTGAAGTTGCTAGTTGATGGGACATCAGTATTGGCCATCAGAAAATTGTTGTCTTCTTCATCTGAGGATGAATTAGACTCTTCCCAATCACATGTCTCGGCCATCAGTCCCTTTTGCTTGTTGGAAGCCACTGAGTTTTCCAACGTTTTCAGCTTTGCCATGGCCATAAGGTACTTAACCCTATAGCCATCGTGCATGTTGGTCTTGTATGGTTTGGAAGACTGTCCAACAGCTTTTGACACACAGTCAGCAGCTATATGGCCAGTTTTGCCACATTTGAAGCACTCAGCTTTAGATTTATCAAATGCCTTCTTCTTGACAGCATTTGAGTTTCCCTACAACATATTTCTTCCAAACCTCTTCTTGTTGAAACTTTTGACAAGCATGGCTATCATTTTCTCATCATCAAGCTCAGCAAGATCTGCACTGTCTTTTTTATCAGACATTTCCTCTCTTTCATCATCAGCCTGCTGATCAAATTGTGTGAACACATCACACTCCTGTCCAACAGGTTGTCTCACGCTGGCCACTAAGGCAGCACCTCTCTTGGACATTTTCCAAGGCATTTCTCTTCTGCTTCCTTGACTGTTCATCATTTAGTAAAGATCCATATAAGTTTACCAGATCCATACCTTCGATAGTACCTAAGTTTCTCAAGATGGTGGAAAAGTAGTTCCATTATTCAGGTAGAATGTCCAAGAACTTGTTCACCAGGGTTAGACTGTCCTTAGTGATCCCAACAGCTTTGAGATCATTGACAAGAGCAGTAAACCTGGTGTAGGTTTTTGTGAGTGTCTCCTTTGGTTTTGCAATGAAGAGTTCATACTGTCTAACAAGATTATTAATACTGTTGTCCAGTGTGATTGTGGGTCCATCATAGACGGTACACAAAGTATCCCACATTTCCTTTGCAGTCTTCATCTTCTCAACCTGTTTGAACACTTCATCAGGCAGAGAGATAACCAGGTTATTCCTTGCCTTTGCATCCAGAGCAACCAGTCTTTTGTCTTCATCAGAATATTGAGCTTTGGCCTTCTCAAAGGTTCTGATTTCAGGAGCTGCTCCTTCAACAGCAGGAGTTATGGTAGTAACAGAAGTTGGCACATAGAGACCTTCCATTACTATCTATGGTAGTTGTACATCCAGATTCTCTAAATAGAGCATCTTTCTGCACATCCAACTAGAGAAGTTCTGATGATTGAACTTTGGGGGTTTGGCTATTGATCCATTGTCATAGTTAGAGGAATTTGCAGAACTGTTGTCCATGGAAACGTAGGGAGAATAAGAGATCTTAGAGATGACACACACTCTAACACTGCTCTGATACCAGTTGTAGGTCCCAAAAAGGTTTCCCAAGTGTATAGCTCTAAGCTGTAGAGGGGGGGGCTGAATACAGCAGTTTGAAACTTAGACACTCTTTTCTCAATGTTTGTATGTATTATCAACAAAAGTTAATTACAAACAAGCTTGAATGCGGAAAGGTTCAAGCTGAGATGACATATACAACAGTTTGTCAACTAATCTAAAACACATTCAGACTAGTTACAATGATTACTCTCACTTAGAAGCACTCACTATTTTTACAAGACTAAGATGGACAGCTTATACATGAACAACTTAGACACACTCTACTGTTTTATATAAGCAGATTTGCATGCATGGAATAACACACTTCAATGCACGTACTGATTGTCACACTCTTGGTTATTTCATTTTCCTTAGAAGCTTCCTTTTATACCCAAAAGGAGAATCTCAGTGAAGCTTCCTCATTGGATAGATGAGATAGTGGAGAGTCTTTCCAAAAAGACAAAACACCTTTCTGCATGTTCTGATAAAGTATCTTTGTCTTCACATGGCAGAATCTTTGTCTTTTTTTTTGTCACTGTTGTATACGGCTTTACCCAAAAGAGGAATGTCTACTTTGCATCTTTCTTCTTTTGTTAATGCCATTTTGATATAAGAAAAGGTCTGTCACCCTTTTCAAATATCTGTTTGTCTTCATGTAACAGAACAACGTGGGCAGGCTGTGCAGTTCTGTTTTCCACTTTGTCTTCGACTTGAAAACTGATCTTGTTGTCAAAAAACAATACATGAGGACTTAAAACATATTTCATAAAGTGTTTAACCTGTTCAGAAGAAACAGGTTCTGTTCACAAAAAACAGAACACTTGTAAACTGCCCAAGCTGCTCAAGACAATAGAGCAGTGTAGACAGTTTATGCCCAACCTGTTCAACAGACAGAACAGCTTGGACAAACTGTCTTTGTTGCAAAGAATGCAGCATGGTAAACAGCTTTGGGCTGATATTGCAAATCACTTTCAGGTCTCAATAATGCATATAACAGGCCTTAAATGCATCAACAGGTTTGATTAAAAATCTTCCCCTCAGATGTACAGCAGGTTTGACTGAGCTCTTTTTGTGCCTAACAATTTTTAAACTCAAATGCAACCTTTTTATGCTCAAATACAACCTTTTTTTACATTGAAATGCAACTTTTTTTTATTATTGAATGGAACATTTATGAATTTAGTTACAAAGTACAACCTTTTTAATTCACGAATTTATATATATTTTACATACTATAAAAGTTGAGTCCATGAATTAAATGATTGTCATAAATTTTTTTATTAAATTTAATGAGAATGTTAATTACATGTATTAATTTAATAAATAATAATATTATTTACTATTTATTAATTAAATACTATAAAAGTTGAGTCCAGTTATTTAATGATTATTATAAATTTTTTAATTAAACTAAATAAGAATGTTAATTACATGTATTAATTTAATAAATAATATAATATTTATTTAGTAAGTATTAAATTAAATACTATAATAGTTTTCTAAAATAAAAGATGATAGTAATCATTCATTAGTAATAAATAAATATAATAAAAAAAATATGTGTTAACTATTTCATAAACATAATCTATATATTATAATAAAGGAGAGCATTTCATTGCCACAAGTCATCCTATCAATGAATTACTTTTTAATTTTCCAACTCTTTTTCCTAGTTTAGAACTATTCAATAATAAATTTAATAATAATAAAAAATATATAATTAACCTTTTAATTTTCTTTCCTAATATGTGTGTATATATATATATATATATATATATATATATATATATATATATATATATATATATATATAGTCAGGTTCAAAAAAGTAACTTTCGAAATCAAGTGTACCCGAAGGTACCATCCTTAAAAAACTTTTTTTTATCATAACCATGTTTAAGTTAATGTTATATACATGATGTATGAAATTCACATACATTCACATTTTCTGTGTCTTTAAAATTCATGTGAATGTTCAATGCATATTTATATGAATGGTCATCCAAATGAATGATCATTCACACCATTTATATGATTTTTTTACCATTCCCAAGATTTATAATGTTGCTCATTTTGAAAAAAAAAAATCTTATAATGTTATCTTATACATGTTTATTCAAAAAATATATATATATGTGAATGATCATTCACATAAGGGTACGCTGCAATCTCATAGGTACACTGATGAACCTGATTATATATATATACATAGACTAAAGATCTTTTGTGAACACTTTATCGTTGTGAACAACCATAAAATAGCTTTGAATCTTATGAATCTTGTTGAAAGTACTACCGAACCCTTCTATTGACCTGTTAATCTTATTGGCTCCTATGGATTTTATTGAATCCTATGAATTTTTCGAATCTTATGAATCTTTTGAATCCTATGCATCTTGTCAAAAATACTATTATGAACCTTTTGAATGTTCTGAATCTTGTTAAAAACACTTCTATGAACCTTTTGAATCAGATGAATCATGTTACAAACACTTGTTGCTATATATGAATGAATATATGTATTTTTCTATTTGTTCACAACGTTCACAACAATATCTTGTTCACAATAGATCTCATCCCTATATATATAAGTCGAGTACAATGAAATAAATAAATGTATTATTTTTTAATTTTCCCGCCCTTTTTCCTAATTTAGAACAATTCAATAATAAATTTAATAATTAAAAAAATATATATATATATATAAATAACCTAGCTTTTAATTATCTTTCCTAATTTATTTCATTACATTAATCACTTCAATTTATTATATTAAAAGCAATTAAACCAATAGGTTACTAATATATATATATAAATGTTAATTAAGATATATAAATTAATTTTAGAATATTGTAGTTTATTAGATATTAGTTAATTAAATATTAGATTAGTTAGATTAGAATATGTGAGAATTTTGATTTTATTTGAATTGATTTAAATCTGAAATAAATATTAGTGGATGTCATGTGGCAAAAGAAGTTACCGATATGAGACAAACTAAATAGATTAGTTAGATTAGAGTACGTGAGAATAGATTTGATTTAATTTAAATCGATTTAAATTTAAAATAGATATTAGTGAATGACATGTGACAAAAGAATTTTTTTTTCTTTGAATAATTTTTAAATATTTGTTTTAATAAAAATAGAGAAAATATCATTACATAGTGTTTGTGAAGAAGTTATAACTTTTACTCATTTGAAACCAATTGATTAATAGTTGTCTAATCAATGATTGGTTACTTAACAATGAAATCAATTTATTCTTTATTGATTATAAATATCTAATCAAATTTGCATTTAATTAAAAAAGCAGTTTCATGAGAATATTGATAAAATCACTCGATTCAATTATCAACCATCAATAGTTTGTCTATTTTTTTTTCTTTTGGTTTCTACTAAATGAGATCTTATCATGCTAAGTTTTTCATTAATACATTATTTTTGGTTTTTCAGAGATGATGAAGGATTAAAGGATGAGAATAGAAGATTGGATACAACTCAAAAATATGTGTGAAAATTGTAGCAAGTTGAAACAACATCTACAAGATCTACTCAGTTGAAGGAAAAATCCATGTAATGTTTGGATTAAATATTTTTCTTGATCTATGTTTACATGCATTATTTTTGACTCGATAAGATGAATGAATGTTGGGTACAAATTATATAGAGTTGAAAACAATTAATTTGTATAATTACTCAATAGTTATAATTGAGTATAAATATGTGTGAAATGTACTGTTGATATATAGTTGCATGAATTAGATGTGGCATATGCTTGCATGTTGATAGAGAGAATAGAAGTGTTGTGCAAGTCACCAAGAACTCTCAATGTAATATTTCTCTCTTAATCATTTAGAAGATTGTAATTGTGTTTGTTGTTCATATGAAATTGTTTTATTGTTAATATGAATTGCATTCAGAGCCTAATATGGATGAATTTGAGTGAATTTTGGATCTGAAAATTGAATTTTACGAACACTGTTACATTCATATATGTTCGAATATTCGAAAATTTCTTATGGTTTTTTGAATCAATGATGAAATGAGTTGAAAATTGGATCGAATGTGCGATTTATAAGGACGATTTGATTGTGATAAGCATCAGTTTTTAATTCCAAACACACAAGATTTAATTTGGATTTTACTGACTTTTTGAAAAAGTGTGTGTTCTTGAGGTTTTTTGATCGATTTTTTGTTTTAATTCTAAAATTAGGCAAAGTTGTTTTTCAAAAAGTGTTTGTGTGTGAAAACCGCTGCTTTGATTTTAACTTGGAATCAATTTGTGGATTTTTTTTGAAAATTGAATTTTTGAACTTGATTTTTGAAATATTCTGTTAAAACTCGGGCAAAGTTAAAATCATAGTGTTAATCGAGTTTTAAAAAGAAGCATTTGATTTTGGTTCATTTGATATTCGAGTTGTATACTTCTTTGATCGAGTTTGGTCTTATTGTCATTCGAGTTTTATAACTCTTTTTCGAGTTTGTTTCTTTCTGTTTCGAGTTTATTGTAACTTCATTCGAGAAAGTGCCTACTTTTATAGAGTTTCTTTCTTCTTCATTCGAGTTTCAAACTTTATCATTCGAGTTTCATTCTTCTTCATTCGATTTTCAAACTTTATCATTCGAGTTTCATTAAAGCTTTATTCGAGTTTGATACTTAATTGATCGAGTTTCATCCTTTGTTGATCGAGTTTCAGTCTTTGTTATGCGAGTTTGTTCCGTATTTATTCGAGTTTTATACTTCTTCATTCGAGTTTGGTGATTCATTATTTTAGTTTGAGCCTTCATTGTTCGAGTTTGATTTTTCATTGATCGAGTTTGAATACACTTCATCCGAGTTTGATTCTTATTCATTCGAGTTTCATCTTATTATTCGACCTTAGCTGCTTAAATTGGCCATAACTTTTGACTGAAACATCGTTAGAAGGCCTACCATACATCAAATCGAAGCTTGAACAGAGATATATGATTTTTTTGCAAATTCCGGAGGCCCAATTCCACTTCTATAAAAATGTTACGGGCAATTTTTTTTTTTGCAGAAAAGCTGAAATTTCAAAATCAAGAAGTCAATTTTGAGATGATTTTTCACAAGTTATCATTCACAGATTCATTTTTTTAGAGCTTTAATCTGAAATCACTCTTCAGTCCATAAAAGATCTTGGAAATTCAATTTCAAGCAATACAATATGTAAGCTTTGATCAGGTAGTGGTTCTTAAACTTAAAGAAGATTTATCTTGTGCTGAAAATCAAGTTAAAGTGTTAACTAAAGAAAATGTTGAACTCTTAATAAAATTAAAGTCTACTGAATGTGACATAAATGTTTTAATTTCTGAAAAAGAAAAACAAAATTTATGAGAGTTGTGCTCATCAATTAAAAAAATCTGAATTACTTAAAGAACTTGATGAGCTGAAACAAGAAAATTTTCAGACTGCAACTCAACTAAAATATCTTTTGCCTGAAAGAACTGAGCTTCATAAGAGAGTTAAAGATCTTGAAGAATTACTTTCCAAAATAAATCAGACTGATCAAAATTGTGTTTTAAAGAAATGTACAGAATTTTTTGCTCTTGAAAAAGACTTGTCTTTCACTAAAGATTCTCTTGAGAAGAAAAGACATGAGTTCTTACTGAAAGAACAAGATTTCAAAACAAAATAAGTTGTTTGAAGTTGAAAGAAAGATGTTCTTAATAAAAGAACAATATTTTAAAACTGATTTCGAATCATTGATAATGACAGAAATTCTTATTTGGTCATTATCAAAGGATTAGAAGATCATATATTTCATCTTACTAAACAAATTAATGATTCTCCTTCGTCAAAAGAATCAAAGGTTGAGATTCCTTCAGTTTGTTTAAAATCCAAAGTTAATCATTCTAATTTATCTACATAAAGTGAAAAGAATCCAACTGAATTTTCTAAATTTGATTCTTCTTCATATCTTAAACTTAAATATCTTTTAAAGATACACAGATGTAAAGATGAAGTTGTTGAACAACTTCCGGTAAAGATTTATACTGGTAAATCTTAAAAGTTAAATTTTCCTAAAATTTCTGGAAATACTTGTCATTCTTCACAGAAAAGAATTTCACAGAATACCACCAGGTGTTACCAGAAACAGGCTAGAACCGGACAATTATTCAAAATGAAGAATTTGCAAAAGTCTGATCATTCAAGTTTCTTAAGAAAATCAGATATTCAATTCTCAAATACTCGAAGAAATTTGTATTCTGCTTTTAAAAGAAAAGATGATTGTTATAATCTGCATTGGGTACCTAAACCAAAGTACCAGTGAGTACCAAAACCCGTTTTGAAATGGGTACCCAAGAGCACTAACAAGTTTGGATCCAAATCATTTTGAATATCAAAGACATCTTGATTTTGCAGGTTATATAGGTTTCTGTACACATCATTGAAGAACCCGTTTTTAAAATTCCAGTGGCTTCTAGTTACTTCAGACTAGAACTCGGTCTTCAAGGGAAATGGTTTTTGTACTTCTCAGCACAGAACCCAAGCTAAAGGCTTTCAGTTACATCAGACTGAAACTTGAGCTTCCACTCCAAAGGCTTGTAATCGTTACAGATTAGAACCTGAGTTTGAGAGACAAATATTACTGGAATTCGTGCCCTGAATTCAACTCCGAAGCTGAAATTGACAAAGAGGGAGTTTTATTTTAATGATTTTTTGCTCCTATATTAATTTTATGAGTTGACTAGCATTTGTAAGGTCTTCACTCTACGGATCTATCTCGACGCGACACCTTCCAACGAGTGCGGAATCCTCGTTAGCGGCTTGACGGTAAGATCACGCATACCGAAACACGGAGACTACCACGGTGGTAGACGTACAACTTAGAATGCCCCTACACGATGATTCTCTCCTACGAAACTCACTGATTGCAATCAAGTTCGAGATCACCTTCTACTAATCTTCTGACAAATTCTGCAAAAGTCTCATAATTAATCGAATTAACCCTTAATTATACTGACAGATTCGAGTTTGTCTAGGACAAATTCGAATATGGCCCAAGGCCTATTCAAATTTGTCCTCTTAGACAAATTCGAATCTAGCCTAAATTCGAATCTATACAATCAAACTTATGTTTGAACTTATGTTTTATCTTATGTTTGAATTTATCTTTGAACTTTATGGTTGAACTTCTTGTAATACATTACACCAAGTTCAAACATACAAACAATCAATATCAAACACACATAATAAAACATATATCAAACACTTGTTAATATCTAATATCAAGTAAATAGACTTAAACAAAAAGCTATCTAAACTTAGACTGCTATCGTCACACAGGTGTACTAACAGCATTTTGTGCTTATTTCCAGGGGGAGTTTCAGATACTTTGACGATGACATTTTTCAAAAGCTGTGTGTAATTTTTCACTAAAAAATTTTATACACACAAGAAAAAAAAATTTTGAGCTAAAAAAAAAATTTCTGATTCTCTGAATCTATCATTGAGATTAATTGATCTAATCTCTTTCTTCTTCATAATCTCATTTCTTCGGAGATTCTCTTTGTTATAACTCTTCCAATTCATACTGGATTCTCCCGTTATCTCCAAAGTGCTAATTCTTTCAAAAAAATCCAATTCTTTTCATATCGTATATCAGATTTTCCATTTCATTCTGATATCTCCCAAATTATCTGAATATAATCTCCGATATCATATAAGCTGAATTTCAACATTTTCCTTGAGCTTCAAAGCTGAAAATCTTTCTGCTGACTCCAATTATGCACCAAACTGAGTGACAGACATAAATATCGCTTCTATGGTCTCGGAAGACCTACCCAAGAAGAAAACCAACAGTAGTTTGTGTGGGTGAGGGTTCTTTAGGTTTATTAGTTGAGAAGTGTCAGTTATCACAGGATACTGACAGGACCGAGCAGAGGTAAAATATAAATGAGAGGGGTATATTGAAAGGAGATGGTGGTGCATTAGTTCATGCTTTTACTATAAAGCTGACTGAATTTATTTCTGAAAAGTGAGCTGGAGGGAGCTTAGTTGAAAAATACTGAGACAAATAAGAGTGAATCTTTCATGATAAAGGATTTCACGATGACTATTTGGGAATCCTACCAGTATTAACATCACGCCAGCGCTGAAAGTAGGTCACGTAGATATCGTCTATTGTGCAAACAGGAATCCTATGTGGACCTGGACTCTCTATTTTACAACTGAATTTGTTTCATTATTCACAAAGTTGAAAAGCTTTGTTTGTTTTGTAATGGAAACAATATTCATTTGAGGTGGAGTGAGATATTTGTTTAGTATAGGGGGAGAGATTATCATTTTGAGGGGAGGAAAGTCGTTTTGTAATATTTTAAAATTGTAATTGTTGTTGTATTTGTGCTACTGTAAATTCATTGCATTTATGTCTCTGAAGATGTTACATGATGTTCATAATCCTTATGATCATCATGAGGGGGAGAAAAGCTGAATTTCAGAGACAACTGTTGAGTAGTTTGAAGACTACTTAAGTCAATTGCAACAACATATCAAGAGAGAGATTCAAAAGCTATTCATGATTCAAGGGGAAGTGTGATTACAAGGAAAAAGTAGATCAGAGAAGAAGAGATGTGAAGATCAGAGAGAGACAAATAAAGAAGAAAGAAGAAATTTTATCTGAAGATTCAGAGATCGAAGAGAAGAGAGACAGAGATTTGAAGACTCAGAAGGAATCAAAGAAAAAAAAAGAAGATTTGAAGAAAAGAATCAACTTGAACAGAACTTTGATTGAAAATTGTTTTCATCTGTAAGGGGGAGATTGTTGGATACTAATTATATAGAGTTGAAAACAGTTAATTTGTATAAATACTCAATAGTTATAATTGAGTATAAATATGTGTGACTTGTACTGTTGATATGTAGTTGCACGAATTAGAAGTGGCATATGCATGCATGTTTATACTCACGGATCTATCTAGACGCGACACCGTCCAATGAGTGCGGAATCCTCGTTAGCGGCTTGACGGTAAGATCACGCACACGGAACACGGAGACTACCAAGATGTTATACGAACGACGACGAACGCACCTACACGATAATTCTCTCCGAAAATACTCTCTGATTACTAGTAAACTCGAGATCGCCTTAGCTTAATTACTCTCCGAAATTCTGCAAAAGTCTCGTAATTATTCGAGTTAATCATTAATTATACTGACCAATTCGAGTTTGTCTTGGGACAAATTCGAATCAGGCCCAACGCCCATTCGAATTTGTCCACTTGACAAATTCGAAATTGCCTTAAGTACAAATTCGAATTTAGGTGTAAATTCGAATTTCACTATCTTACTTCTATTTGAACATATGTTTTAACTTATGTTTGAATTAATCTTTGAACTTTATGTTTGAACTTCTTGTAATACATTACATCAAGTTCAAACATACAAACAATCATTATCAAACACACATATTTACATATATCAAATATTCGTTAATATTCAATATTACGTAAGATGACTTACACAAAATGCTAACATAACTTAGACTGCTATCGTCACACAGAGTGTACCAACAAACTCCCCCTTGACGATTGCTTCTAACTATTTACATTTTGATTAAGTACCTGGTTTATTTAAACTACTACCAGCATACAGGCATTGTTCAACACAAACTTTAACCACATTCTGATACTTTCTGGCCTCAAACTCCATATGTGCATCACACGAGATTTTGTGAGTATAAAGAACTTGAAGGTCATCTTTCGAAAGATTAACTAGGTGCAGCGGATCGTACACTCTAAGAATCACCTTTTCTTCTAAGTCTTCCATCACCGCTTCACCTGTTTCGCTTTCAACATACCACCAGTTGAGATTACTCAAGACATTCGGTGGCATCGACTTTAGAGGGACTTTCTTTAAACATCTAACTGATTTGTACTGAATTTTCATCCATGGTCTACCAGTCAGAGGATCAATTCTAGTATGGTCCATCACTCTTTTGCCAATTCTTGGATTGATCCTTTCGAATTTCCTCGACCTCCCTTCCCTTCTAATGATCTTAGCAATGATTTCAGCGTAGGGATCGTCTCCGATATTGATGTGCTCCTTCCATGCCAACGCCTTTATCTCAACCTTTGGTAATGAGTTGAAATCTCTCAATCTTCTCCTGAGATACTGGAGGCCATCATTTCTGTTGATAATAAACAGCTGCAGTTCTCGATCAAAGAACAAGCTAAGTATATTTCCTGACAGCTTTCCAGCACTAGGCACACGCATCTTTTCCTTCAATTCTATCTCCTTCTTCTCTGCCCTAAACCATAGCTTTCTCTTTTCTTCATTAGTAAGCTCCTTGGCATGCTCTTCAGCTTGTGATTCAACATTTAAAGCAGGTTTAACAGCTTCTATGTCAATCACATTATGTTCCTCCGGCACATATGTTTCAGTGATGGGATTTTCCTGAATAATAATCTCATTTGCTTCATCTTCCTCATCACCTAACACTTCATCATCTGGTTGCCATTCCAGAATGTCTTCAGGAATAATCCCCCCTTCCTTCAACTCATCACTCTCTTCTTCAAAATCAAACTCCAACACCTCTTCCTCAATATTCATTAGAGCTTCAATCATTTAGTTCATGTCGCTCTCCGTGACCTATGAGGAACTCGCCTCACCTCCTCCCGCTCCACTCTGACTTGGCTCCCCCTGAAGTTCAGCATGTTGCACAACAGAAAAATCTACTGGCTCACTGCCTTTTGGTGCATTGGGATCATTGCCTTCATCATCATCTCCCCTTCTCAGCTCCTCAGAATCCCTGCAACTTGTCTCCCCCTTCGCCTTTAGATTTTTCATTAATTGCTCAATAAGGGACCTCATCGTGCGGATTTCTGCAGCCTGATCTGCAACAAACGTCTTCAACTCAAGATTCTCCTGTTCAATCTTTCCAACAACTGTCTTCAACTCTACATTCTCTTTATCAGTATTTACATTATGCGCTTGGATCTCGCCGATGGCTTTCGTGAGCTGAAATATTTGGACTTGTTGGAAATCAACTTTGCTTCTGAGCTCAGAAAACCGTTGATTGTCAATGAAGGTGGATGATGTGGATGGAATGGCTTAGATGGGTGTCGGAATGATTGGTGGTGGAATTGATGATTGTAAAGGTGATGGTGGTGGTGGTGGAATGGTTGTTTGAGCTGATGGCTGAGAGGTTGGAATTTCGGGCTCAGAAGCAAAAGCCGACGAAGCTCCCTGCATGAATCGATGCCTCTTGGCCCTCTGCCTAGGCACCAAATGGGCTATATCTTCAGCCTCAAAATTCAAGTCATCTGCATCTGACTCCCTCGATGCTCTTCTATTTCTTGCTGCTTCATCAATTACTACGATTCTGGATCCATATCTGCCTATACGGACAGCCGGATCCTCCATCTCTGTTGCAGCTGCTTCTTCAGCTACTTCTTCAATCTCAATCTCTTCCATTTCTTCCGACTCAGAATCCGACTCAATCTCTTCTTCAACAGGTACATACTCATCTATTTGTCATAAAACATCTTCTTCCCCTTCTGGAGGTTTCAAAATATTTCCAATGAGCTTAGAAGTAATCTCCACATTTGCATGCGGCCCGGATGCCCAAATCTCTTCCAATGTTTCCACCCGTGGATCAGTTACGGGGGCTACAACTGAAGGACCAGCTTCTTCTGGCTGTTGCACTCTGCTCGTTGAAGGCGTAGAGGCCTGAGTGTGTCTTACGGAAGGTTTTTGCCTCCTCCTTTGCTGTTGCGGAGGCCTCTGCTGTTGCTGTTGAGGCTGTTGCTGAACTTGAACTACCCCGGCCCAGTTGGCACCTTCAGGGGTTTCAAAATCCGGGTTCACCACAGCACCAAAGAGCGGTGCCTCCACTGGTCTAGCCAGAGCACCTCTATGTGCTTGAGAATCTGCGAATATTCTCTTGTCAATCACAACAACACTTTGAATTTCGGGTAATTGCGGCAGATTCGACAAGAAATGTCGGATCAACATCATCACGAACCTCGGGTACAACAAAAATCTTTCTCTTGCTGGAGCTGTTATTTGGTGAACAAACTCCGCAAAGAACATTTCCGAATAACTGAACCTCTGATTGTAAACTAAAGCGATCATTACCGACTAAATCCTCGACACAATATAATCAAAACCTGCTTTCTTCGGAGCGAAGCACACCATGAAGACGTGTGCAAGATATCTCCACTACCCGATTAAACCACTTTTCATATATGACGGCTTAGTCAACTCAAGGCCATACCCCATTCCTAAGAATGCTGCTTGGCGAACGTCCAGCGGGAAATCAGTTGGCCCATTTTCTTGCTCGGCAGAACCCAACTGCAAGACTCTGCGTAACATATCCGTTGAAAATACAAGGGGATGTCCCGCTATTCTGGTCCTTAATACAGTCGGAGTAACTGTACAATCGACCTGCAAGTGATCCCAAAATTCCCGAACATATGGCAGTACTATCTGAACGTTATGCGAAAGGGCATAAGAGACCCTTGAAGCGGCCAAAAAATCCACCATCTGGCGGAATGCCTGAGCCTCAGGCAGCTCACGGTCTGGAGAAATGACCATATTGTGCTTTTGAACAAACACTCTATCCGCCATATCTGCACAATAAGTATATAATATATTAGAATTATCAATAATCAAAATAAACTTGTTTAAATTCAAATTTGTTTTATTTTTAGCTTATGTAAGTTCAAAAGCCAACACATATGAATTTCTACAAGTTTGGTTTAAAATTTTGTCAAATATTTCAATTTTAAAGGTAAATTCGAATGCCATATTCGAAACAACCCTTATTTCGAGTTTATTGGCTTCTTCGAGTTTAGTGACAAACTCGAAGCCACTATCAAAATCGAAGCCACGATCAAACTCGAATATGTCTGTATGTTAAGAACAAAATTCCAAGATTTCAACCATTTTAGGCTTAGAAAATTACATCCATTAGCCCTAATAGGTTCTAATCGAAGATATTTATCACTAATTTGATGTTTCACCGGTTCAAACTTTGTTATTTTGAATTACAAAGTTCACACCATTAAAACCTCAAAATCGATTGATTTATGCACAAATTGAGTCTAAAACATCCTAAATCTTGTACAATGATGTTGATTATACCTAGATTTGTTAGGATTCTCGAACACAAACGGACAAAAACTCGACAAATAGTGAAAAACTCGAAGTCGGTAAAGTCGAAGGCTTAAACTCGAAATCTCTCTGAATAAACTCGAAGACTCAAATTTGAAGGTAGGTGAATAATGAATGTCACTGTTGACCTATTTATACTAACCACCTTCGAGTTTGTGACCTATTTCGAATTTACTGCCAAACTCGAAGTCACTGCCAAATACGAAAATACATTCGATTTTGGCTTAAACTCGAATTTAACTTGAAAATTTTGAAAATCTTTGAATTAAATTCAACTTTTTCAACTTTTCGAACTTTTTCGTGTAACGGAATAAACTATGCCAAATCATTTACCCTAAGCACAAGATTTTCACGCAGTGTTTATTTTATTCAACTAAGAATGCATCCTCAGTAATTTTGACCTTTTTCCTAAAAAGTAAAAATAAAAATGAAGTAAAAATAAAATAAAATAAAGTAGAATAAAATAAAGTAAAGTAAAATAGAAATTTTGAACTAAAACTTTAAACTTAGACTAATCTACGTTATTTTAAAATTTACAACTTATACTTAACACTAACAGAATATTTTTGGTGAGTAGAGTCAAAGAAAGGTTCAATCAGATAGCGGTGTCAAATACGCACTTTCAGTATTCAACTTTCACACTTAGGAATTTTTGATTCCTTTGATTGTTTGTCGTGACATACACTTCTAGCCGATTGTTGGTATTATTTTCCCTTTAAACATGTTTACACTTCGGAATATCCCTTGGCCTTCTTATTTATCAAGAAATTATCTTACGTGACTCATACTTAGACATACTTTTATGATCAAGGCATACACACAATGATTATAACTTTTTGGTATTGCCAACTTTCTTTAAAAGGCAAACGTCGGACACAGGTCTGTATTTACATACAACAAAGTGTCTTAGTTTGTCTTAAAGTTTCTTTTTAAAGCTAGCAAGACAGCGGTGACAGGTCTGTACCGACGTACAACAAAGCGACTTATCTTGCTAACTCAAGTCAAACCAGAGACAACAGGTCTGTACTTCCGTACAACAGAGCTACTTGTTTTGACTCTTAACTCAGTATGATTTTCTATTCTTTCCATTTCTTTAAGATGTATCTGATGTTGCTATACATCCCCAGAACGTTTGCATACCTCATTTAGAATCAATGTCTGTATGTCTCTAACATAAAAATTAAGACCAATTGGTCATACATCTAAGTTAGTGACACATCTGACTTTTTCTTGAATATTTTATTAGCCTTGAGACTCCCAATATGTATTATGCCTACCAACATATCAAACTGGATAATGTATAACACTTACGCTTTTAGGTGCATTATGTGTGAAAGCTAAACACTTAGAACTTGTATTAACTGTGCTAAATTCTCGTCACTTTGAACCTATGTATCTAAGACTTAACTCATTTTCTGATATTCTCTTTTTTGAACTTTTTAGGGTTTTCTCTCTTTTTTCTTTTGTTTTTCATAAATAAGAGTAAGAAAATAAAATAACCTACTAACTTACTATAAAAGGAAACTATCCTAAGCAACTAGACTTACTATAAAAAGAAAGAAATGCTACTGCTATAAAAGAAAATAAACTCTACTAAGGTCAACTTACTCTGGATTACGCATTATGTTTAGTTGAATTAAATACTCAAAATGTGACTTATCAAAAGCTTTGGTAAATAAATCTGCATTATTATCATCCGTTGCCACTTTTACCAGCCTGATTAAGTTCTTTTCAGCACAATCACGTATAAAATGGTGTCTTATGTCTATGTGCTTGGTTTTATTATGTTTAATTGGATTATTAGTTATTGCAATTGTTGGCTGGTTATCTATCCTAATAGGAGTATTAGTATAAGTCAAACCGTAGTCCCGCAATTGTTGTTGTATCCACAGAACCTGTGAACAGCAACTACCAGCAGCAACATATTCGGCCTCGCACGTGGACACGGCTACGGAAGTCTGTTTCTTGCATTGCCAGGAAACGAGTCTCCCTCCTAGGCACTGACAACCTCCAGTTCTTGATTTGCGCGTCAAGCTGCATCCACCGTAGTCTGAATCCGTGAACGCCTCAAATTCCAGATCGCCCTCCGCGTGATACCAAAGTCCCAGCTTCGGTTTCGACTTGAGGTACCGTAGAATCCGCTTCACAGCTTTCATGTGCATCTCCTTTGGATTAGCTTGAAACCTAGCACAAATACAAACAGCAAACATAATATCAGGTCTAGAAGCAGTTAATTACATAAGTGACCCAATCATGGCCCGATATAACGTCGGATCCGCATCGGTATCACTTTCAGTACCCGGTCCGAGATTGTGATTCACTTGAATCGGCGTGCTGAAGTGTAACATCCGGCACTAAACCAGGTTAGCAACAATGACATAATCTGTATTTAATAGCTAATTATAATCTAATCAGTGGTCATTAGAAATTAATCAAAGTGATTAACAATGCTCATTAGAAAATTCAACTCAATTAGAATCAAATTCATCGGTGCGATGAATCGGGAAATCAATTAATCCGATCAATTTACGTTATGAAGGATTAATTCAACTAAGTACATAAATAAATTATGATTAGTGACACTAATCAAACACAAATACAATTACTTAACATTAAATATGCAATACTAAAACAATTCATTAAAACAATCCATCCATAAGTATTTATGAATTTACAAGAAAAGGGAAATACAAGAATACATTTCTAAATACTTTTATACAAAAAAAAAATGAAAATACATGGATAATACATGTATGGCCAGCCATAGACATGTGATGTATTAGCGGTAGACTTCTATCTTTTTAATATTATTTTAAACTTAATCATTTTGTTTAAAAGTGCACTCTACCTTTTCATCCATGCCTTTCATCATTTGAAAGACCAAACACTTTGCCTATAATTAAGACCTCATTTCTCACTTCTTTTCCACACTTCAAACATCAAAAATCTCTCCTTTCTTCTCTAAAAACCGGATCTATACACACACAAATCACAAACCCTTTAATTCAAGTGTTCTTCAAGTGTTCTTCAAGAAATTCAAGTGTTTTTGGTGCATATCTTGCAATGATTTCAACTTCTACTCAAAATTATATTCTAAACACTTCAAAGTAAGTAAATACTAACTTATTTCATCATACATTTATGTTTATATAAGTCTTGCATAATATATATAATCACCAACAATAACAAGTTTCATAAAAACTCAAGTTTATAAGTTTCTTGTTTTTATTTTGAAGTTGTTTCTTTAAATGTGTTTATGAATATATGAACACATCATAAAAGTGTTAACATTATGAAAACAAGTGATATATATGTTTCTATAACTTTTATACAAGCAGCCTTCGAATAAACAATAAGAATCATAAGTTATTTCAAGTTTATAAACTGCGGATTTTCGGCAGAAAATTTATATCGATTTTGAAAAATCATAACTAATTCATAAATTAACGAAATGAGTTGATTCTTGTTTCAAAAGTTAGATCTATGTCTTAACTATAGATCTGGAAGTTTTCATAATTTATTTTGGAGTTTAAGACCTCCATATATTATTTGGAAAACCGAAAGTTTGACAGCTCAAAAATAACCAACATAGGGTTTTCAACGAGCTTTTTCACCAACCTAAACATATCGAAAAATGGCCGTTCTTGATTCTAAAAATCCTTTGTATATAGTAGTTTAATGTCCTAGAAAACCAAAGTCTAAAACATTGTGGAGCTTGGTCAAAAACAGCCTCAAAGTAGGCCGAAAAACCTCCGAAAAAGCTGGAAAATTATATATATATATAAACTTGACGTTTTAAGCAAGTTTTATTTATAAACTTGTAATGTTGGGTGATTTAAGACATAAAAATCTATAAATATATATATATATATATATATATATATATATATATATATCATCATATATCAGAGATATTAAGTCCTTATTATCATTTAGGACTCGATTAAACTCACTCGACGCATCATCCATCCATTTACGCTAAATAGCTTTTTACGCTCGTTTTTGCCATCGCAATCTCGGTGAGTCTTCATAGCCCCTATTTTCACTATCTATTGTGGTGGAAATACATGCACTGTTTTCATATGGACATCTAAACTGTTTATTTCTTATATGTATTACATGTTTGGATCCATCAGCCCTTAAATCATGAACCGTTAATTGCATTTATTTGCAAGCGCGAATATATTGTGGATAGATCTATTGGGAGTCATGTCCCCCATTCGGGTTAGTTTGGGTCGGCTAACAGTGAGTGCATATATATTCAACACACGGTATTACAGTCGGGGATACTGCACAGGGCAAACTCATTTTAATTAAGCTTCGGTTGCATGATGGTTTATGTAATACATACACGGAATTTATGATTTTATAAATTCAACTCATCTGATAATGTCCATACAACTGGTCTTTTTGCGTAAACCTATAAGCTCACCAACAATTTGTTGACGTATATTAGCATTATTTTCAGGTGTTTAAGACATGCACATTCCTCGGAAGTATTCCAAGGCTTCCGTTCATTTTGGAGTCACATCATTTTCAAACTCGGAGATTTACATGCATCTTTCCGGATAAACTAAATCGTGTATTTAAATCTTGGTATTTTAAGAACTACTTCGCTGTATTTTGGTTATGTAAAACAATATTTACATTTGAAGTTAAATCAATGTATTTTTTAAAACGTCCGTTATGATTATGGTTACGCTTCCGCGATGTCACTCTTCGTTGCCAACCGGGGTAACGGGGTGTGACATGAAGTGAGCTGTCAGCTTGGTTCGTTCCATCCCGAAGCGCTCTAAGATGTCGTAGACATACTTCATCTGATGAATAAACATGCCCTCCTTCCTCTGTTCAACTTGCAAACCCAGGAAGAAGTTTAACTCACCCATCGTAGTCATCTGAAACTTCGAATTCATAGCCTTTTCAAAGTCTGTGCACATTTGCTCGTCTGATGACCCAAAATGTATATCATCGACTTACACTTGTACCAAGATGAAATGTTCACCTTTTCGCTTCACGAACAGCGTATTATCTATCATCCCTCTTTCAAACCCGTTGTCTAGAAGATGAGTTGATAAAGTTTCGTACCATGCCCTTGGTGCTTGATGTAATCCATAATAAGCCTTATCTAACCGATATACTCTGTCAGGATATTTCGGATCAGTAAACCAAGGCGGCTGTTCCACATATACCAGTTCCTTCACTTTCCCATAAAGGAAAGCACTCTTAACATCTAGCTGATAGACTTTAAAACCTTTGAAGGAAGCAAAAGCCACAAACAACCGAATTTCCTCCAACCTTGCCACTGGCGCGAACACTTCGTTGTAATCAATTCCTTCCTCCTAGTTGAAACCATTTACAACTAACCTTGCTTTGTTGTGAGTGACTATACCCCGATCATCTCTCTTCCACTTAAAAACCCATTTGGTTCCTATCGCAACTTCTCCTCGAGGTAACGGAACTAACTCCCACACTTCTAATTTCCTAAACTGTGACAGTTCTTCCTGCATCGCTTCAACCCAAGAGTTGTCTTTTAGTGCCATTTGCACATTTTTCGGCTCTACTTGCGAAATGAAACATGAGTGGAGGCAAGTATGAAAGGCATCAGAGTCATAATCATCGACAACAACACTGTGTTGTTATTCAAACTACTCCTAGTCCTCACACCAGCATTAGGACTCCCTATTATACTCTCAATAGGATGATTCTTATTGATCCTAGATGTCTCTATCTCGTCAACTCTCAGATTATCTCCCAAATTTGATCTTATCTCTCCTAACGGGGGAACGACTTCAGACTCCACATTCTATTCCTCATGGACACTGTCTTCAAAGTTAGAATTTGTTGTCTGATTTTCGTTTGTAGGCACTTCAGAATCAGTAACTTCTGGAGATCTATCATCAATTGATGTAGGCTCAGATGATGATGGAAAGGTGGTCCTCGGAAAACTTTGACCCATGTCATTCAGATTCAATGACGCCATGTCCTGTTCGATTGTAATTGCATTTCCATAGAAAGAAATGTTAAATGACTCAAATAATTTATCATAATCAAATAGCCATTCCGGACCCTTTTGGGGTTCATGTGTATAACTTGTAACATAAATGTTATACACAATCTCCACTGTACCATTTGATTTATTAAAAACCCGTTTGTTTGGCGAGTTCGGCACATAACCTAGGAAGTATCCTTCGTCAGCCTTTTCACCAAACTTAGGTTGATGTTTTGTTTTCATTAAAGTGCATGGTACTCCAAAATGTTCGAAGCCAGTTAATTTAGGTGGCCGTTTATTCAAAACTTCATAACATGTTTTGTTTAAAGATTTGACAGTAAGGACCCTGTTTAACACATGACAAGCAGTATTCACTGCCTCCCCCCAAAAAATGGTAGGAAGCTTTGAATCCGAAAGCATGGTCCTTGCTGCCTCAATCAATGTCCTGTTTTTCCGTTTGGCCACCCTATTTTGTTGTGGCTCATATGGTGCACTAAATTGATGCACTATGCCCTTTGATAGGCAATATACACCAATAACCGTGTTTTTAAATTCCGTTCCGTTATCACTTCTAAGTCTTTTAACCCTCGTTCCGTAAGAATTTTCCACTTGGTCTAAGAACCCGATGAGCTTGGCAGCCGTCTCGTCCTTTGTACCTAAAAAGAAAACCCAAGAAAAACGTGAGTAATCGTCAGTAATAACTAAACAGTACCAATTACCACCTATACTCCTTTTGTTGATTGGTCCGAAGAGATCCGTATGCAACAAATCGAATGTGGCAGCGTTTGAGTTCTGAGTCTTGGACTTGTGTGTCTTCTTGTGTTGTTTTCCTTTCTTGCACGGTAGACACTTATCCTCGAATTGAAAACTCTTCATAGGAACACCATGCACCAATCCATTTTTCGTAATGTAGTTCATTTTTCTTAGGTCCAAGTGTGCAATGCGTCTGTGCCATAAAACCGACTTAGTCTCTAAAGCTTTAGATAGCAGACAAATTGGTCCCATCGAAGATTCCGGCTTGTTCATTTCAAGCATGTACAGGTCATTCTTCCTTGGAGCCCTCATCAGTATCCATTCTTCAGGTACCGTGAATCCCAGTTTCAGCACCCACGCCTCAGTGTCGGTGAAAACAACTGAGTTCTTCTTATCACAGATTTGAGATACACTAATGAGATTGTGAACCAGTTTATCAACGTGATAAACTTGATCCAATTGGATAGTCCCATTAGTGACCACTCCAGTACCGGTGATAGTGCCTCCTTTATTGCCAGCGAATGATACAAATCCATGATTCCCTCCCTTGAAGTCTGCGAGAAGACTTCTTTCCCCTGTCATGTGCCTGGAGCAACCAATGTCGACGAACCATTTGTTGTTTGGACCTGTAGTTATCTCCTGCACATGAAAGAAAATAGGTTAGTTATCACGGGGAACCCAAGCCATAACTGACTTGGTAATACCATTCTCGTCCACATACTTAAACTCTTTCAAATACTCATCTCTCCGTTCAGGTGACTTGGGTTTTTGAATTTGAGCTTGTTGTGGTGCAGAGTGATTTAAGTTCACTCTCAGCCTATGTGTAGGCATTTGCTGTGGAGCTCTTGAATAGTTACGGTTATAATGCATTTTGGACTAATATCCCTGAGCTCTACCTGGTGTTCGATGTCTTACAGGAGTGTGTGACCTAACCGGAGTGTAAGCTCTGCTAGGTGTGGTACTCCTATAACTCTGTTGTGGTCCTGACCTAGATTGATTAATGACTCTATTTTATGAATTAGTCGTAATCACTTCTTTTGGTCGACCTGACACAGGCATTTGTTTCACAGCAGATTTTGGTGCAGCTTGCACAGTTTTCTCGGTATTCTGAGAACTACTTGTGCTTGCAACACTTCGAGAAGGCTTAAGTTGTTCCGACTTTCCAGTCTTAGGTGTAGTATCTACTTTCCTATGTGGACAGCTAGAAGCAACATGCCCCCTTTCGTGACATTTAAGGCAAGACATTTTGTCAATTAACTTTTTGTGTGTGCCCTTTGACTTAGGTGACTCACTAATGTCTGGTTCTTTTGGTTCAACTATAGCGACAGGTTCATCCTCCAGATCATTAAAGTCAATTTTGTGTTGTCCTACAGGTTTATCACTAGAGGATGACACAAATTTAACTTTCTTAATCTTGATATTATTAGGAGTCACCTTAGATTCATTTTCCTTTGCAATTTCAGACACTGGTTCCGGTATTTCCTCTGATTCAACTGATTTCTCAGTTTTCTCCTGAGGTTGAGGTACCTAGTTATCGTTGAAAGGTGGAGGACTCTCATGATATCCTAGACCTACAGGCTTCTTATACTGACGCTGTGCATCTAAGATTTTCCCTATGTTAAGAGATGAGTTCCTAAACTTTTCTACTTTACTGTTGACCTCAGCGACCTTTACCTTAGACTCTGCTAGCTCTACTTCTTTGGATTTAACCTCCTTGGTTATTGCCTCAACATGTTCATACATTAGTTCTAATCTAACATACTGTTCGCTCAGTTTGTCCTTTAGAACTATAACATCCTGTGCATCAGCCTTAAGCTTATACCTAAGATCTTGCTTTATATCTTCTAGGCTAGCATTATCTGATTTTAACAATTCATTTTGAGCAGATATGGTTTGATGTGATTCTAGTACTAAATTTTACCTATCGTTAGATGTAGCACATAAGACACATAAATCATGGAAAAGAGAAAAGTTTAGAGTTACCTTGGCGTGATCTGATTCCACGTTGGCCATCTGTGCGGCGAACTCTAGAATCGTCTGATCGTCTGACTTTTCCACCCACATCGGACTGCTTTCATTCTGACTGCTGTCCCCTGTGATTTCCTCTGCCCCATCACTTCCAGTCTCAGTCACTTCAACCATAAAGGCTCTTGCATTCGATTCTGGATGTGTACTCCAGTCATAAGTTCCATCTAGCTGTCTGTCTGATGTGACATTGCATAACAGACCAGCTATATTTGCTTGACTGGTTGAACTACTCGGTAGATATCGCCCTTGCGATTGATTCTGATACTGTCCCTGGTAGTTCTCTACTTTAGGTCTCTGACACTCTCTAGCGAAGTGTCCTAACCCCTGACAGTTGTAACACTTAACCTTGGACTTATCGAATCCAATCTTATTATTACTAATGTTGAGGTTTCTACCCGTTCGTTTGATGAACCTTTTAACTCTCTGAGTTACCATGGCCAGTTGCCATTGCAGATTCATTTCTTCAAGATCATCAGGGTCTACCTGATCGTAGTCCTCATCCCAAAGCGCAGGATCGTTGATTTTGCCCTGAACGCAATTTCCGTAAGCGGCCACGAATGAAGCCAATAGATTCAGATAAAAATAAAAATAAACTAATTTTTGACCTTTTACCTAAGTAAAAATTAAAATAAACTAAACTAAAATAAAATAAACTAAGGTAAAATAAAGTAAAATAAAAATTTTGACCAAAAATTTAACTTAGACTTAAGCTATACTTATTAAAATTTACAACCTAAGCTAAACAGTAAACACAATATTTTTTATGAGTATAGTCAAAGAAAGGTTCAATCAGATAGCGGTGTCTGATACTCACTCTCGGTACTTAAACTTTCACACTTAGGAATTTTTGATTCCTTTGATTGTTTGTCGTGAAATACCCATTTTAGCCGATTGTTGGTATTTACCCCTTTAAACATTCTACATTTCGGAATATCCCTCGGCATTTTTATTTATCATGAAATTATCTTACGTGACCCAGACATAGACATACTTTTATGAAAAAGGCATACAGACAATGATTCTAACTTGTTGGTATTTGCAAACTTTCTTTAAAAGACAAACATCGGACACAGGTCTGTATTTTCATACAACAAAGTGTCTTAGTTTGACATAAGGTATATTCATAAAGTTAGCAAGACAGCGGTGACAGGTCTGTACCCACGTACAACAAAGCGACATATCTTGCCAACCCGAATCTAAACAGAGGCAACAGGTCTGTACTTACGTACAACAGAGTTACATGTTTTCGACTCTCAATTTTGTATGATTTTTCTATTCTTTCCATTTTAAGATGTATTTGATGTTGCTATACATCCCCAGAAAATTTGCATACCTCATTTAGACTCAAAGTTTGTATGTCTTGTACATAAAAATTAAGACCGATTGGTCGTACATCTAAGCTAGTGACACGATTGACTTTTTCTTGAATATTTTATTTGCCTTGAGACTCCCTACATGTATTATGCCTACCAACACATCAAACTAAAATAAAGTATAACACTTAGAATTTTAGTTGCATTAAGTGTGAAAGCCTAAACACTTAGAGTTTGTAATGACTGTGCTAATTTTCGTCACTTTGAACCTATGCATCTAAGACTTAACTCATTTTCTGATATTCTCTTTTTTTGTATTTTTCTGATTTTCTCTCTTTTTTCTTTTGTTTTTCATAAAGAAATAGCAATAAAATACGATAACCTACTAACTTACTAAAAATAGAAACTATCCTAAATTAGCAGACTTACTATAAAAAGAAAGAAATACTACTTCTATAAAAGGAAATAAACTACTACTAAGGTCAAATTACTCTGGGTTGCGCATTCCATTCAGTTGAATTAAATACTCAAACCGTGACTTATCAAATGCTTTGGTAAATAAATCAGCATTATTATCTTCTGTTGGCACTTTTACCAATTTGATTAAGTTCTTTTCAGCACAATCACGAATAAAATGATGCCTAATGTCTATGTGCTTTGTTTTACTGTGTTTAACTGGATTACTAGTTATTGCGATAGTAGACTGGTTATCTATCCTAATTGGAGTTTGAGTGTAAGCCAAACCGTAATCCCGTAATTGTTGTTGTATCCACAGAACCTGTGAGCAGCAACTACCAGCAGCAACATACTCGGCCTCGCACGTTGACACGGCTACCGACGTCTGCTTCTTGCATTGCCAGGATACTAATCTCCCTCCTAGGAATTGACATCCTCCAGTTGTTGATTTGCGTGTCAAGCTGCATCCTCCGTAGTCAGAATCCGTGAATGCCTCCAACTCTAGATCTCCCTCCGCGTGATACCAAAGTCCAAGCTTCGGTTTCGACTTGAGGTATCGTAGAATCCGCTTCACAGCTTTCATGTGTATCTCCTTCGGATTAGCTTGAAACCTAGCACAAATACACACAGCAAACATAATGTCAGGTCTTGAAGCAGTTAAATACATAAGTGATCCAATCATGGCCCGATATAATGTCGGATCCACGTCGGTATCACTTTCAGTACCCGGTCCGAGATTGTGATTCACTTGAATCGGCGTGCTGAAATGGGCAGTCAATTTTGTTCCTTCCATCCCGAAACGCTCCAATATGTCATAGACATACTTCGTTTGATGGACATTTGCAAACCTGAGTCTATATGTCTTAGATTTGACATACAGATCCACATTTGCAATCTTCATCTCCTTGGCATCTTCTATATCTTTTCTGATGGACTCTGGATCAAAAATGCTCTTTAAATCCTTTATAGCTTGCTTGACCTGGGGTAGAGAAGACCTAGCTTGACTCATGGTTCCAATATGATGCCTTCTAGTAAGCTCATCCCTGGTCATCCCTTGAACTAGGTGCATAATACTCTTATATTCTTCCTCAGGACCAGCTTCTCTTCTGACTACAAAATGATATTTTAAATCAATGTCATCCATTGACTTAGCATACCAATATGTAATAGGAGGTTTTGAGAAGTCATGCTGATCGAGGGATTTTTCAATCTCCATCACCTTTTGAAGTCGTTGTTCAAGCAACACTTTTTTCACCAAATCAAACTTTGATTGTGAAATTGCTTCTGATTGAGAACTAGTAGCAACAGTTTGAACAAGAGGAGAAGGATCACTGACACCAGTTTGAACTAGTTCTTTTTGGCTTTGCACTTGATGGGAGACTTTGGCTATCTTTCGTTTTTCCATTTCCTTGTCATGAATTTCCTGCAGCCTTTATGTGTTCCAAGACTGAGCCATCTTCTTTGAAATCCCAACTGAATAAGCAAAATTTATCAAAAACCTTCTGTGCTCTGCTTTTGAATGCCCTGTTAGTATTTTCCTTTTCTTTTCATTCTGTTTGACCACAAACCCTCTTAAATAATCACCTAAGGTTTCATCATCTTGCATTGGAGCATGGTTTTGCCGGTCCAAAAGATCATCCTGTTCTTCTGCTAATTGTCTTGCAAATTCAAAATCATGAGCAACCTGGGCCTCTCTAGATGAAAATTTAAGCTTTGGAGATTCTATGAGTATGCCCTTGCCCTTATCTTTGGAGGTTGCAGAAGTTGTTGCTTGGACTGTACTGACAGGAGCTTGACTGCCTTCTCGGATAACAACTCCAGTTGTTCTTATAGGAGCAGCTTGAGTTTCTAGGCTAACAGCTTGAGTGGCTGTTGGGACTGTTAGCCTAGAATGTGGGACTGTTGGAGCAGGAGTTGGAGCTGCTTGGACTGAACTAGGGATCTCCTGATTCTCCCCCTTTTTGGATGCATTGGTTTGGCCAGAAGGACCTACAACCTTTGCCATTAGGGTTCGAATCATCTTCTCAAGTTTATTTCCACAGAGGGTGAAACCCCTATGAAAATAATCCATCCTCTGATTCTGAGCTGCTACTGTCTGTTGAAGTGCTTGGATTTGTGCCCCCTGTGCAGCAATAATGGACTGGTAATGTTCCAATACTGCCACAACAGGTTTCAGCTGAGGATCCGTTAATATCATAAGTTGCAGACTAGACTCAAGATCAGCAAAAGAGTGTGGTGCTTGTGATCTATCACTGGCAGGAATTCCAGAAGTAGAAACATCTGGGCCCCTCTGTTCCTGGTACTGGTGACTTCCAGAAGGTGCTTGCACACCCTCTGTTGCCATGGGTGTGGTCTTATTAATGTTGACACTGTCCTGTGCATCTTGTGCAGAGACATCAGTAGTGTCAGCCACAGAACCCATATGGACATCCTCTGTTGGGATGTCCACCTTCAAATTGAGGATGGGAGAGTCTTCAGTGGGTGCCCTTTGGATATTCTGTGCAGAAGTTTTCTCCTGCACAGGGATATGTGGCTCTTGTATTTGGGCTGAGGA
Organism: Centrapalus pauciflorus; assembly: GCA_020465985.1. Lineage (NCBI taxonomy): Eukaryota > Viridiplantae > Streptophyta > Magnoliopsida > Asterales > Asteraceae > Centrapalus > Centrapalus pauciflorus. The sequence continues at coordinate 55,926 of JAANYP010006788.1, forward strand.
GGAAGGAGCTCCTGAAACCCTTTTTCTTTTATATAGTATAAGTGGGGATGTGGGTTTGATAGAAGGATCAAATGGAGTATTTGTATCATGAGGAGTGAGTTGGGGTCCTGGGGGTGAAGCAGTGATGGAAGGCTGAGCCTGCCAGGACCCTCTGCTCTGTTTAGTGGATTGATGCCCAACATTGCAGAGGGCAATGGGACATCTACACTCAAAAAATTGGCACTAGATATTAAAAGATGTTTTATTGATGGTAAAGAGTGCCTATGGGAAACATGAATCCTTTTATGTACATTGAAATTATTGCAAGTTCTTGCAATTATTTCAGCCAAAAATCTAGGATACATAAAAAATTTCCCATGCTTTAGGGCATGATGCCTTAACATACCTTGAAAAATCATATTCAAAAAATTGAATTGTTGGCCTGTAGATAAACATACTAAGGAAGTGGTTATATTAGAAGAAAATTCTGACCAACTAGTTCTTTTAGGGCTTATGCATTGTTGGATAATATGCACAAGATATTTCCACTTAGGGGCAAAATGAGTTTTAAAGAAAGTATAAGAATCAGTAGGGCCCCTATACCCTATAGCAAAAAGGCCTTCATGTAAGGCCAAGAGAAAGATCTGTTATACCTGTGGCATCTTGAAGATGCAAGTGTTGACGGATGAGATCCTCAGTGATGGTGATAGTGGTTCCATCGATCTTGGATGTCAAAGAAGTGACTCCATTGATGGTGTTGACAGAGGCATGTTTACAAAACTGTTCTATGTGGGATATGTATATGGTGGGATTGATAGTGAGGGCATGATGGATATGGGAACTTCGAAGGAAGTTCATCATGTCATGGAATGGTTGAAGGTCAGAGTGTTTGAGAGAATATGGAAGACAGTTGTGTTCTTTGACAAACTCCATTGACGGTTAATCGGTGATTTAGGGTTTCAGAGAAGTGTGTGTGAATCGCTCAGAGAGAAAAGGAAGGTCGTGGAAGATATTTTGCAACTGGTAGTTACAATTGAACGAAACATGGACCTTTAAAGGTTTTCAAAAATATCTAATCCAGCGCACACACTTATAGGAAGTTACCAAATTACCCTGCACACTTTGACAGATCAAGTGAAACAACTAACAGTCCGAGTAAAATGAACTAGCAGCTTGAGAAATGACTCAAGCTGTTGGTTGAAAAGAAGCATATTCTAATGAAACAGTGTCTCCCCGTTAAACAAGCGTAAGAAATAAACATATTTTTTTCTTAAAATAAGAGAGAAAGATGAAAAACAAATTAATCCATATTAACCATGCCAATGTTTGATACTAGGAAGGTGAATGTTCCTACATCAAATGGTTTTGTAAATAGATCAGCTAACTGATCATCAGTATGAATTTTGGTGACTTGGATTAATTTCTTTTCATTACAGTCCCTTATAAAATGAAATCTGATGTCTATATGCTTGGTTTTGGGAAATTTCACTGGATTTTGTACAATGATTATTGCACTTGAGTTGTCAATGTAAATAGGAGTGGATAGGAAATTCATACCATAGTCTCTCAGTTGATTCTGAATCCACATCACTTGGGAACAGCAGTTTGCAGCTGCTACATATTCTGCTTCTGTGGATGAGGTGGAGACAATTGTTTGCTTTTTTCACTGCCAAGAGATCAGTCTTGCTCCTAGATATTGACATCCACCAGTTGTGGACATTCTGTCAATGTTGCATCCTCCATAATCACTGTCAGAATAGGCTATTAGTTCAAGAGGAGAGTCTTTAGGATACCAGAGAGTCAAATGTGGTTGGTGTTTGAGATATCTAAAGATTCTCTTAACAGCAAACAGGAGTGAGTCCTTTGGAGCACATTGAAACCTGGCACAAACACAAACAACAAACATTATATCAGGTCTAGAAGATGTGAGGTACATTAGTGAACCTATCAAGGATCTGTATAGATGAATGTCCACATCTACTCCATCTTTGTTTGCATCAAGCTGCTTGTGAGCGTCCATTGGAGTACTAGCAACTTTGGTATCTTTGTAACCAAAATTTTCCAGTATATCTTTAACATACTTTGACTGACTTATAAAAAGTCCTGTGGGCTTCTGCTTGACCTGCAATCCTAGAAAGAAGGTGAGTTCTCCCATTGAACTCATTTGAAACTTTTTGTGCATCAATGCCTCAAATTCTTTGCACAGACTATCATTAGTAGACCCAAAGATGATATCGTCAACATAAATCTGAACAAGCAAAATCTCAGATTTGATGAACTTTGTGAACAATGTTTTGTCCAAAGTACCTCTCTTGAATCCATTCTATAGAAGATATGATGACAGAGTGTCATACCATGCTCTAGGGGCTTGGTGGAGTCCATAGAGGGCTTTGTCTAATTTGTAGACTCTGTCTGGATACTTGTAGTCCTCAAATCCAGGGGGTTGACACACATAGACCTCTTCTTCAATTGTACAATACAGAAAAGCAGATTTCACATCCATTTGATACACTTTAAACCCTTTGAAGCTTGCATAGGCTAGGAACAGTCTAATGGCTTCTATTCTTGCCATTGGAGCAAAGACATCATCATAATCTATTTCTTCTTCTTGAGTGTATCCCTGTGCTACCAGTCTTGCTTTGTTCTTGATGACTATCCCTCTCTCATCCTTCTTGTTTCTGAACACCCATCTTGTACCAATTGCTCTCTTTCCTTTAGGAAGATAAACTAGAGTCCACACATTTTGAATCTTGAATTGCAGTAGTTCTTCCTGCATTGCCTCAATCGAATATGGATCTTTCAAAGCCTCAGATGCCTTCTTAGCTTCTAATTGTGACATAAAACATGCATGTTCAAAGGCAGCTAGACTAAATTCAGGAACTGCTGATTTAGCATCAGTAGACTCCTTGTGAACCATTGTCCTTGTCTGCACAGGAGTGCGTGGATCACCCATTATCTGATTGAGAGGATGATACTTATGAACTCTGAGTGTTGGCTCTCTGTCAGTCTGAAAGGAAGTTCCTAGATTTGTATCATCTCCTTCGGGACCACTTGATGGTTCAACTTCAGGAATAGCTTGACTAGAAGATGGGACTGTTTCCCTTTTTGATGGAGTTGTTCCCTCAGGACATGGGATTGGCACTTCATAGTTTGGATTTGAATCATGTTGAGCATCCAGTACCCCTGGAGGGTCACAAGATAGAAGTGGTAGAACAGTATACTCATCCCATTGAGCAGAATGTTCAACAATTTGAAACTTTATGCCAACAGCTTGAAGATTTGTGCTACCAGCATGAGAATTTGTATTGGCAGCTTCAACCTTGTTTTCATCTGTTTCTTCAGTATACTCAACAAAGCTCAAAGAATTATTTAGTGAGTCTAAATCAAATAACCAATCAGGACCAGTGCCTTTGACATTTGCAGTGTTTTCATTAAATTCAACATTGGCACTCTCTTCAATGGTTTTAGACACACTGTTATATACCCTATAGGCTTTGCTTTGAGTAGAGTATCCTACAAAGAAACCTTCGTCAGCCTTACTTTCAAACTTTCCTAAGTGAGTCTTAGTGTGAAGAATGGTGCATGAACATACAAAAGACTTTAGAAAGGCTATTAAGGGCACTCTATGATGGAATAACTCATATGGAGTTTTCCCTTGTGATTGAACAACCTGAACCCTATTTAGAACATAACAAGCTGTATTGAATGCTTCTGGCCAAAAGGTCATTGGCAGTTTGGAATCAGCTAGCATGTTTCTAGCAGCCTTAATTAGAGTTTTGTTCTTTCTTTCAGCTATACCATTTTGTTGTGGTGTTCTTGGTGCACTGAATTGCCTATCAATGCCTTTAGACTCACAGAAACTGTTTAGTATATGGTTTTTAAACTCAGTTCCATTGTCTGATCTTATCACCTTAACTTTTTAGTAGGATTGGTTTTCTATCTTAAGAATAAATTATTTAAGTAGCTCAGCAGTTTCATCTTTAGTCCTAAGAAAGTGTACCCATGTGAATCTGGTGAAATCATCAACAATGACTAAACAGTAAGCTCTTTTATTCAAACTCAAAACAGATGTTCGACCAAAAGATCCATATGAATAAGATGAAGAGCAGATGAGATTGAATTTACTTCTTTGGCCTTATGAGAAAATTTGTGTTGCTTGCCTTTGAGACATGCTACACAATGATCATCACAGATGAACTACTTTTGTGGTAAACCTCTTACCAGGTTCTTTTTGACTAGCACATTTATAGATTTGAAGTTCATGTGACACATCCTTCTGTGCCAAAGAGAAGACTCATTAGATGATGCTTTGGATATCAAACAGCTTAAAGTACTTGATTTGGATAAAAGATCTGTGTCCAAACAGTAGACATTGTCCTTTCTTGGTGTTCTGAGTAAAATAAGATTTTCAGGTATTTTAAAATCTTTTGAAAGAACAATGCACTCAGAATCTGTGAAGACAACAATATTTTGTTTATCACAGATTTGAGACACACATAATAAATTGTACTTCAGCTGTTCAACAAATAAAACCTCATTGAAAAGCATATTGCCTGCTTTGACAGTACCTTTACCTGTGACCTTACCTCCCTTGGAATTTCCTCCAAATGCAACAAAACCTCCTTCAAAGCCTTTGAAATTTGACAAGCATTCAGAGTTGCCTGTCATGTTCCTAGAGCATCCACTGTCCAAATGCCATCTTGTTTTATGTTGTGACCTGTGGGTGCCCTGCACAACTAAAAGCTTAGTTAGTAGTGGAGTAAACCCAAACCAAGTTGGTTTTGGGTTGTCCTTGTGCATTGACATAACTAAACATTGTCTTTGACTTCTTATAATTGTTGAGATCCACTGGTGGATTCTGTGAAAAATATTTAGTTATGACATGAGGTATCCAGGTGTTGTGTCCAATCTTGGCATTAACAGTCTCGGATGATCCATCACCAGTTCCAGTTTTAAGCCTAGCAGTTTGAACTGAGTGTTTAATGCTAACAGCTTCAGAATTTGCACTACCAGTTTAAACATTAGGTATGGCAGTTTCAACCTTTGTATCAACAGTTTCATCTGAGTTCTTGCCTTTAACACACCATATCTGTTTAAAATTTGATTTGGGTTTAGCCAAAACTTGTTTTTAGTGTGTGGACTGTTTGTTATTGACTTTTAAGAACCTGTGATCAACTGTTTTCTTTGGAACTGGTGCAACATTTGGTTTGACCTTAAGATTTTTTGTGTTTTTAACAAATGCCTGTTTCTGAACCACAGTCTGTTTTGCAACAGAAGGTTTGTACGAGCAATGTTTGGCCAAATCGTTTTTCTCGCCACAATGGAAACATCTTTTGACTGTTTTGATTGGAGAACCAGTTTTGTTAGACCATAACTGGTTTTTGTTCCTTTGATTTCCCCTTACCTACTGTTGTTTGGGAAACTTTTGGACACCATGCTTTTGCCATGTGCAGATTGGAACAGTCTTACCCCTTTTATTACCTTTTGAGGAAGATGCAGTGTTACAGTTAGAAGGTGCAGAAATATGTGGAGTAGCATGGCATACACTCATCTTCTCTTTTCCTTTCTTACTGGGGTTAGAGGTTTCTATAGGTGCACTCATTGTTTTGTGGTCTCTCTCAACTGCTTTGCACTCACAGTCTTCATTTAGAATCTGTTCTCCTTTTGATTCAGGACTGTTTTCAAGGATAGGACTACAGTTTTCATGGACTCATCAAATGGTTCATTAACAAGTCTATCAGCAACTTCACTCATTGGATGAATTTATTTGTTGTTGTATGGGGATGGAGTGGCTCTGTATCCTATACCTTCTTTGGGATTGAGCTGAGATTTTACTCTATCTTTAAATTGAACTTATATTAGGTGTTCCAGCTTTTGATTTGCCAATTTGAAGGTTCCTAGATCTATATTGACAGATTCTATTGTCTTGTTAGCTTCTAACACCTTCTTGTAAGGTCTTGACTCTACGAGATCTATCTAGACGCGGAACCGTCAACGAGTGCGGAATCCTCGTTAACGGTAGACGGAAACAACTCTCAAACGGAAACACGGAGACTATCAGAAGCTGAACGAACGACACACAAACGATCCTACAAACTGATTCTCTCCGAAACGGCACTAACACTGATGATAAACTCGAAATCACCTTTTGCTTAATCACTCTCAAATTCTGCAAAAAGTCTGATAATTATTCGAGTCTATCCCTAATTATAGAGGCTAATTCGAGTCTGTTATGGGCCAAACTCGAATCTGGCCAAGGCCCATTCGAGTTTGCCCTCACTAATACTCTCGAATATGCCTTCCTTCGAATCTATGGACCACATTCGAATCTATCACAGATTCAAATGTCAAACCTTGTGTAATTCGAATCTACTATTTCACATACTCAACTTAGTATTGAAACTTATGTTTTTACCTTATGATCGACATTATCTTTGAACTTTATGTTTGAACTTCTTGTAATACGTTACATCAAGTTCAAACACACACACAATAATAAATATCAACCATATATAAACATATATAACAAACACTTGCTAAAACCACAATGTAGGATCACTTAGACTGCTATCGTCACACAGGGTGTACCAACAGACTCCCCCTTGACGATAGCTTCTAATAATTCACACATTTGATTAAGAACTTTGTTTATTATTTATTCAAACTACTTCCAGCATACAAGCCTTTTTCAATACAAACTTTAACTACATTCTCATATTTCCTAGCTTCACTATCCATGTGAGCGTCACTAGACATCTTATGAGCATGCAAATTTGAAGATCGTCTCTAGAAAGGTTTACTAGGTGAAGAGGATCGTAGACTCTAAGAATAACTTTTTCTTCAAAATCTTCCATTACTGCTTCTCCAGTATCATCCACATACCACCAGTTCAGATTCTTCAAAACATTCTGTGGCATGGGCTTGAGAGGCACCTTCCTAAGACATCTTACTGGTTTGTAATGAATCCTCATCCAAGGTCACCCAGTTAGAGGATCTATACGTGAAGGATCTTCTACTCTTTTTCCAACCCTTGGATTCAGGCGTTCGAACTTTCTGGATCTTCCCTCTTTTCTTATGATTCTTTCAATTACGTCTGCGTAGGGATCATTCCCAATATTAATCAGATCTTTCCAAGCTAACGCTTTGGTCTCGATCTTTGGCAGTGAATTGAAAGCTTTTAGAGTTCGCCTCAGGTACTGAAGCCCGTCTTTTCTCTTGATTATAAGTAGCTGCAGTTCTCGATCGAAGAACCAGCTTAATATGCTTCCAGATAGCTTTCCAGTCCCTGGCACTCCTCATCGTCTTTTTAAGCTCTAACTCCTTCTGTTCAGCCCTGAACCACAACTTTCGTTTCTCTTCATTTGTTAACTCTCTAGCAGGTTCTTATGTTGATGGCTGAGCATTCAACGCAGCATTCACTTCGTCTACGTTAACAATATCATTTCCATCTATCACGTATGTATCAGTGATAGGATTCTGCTGTACGACGATCTCATCAGCTTCATCATCCTCATCAGCACATACCTCGTCATCTGATTGCCAGTCAACTATCTATTCTGGCACAAACTCACCCTCTTCTAGCTCTTCGTCTTCACAATCAAAACCTAAATCCATCGGATCATCATCAAGATCCATGAGAGCATCGATCATCTCACTAGTCTCAAAATCTGTAGGCTTAGATGAGCTCGCTTCTCCTACTTTTCCTCCTGCTAGACTAGGCTCCCCATGAGATTGAGCAGTCTGAGCAGTAGAAAAATCTACTGGCTCATTCTGACTTTTAGGGCTGGGATCATTGCCTTGGTTGTCTTCATCATCATCATCTCTTGGCATCTGTACTTCCTGATCACGGCACGATGTCTCCCCCTGAGCCTGTAAATTTTTCATTAACTGCTCTATTAGGGAGCGCATCGACCTTATCTCTGCTGCCTGATCGCAAAAAAACGATTTTAGCTCTGTGTTCTCTTCCTGAATTTTCTCCACAATCTTTTTGAGATCGGCATTCTCGTTATGAAGATTTACGTTATGACTTTGAATTTCATTGATTGCCGTTGTTAGTCCAAAGAGTTGGATTTCCTGGAAGTCAACTCGATCTTTTAGGCGCAGAAACCTTTGATTTTCAGCATATGATGATGAGGTTGAGTGAATTGACTGTATTGGAGTTGGAAGGATTGGTGATGGAATATATGGTTCATCGCGAGGTGGTGGTGGTGGGATGGTGGTTTCAGGTTCTTGAGATTGAGGGATTTCTGGTTGATCTGCAGATGCTGAAGATGATCCTTGCATGAATCTATGACGCTTGGCCCGATGCCTCGTCACTAAAGGTGCAACTTCCTCTTCTTCAAAATCGGATTCATCAGACTCTCTTATTGCGCGCCTCCTTGAAGTCTCTTCATTAATAACCACTAATCTCGAACCATAAATCGCCATTCGTACTGTTAGTTCAGTCGATACTGACTCAGGAGCTTCAACCTCTAACTCCTCCATCTCTTCTGATTCGGTTGCAGATGATGACTCAACATTACCAGTCTGCTCTGGTTCATATTCGTCCACATCTCTCAACACATCTTCTTCTCCTTCTGGAGGCTCAGGTAATTCTCCCACTAACGCTGCAGCTATATCTTCATTTGCATGAGGACCTGCCTCCCAAATTTCATTTAAAGTTTGGCACAATAGATCAGCTTCATTTGGGACATTCGACGGCCCGGCTTCCTGTACCTGTACCTCTGGTTGCTGACTCGTAGAAGGCCTAGACGCCTGAGTTTCACTCGCAGAGGTTCTTTGTCTTCGCCTTTGTGCACGCGGTGGCTGTGGTTGTTGTTGTTGTTGTGGCTGTGGTTGTCTCGGTTGAAATCCAACTTCCCCTGCCCAGTTGGCAACATCTGGGGCTTCAAAATTCCTATCTAAGATGGCTCCAAACAACGGACGCTCAACTGGAACAGCCAATCTTCCATTGTGTGAGGAACAATCAGCGAAGATCCTCTTATCCATTACCGCTACGCTCTGAATCTCATTCGACTGAGGCAAATTCGGTAAGAAAAGCCTGATAAGCATCATTATGAACCGTGGATATAGTAGGAATTGTTAATTTTCTGGTGCGGTGATTTGATGAACAAATTCGGAGAAAAACATTTCCGAGAAACTGAATGGTCGATTATACACTATCGCGATAATTCCAGACTGGATCTTCGAGACCATACAATCAAAACCGGCTTTCTCTGGTGCAAAGCAGACCATAAAGACATGAGCCAGAAATCTCCACTGACCGATTAGCCCGCTCTTCATATAAGAAGCCTTCGTCACATCTAGACTATAACCCATTCTCTGAAAGGCCGCTTGCCTAATATTCAGAGGAAAGTCGATAGGCCCAGACTCCTCTTCCTGCGAACCCAACTGCAACGCCTGACGTAGCATATCCGCAGAAAACACTAGCGGCTGTCCAGCTATTCGAGTTCTTAGCACTGTCGGGGTGACCGAGCAGTCTACTTGAAGATGATCATAAACCTGACGAACATATGGAATTACAATTTGAATATTATGGGATAAAGCAAAAGCTATCCTAGATTCAACAAGAAAATCCATCATTTGACGAAATCCCTGCGCCTCAGGGATATGATGATCATAGGGAATGACCATATTATGCTTTGGTACAAAAGCTCGTACAGCCATATCTGCATAATAAATAAACGATTAGATTCATTAAAAATCAATAAACTTGTTTAAATTCAAATCTGTTTTATTTTGAACTTGTTTAAGAACAAAATCCAACACAATTAAATTTCTAGAAGTTTAATAAAATTTAAATTAAATAATGCAAATAAAAAAACAAATTCGAATTGACAGATTCGAATAAACCACTTTTCGAATTTGATGACAGATTCGAATGTCATTGGCTCCTCGAGTTTACTGACAAACTCGAAAAATCCATGAACAGATCGAACAGTCGACATCTCAATGTTTCATCAAAACCCATGATTTTAACCTTTTTGAACTTAGAAAATCACATACATAGTCCAACTAGGTTCTAATCACTGATATATGTATTTTAATTTGACTATTTACTGGTCCAAAGTTTGTAATTTTGAAAAACACAACTTAGACCCATAAACCTTCAAAAAATCGATGATTTTGTCTTATATTGTGTATAAAACTACATGAATCTTGTACAACCAAGTTAATTATACCTAGATAGAACAGTAGAATCGAACACTTTAGCAATAAACTCGACAAATTGTCATTTTTGAGAGAAATGGTAGATTCGAGGAATAGATTCGAAATCGCCAAGATAGATTCGAGGATATAGATTCGAAAACAGTAAGGAGTTAATGACTTCACTGTTAACCTATATATACCACCTACCTTCGAATCTATGGCCAGACTCGAATCTACTGACAGATTCGAAAACCCAGTTTCGAGTCTGTCCTAAACTCGAATAACACCAAACACTTAGAAAAATTTCGAAAATTTTGAAATAACTTCAACTTTTTCAACCTTTTCTTCGGTATTGCGTAACAAGATAAACTATGCCAACTCTTTTACCCTAAGAACATGATTTTTCACGCAGTGTTTATTTTATCCAACTATGAATGCACCCTCAGTAATTTTGGACCTTTTTCCTAAGTAAAAATAAAAATAAAAGTAAACTAAAATAAAATAAAAATTTGGACTAAAAAATTTAACTTAGACTTAAGCTATACCTATTAAAATTTACCACCTAAGCTAAATACTAAACAAAATATTTTTAATGAGTATAGTCTAAGAAAGATTCAATCAGATACCGATGTCAGAGACTCACTTTCAGTATTTAAATTTTCACACTTGGGAATTTTTGATTCCTTCGATTGTTTGTCGTGAAATACCCATTTAGCCGATTGTTGGTATTCTACCCCTTTAAACATTCTACATTTTGGAATATCCCTTGGCATTTTTATTTATCATGAAATTATCTTACGTGACTCAGACATAGACATACTTTTATGATCAAGGCACACAGACAAAGATTCTAACTTGTTGGTATTTGCAAACTTTCTTTAAAAGACAAACATCGGACACAGGTCTGTATTTTCATACAACAAAGTGTCTTAGTTTGACTTAAGGTTTACTCTTAAAGTTAGCAAGACAGCGGTGACAGGTCTGTACCGACGTACAACAAAGCGACGTATCTGCTAACCCGAATCTAAACAGAGGCAACAGGTCTGTACTTACGTACAACAGAGTTACATGTTTTCGATTCTCAATTTTATATGATTTTTCTATTCTTTCCATTTTCAGATGTATTTGATGTTGCTACACATCCCCAGAAGGTTTGCATACCTCATTAGACACAAAGTTTGTATGTCTTGTACATAAAAATTAAGACCGATTGGTCGTACATCTAAGTTAGTGACATGTTTGACTTTTTCTTGAATATTTTATTTGCCTTGAGACTCCTTATATGTATTATGCCTACCAACACATCAAACTAAACTAAAGTATAACACTTAGAATTTAGTTGCATTATGTGTGAAATCCTAAACACTTAGAGTTTGTAACGACTGTGCTAATTTTCGTCACTTTGAACCTATGTTTCTAAGACTTAACTCATTTTCTGATATTCTCTTTTTTTTTTGCATTTTTCTGATTTTCTCTATTTTTTCTTTTGTTATTCATAAAGAAATAGCAATAAAATACGATAACCTACTAACTTACTAAAAATGGAAACTTACTAAAAATAGAAACTATCCTAAATTAGCAGACTTACTATAAAAAGAAAGAAATACTACTTCTATAAAAGGAAATAAAATACTACTAAGGCCAAATTACTCTGGGTTGCGCATTCCATTCAGTTGAATTAAATACTCAAACCGTGACTTATCAAATGCTTTGGTAAATAAATCAGCATTATTATCTTCTGTTGCCACTTTTACCAATTTGATTAAGTTTTTTTCAGCACAATCACGAATAAAATGATGCCTAATGTCTATGTGCTTTGTTTTGTTGTGTTTAACTGAATTATTAGTTATCGCAATTGTAGATTGATTGTCTATCCTAATTGGAGTTTGAGTATAAGCCAAACCGTAATCCCGCAATTGTTGTTGTATCCACAGAACCTGTGAGCAGCAACTACCAGGAGCAACATACTCGGCCTCGCACGTTGACACGGCTACCGATGTTTGTTTCTTGCATTGCCAGGATACCAATCTCCCTCCTAGGAACTGACAACCTCCAGTCGTTGATTTGCGCGTCAAGCTGCATCCTCCGTAGTCAGAATCCGTGAACGCCTCCAACTCTAGATCTCCCTCCGCGTGATACCAAAGTCCCAGCTTCGGTTTCGACTTGAGGTATCGTAGAATCCGCTTCACAGCCTTCATGTGCATCTCCTTCGGATTAGCTTGAAACCTAGCACAAATACACACAGCAAACATAATGTCAAGTCTTGAAGCAGTTAAATACATAAGTGATCCAATCATGGCCAGATATAATGTCGGATCCACATCGGTATCACTTTCAGTACCCGGTCCGAGATTATGATTCACTTGAATCGGCGTGCTGAAATGGGCAGTCAATTTTGTTCCTTACATCCCGAAATGTTCCAATATGTCATAGACATACTTTGTCTGATGGATAAACATCCCTTCCTTCTTCTGGTCAACTTGTAACCCCAAAAAGAAATTTAACTCTCCCATAGCACTCATCTCGAATTTCGACTTCATCACCTTCTCGAAATCTTTGCACATCTGTTCGTCTGATGATCCAAAAGTGATATCATCGACGTACACTTGTACCAAGATAAAATGTTCTCCCTTCCTCTTAACAAACAGAGTACTATCTATCCTACCCCTTTCAAACCCGTTTTCTAACAAATGGTTGGATAGAGTCTCGTACCACGCCCTTGGTGCCTGATGCAATCCATATAGAGCCTTATCTAAACGATATACGCTATCAGGATATTTTGGATCTGTAAATCCGGGCGGTTGTTCTACATACACCAACTCCTTCACATTCCCATATAGGAAAGCACTCTTAACACCTAACTGATATACCTTAAAGCCTTTGAAGGAGGCAAAAGCTAGAAACAACGTAATGGCTTCCAGCCTTGCTACAGGTGCAAATACCTCGTTGTAATCGATTCCCTCCTCTTGGTTGAAACCCTTTACAACTAGCCTAGCCTTGTTGCGCGTAACTATACCCCGATCGTCTCTTTTGCACTTAAAACCCCATTTGGTTCCTATGGCAACTTCCCCTCGAGGTAATGGAACTAACTCCCACACTTCTAGTTTCCTAAATTGCGAAAGTTCTTCCTGCATCGCTTCAACCCAGGAGTTATCCTTAAGTGCCATTTGCACATTCTTGGGCTCTACTTGCAATATGAAACATGAATAGAGACAAGTGTGATATGCCTCGGAGTCCTTTATCATCGACAACAACACAGTGTTGTTATTTAAACTAATCCTAGTCCTCACACCCTCGTTAGGATTTCCTATGATGCTTTCTATAGGATGATTCTTGTTAATCCTAGAGGTCTCTATCTCATCAACCCTTAGATTATCTCCTAAGTTAGATCCCATTAGAGACCACTCCGGTACCCGTGATGTTTCCTCCTTTGTTACCGGCGAATGATACAAACCCCCGATTCCCACCCTTGAAGTCTGTAAGCAGACCTCTTTCCCCCGTCATGTGCCTGGAGCATCCACTGTCGACGAACCATTTGTTGTTTGGACCTGTGGTAATCTCCTGCACATGAAAGAAAATAGGTTAGTTATCACGGGGAACCCAGGCCATAACTGACTTCGTTATACCATTCTCGTCCACATACTTAAACTCTTTCAAATACCCATCTCGCCTTTCAGGTGACTTGGGTCGTTGAACAGGAGTTTGTTGTGGTGCCGAGTGATTTAAATTCACTCTTTTCCTTTGAGTAGGCATTTGTTGTGGAGCTCTAGAATAATTCCTATTATATTGCATTTCACACTGTGATCCCTGAGCTCTTACCGGTGCATAATGTCTAACGGGAATATGTGACCTAACTGGAGTGTGTGACCTGCTAGGTGTTGTGCTCCTATAGACTTGTTGAGGTGCTGACCTAGATTGATTAATGACACGATTCGGTGAATTTGTCCTAACCACTTCCTTTGGGCCAACCTTAACCGGTGTTTGTTTCACCACTTGTTTTGGTGCAGCCTGCACAGTTTTCTCGGTACTCTGAGAACCACTAGTGCTCGCCACACTAGTTGAGGGTTTAGGTTGTTCCTGCTTCACTACCTTAGGTGTCGTATCAACTTTCCTATGTGGACAGGTAGAAGCAACATGTCCCCGCTCGTGACATCTAAAGCATGACATTTTGTCTATTGGCTTCTTTTGTGAGCCCTTAGACTTAGGTGTCTCACTAGTGTCTTGGTCCTTATGTACATCTATGGCGGCTGGCTCATCGTCCTGATCAGCCCTATCAATTTTATGTTTTCCTGCAGGTGTTTCACTGGAGGAAGTCACAAATTTGACTTTCTTAACCTTGACAGTTGTGTCAGCCACCTTAGGTGTATTTTCTACTATAGGCTCAGATTTAGGTTCAAGTGTGTCCTCTAAGTCTACTGATTTGTCAGTTTTCTCCTGAGGCTGAGGCACATAGTTTGCATTAAAAGGTGGAGGAATTTCATGAAATCCTAGACCTACGGGCTTTTTAGATTGTCTTTGGGCATCTAAAAGTTTCCCTAGGTTTAGGCTTGAATTCCTAAACTTTTCTAGCTTACTGTTTGCCTCTGCTACCTTGACCTTTGTTTCAGCTAGCTCTATGTCTTTGTCTTTAAGGTTTTTGATCAAGGCTTCTACATGCTCATACATAAGCTCTATCCTAACACACTGCTCACTCAGTTTGTCTTTTAGAACTATTACGTCTTGAGCATCAGCCTTAAGCTTTTCTTTAAGATCTTGCTTAATATCGTTTAGGCTAGCGTTTTCAATTTTTAAATTCTCATTTTGAGCAGTTATGGTTTTATGCGATTCTAAGACTAGATTTAACCTATCATTAGAAGTAACACACAACACACATAGTTCATGAAAAAGAGAGTAAGTCAGACTAACTTTGATCAGATTCCACGTTGGCCATCTGAGCAGCAAACTCCAGAACTGTCTGATCATTCGTCTTTTCCACCCCCATCGGACTGTTTTCCCTTGTGGTCTGCTCTTCTCCTTCACACCCCGTCTCCGTGACTTCAGCCATAAAAGCCCGAGCATTTGATTCTGGATGTGAGCTCCAGTCATACGTACCATCTAGCTGTCTGTCTGAAGTGACATTGGATAGTAGACCAGCTAGGTTGGCTTGACCGGCAGATGAACTCAGAAGGTATCGTTGTTGAGACTGATTCTGATACTGTCCCTGATGCTGACTCTGCCCTTGGTACGTCTCTACCTTCGATCTCTGACATTCTCTTGCGAAGTGTCCCAGACCTTGACAGTTATAGCACTTTACCTTGGACTTATCAAATCCAATCCCTTTGTTGTTCATCGTCAAATTCCTCCCAGTTCGCTTGATGAATCTTTTAACCCGTTGGGTTACCATGGCCAGTTGCCATTTAAGATCCATTTCCTCAAGATCATCAGGGTCGACCTGATCATAGTCCTCATCCCAGAGAGCAGGATCGTTAATCTTCCCTTGAACACAGTTCCCGTAAGCGGCCACAAAAGAAGCAAGCAGATTCAAATGTTCTTCCGCTGATTTTGCGCTCATGGGCATCTTCGAATAGCTCTGAGATGTCGATGTCTGCTGTACTTGAGGCTGCGGTTCTTCCGATCTTCCTTATCCTAAGAACGCGCGATTCAATGTGTCGTCAGTCTCTGCTGGTGACGACGTTTCTCCGGTGAAAAACGCTGTAGCAGTCTTCAGATTGGCGGTCGCTGAAGGTTTTGTTGACTTTCCAAAATACATTGCTGGATTTTGGACTTGTTCGTAATCAGTTTCGGCCTTCAGTAGGTCGAAGTGATATGCTCGCAACGTTCCCACAATATCATCCAGAGATTGAGTATAATACTTGTCTTCATTCAGCTTGATCATTGCCACATACATAGCCCATTTGGCTGGTAAGGCATCAAGAAGCTAGTTGTTCTTGTCGGTGTCAGTATATTCAATCCCGTGACTTTCAAGTTTCGTCAACAGATGATTGAACCGGGTGATGATATCATCTAGTTGTTCATCCTTAACGCCTTGAAAATCGCAAACTATTGTTTCAACAGCTCTGTACGCTTTCTACGAACCCTAGGATTACCCCCACACCTCTTCTCTAGAGACTCCCAAAGTTCCTTCGACGTCTTTTGAGTCCTAAATGTGTGCAGTATATCCTGAGGCAAAGCCATTCGGATTATCGAGAAAGCTTTGTTTTCGGCTTCATACAATTTCTTATCATCCTCCTTCATCATTTGGTATGATAAGACTTTCTGACGGCCTTCAACTTCAGAAACTGGTGGAATATATCCTTCGTCAATGCACACCCACATGCGCATATCATTAAAACGCACGAAATCGGTAAACCGATCTTTCCACCAGTAATAATCCACGATTTTCATCAGCTTAGGCGGAGCGTTTGCCTTCCCGACCTCGTGGTCCATTTCCAGGAATTTTTGAAGATTTGACATCTTTTCGAAAGTAATTGAATTGAACTTAATGAATTTAATTCGAAACTAATTTGAATTAATTCGTTCGAATCTAGGTAGATTCGAATATAATTAGATTCCAATTTATTTGGGATTAAATTCGATTAAGTGTTATAATTCAATTAAACTCGAAATTATGTCAGATTCGAAAAGTCCTCAGATTCGAAGGTCAGTGCAAACTCGAAGACACAGCAGATTCGACACCCTATTCGAAACTAAACTAAACTCGAATTAAACTCGAAAGTAGACTCGAGACCTTATTCGAATGTAGCACAAACTCGAATTAGATTCGAAACCCTCTGTATCAGACTCGAAAGGAGTGGATTTGGTTAGAGTCGAAACTAAGTATAACCCTAAATGCCCTTAATAGATTCGAGCGCCGCAAACTCGAAAAACGGCTAATACTTTGATTTTTTAACGTTTTGCAGATTAAATCAATATTTTTACAATGAAAAATATTGATTTCGATCAAAAACGTGAAAACCACAAATTATTTCCCGGATTTCTATTTGCTAAGCTCGACGAACACGAAAAACACGATTTTGTGAGAAAAACCGTCCAAAAGCGTCAAGAAACCTAGGATATATGTTGATGAACACGAAGAACACCAAGAACACCCCTTAGGCTCAGATACCACTTGTAAGGTCTTGACTGTATGAGATCTATCTAGACGCGGAACCGTCAACGAGTGCGGAATCCTCGTTAACGGGTAGACGGAAACAACTCTCAAACGGAAACACGGAGACTATCAGAAGCTGAACGAACGACACACGAACGATCCTACAAACTGATTCTCTCCGAAACGGCACTAACACTGATGATAAACTCGAAATCGCCTTTTGCTTAATCACTCTCGAATTCTGCAAAAAGTCTGATAATTATTCGAGTCTATCCCTAATTATAGAGGCTAATTCGAGTCTGTTATGGGCCAAACTCGAATCTGGCCCAAGGCCCATTCGAGTTTGCCCTCACTAATACTCTCGAATCTGCCTTCCTTCGAATCTATGGACCACATTTGAATCTATCACAGATTTGAATGTCAAACCTTGTGTAATTCGAATCTACTATTTCACATACTCAACTTAGTATTGAAACTTATGTTTTTACCTTATGATCGACATTATCTTTGAACTTTATGTTTGAACTTCTTGTAATACGTTACATCAAGTTCAAACACAAACACAATAATAAATATCAACCATATATAAACATATATAACAAACACTTGCTAAAACCACAATGTAGGATCACTTAGACTGCTATCGTCACACAGGGTGTACCAACACTTCTGTTCAGCCTCTTCTAATTTCTTATTTAAAGACTCTATTTTCTTATTCAGCTCCTTTTTCTCCCACTCATGATATGTTCTATCATGCCCCATTTGAATCTCATTATCCTTATAGTCATTGATCTATTTTTCAAAATCTTCTATGGCCTGCATGTACTCATATCTCCTTTCTTCCATCTTAGTTAGAGTTTTGCACATGCTCTCATTATGATCTCTGTACTTTTTAACCATATTTTTGCATACTTGAGAGCAGAGTTTAGCATTTACCTCAGATGGTAGTTCAGTGGAGGTGACATTAGATGTTTCTGCCATAAGAGCTTGATTTTGAAACTCTTCCTCTGTCTGATCACTCCAGTCAAACACATTGTCTTCTTGAGAGACAAGTGCTTGTGATGATGAAGCTTGATTAGTTTGCTGAGGTCTTGGTGGCTGTTGACCATGGGATCTGCATTCTCTGGCAAAGTGTCCAAGCTTGTGGCATTTAAAGAATTCAACTTTGGATTTATAAAATGCTGGTTTGCCTTCTGATTTGGCTTGGAAATTGGATCTGCCAGTTCTTTTCAGAAACCTTTTAGCCCTCATAGTCAACATTGCATGCTGCCATTTCAAGTCCATCTCTTCGAGATCATCTGGATCGATTTGTTCTAAATCTTCAGCATTTAGAGCAAACAGTCCATCATTGGCAACAAAAGCTTCATAATGAACTTCAGTAGAGTTACCATCAGCCCCAAAAAAGGAATCACAACAGTTAGACTTTTCAGATGATAGCAGAGCAGTGTTATGATGATAAGAAAAGGATTTCTTTTTAGTTTCAATCTCAGTTTCAAACACTCTCAGACTGTTGTAAAGGTCATCCAACTCTATTTCATCAAGAGTGTCTTTGGTTCTCCATTGGGCAGCATAGACTGTCCACTCTTCACCAAGAGATCTAAGAAATTTTCTGTTTACTTCATCTTGATCCAAGCTGACTTTGGCACTCTCCAATTCACCTATCAGTTTGTTAAACCTGTCAAAGATTTGAGTAAGGTTTTCATTCTTGCCACCTGAAAAGTTTTCTTACTGCTGTTTCAAAAGATTCTTTTGATTTCTCTTGGTGCTAGCATTTCCAGTAAATCTTTTCTCTAAAGCAATCCAAAGAGAATGAGCAGTGTAAAACTTTTTAAACTGATGTTGATAAGCATTAGGAATGGCTATCTGTAAAAGTGTAAGAGCTTTCACTTCATTCATTCTAGCCTTTCTTTCAAGTTCAGTTTTTGGAGGAGTTTTTATGGGTTTGCCCTCAGCATCATGGTTAGGATCAACTACAGGAGGAAATTCAACAGCTTCCCATATGGCATAGTCAATAAATTGAATGTGCTGTTGAATCCTGAGTTCCCACATCTCAAACTCAGTGGGTTTGAGCATAGGCACTTTGAGTCCTTGCCCAGATCCACTACTGCAATTATCAAATTCCATTGCAGAAAAATAAAAAAAAAATTTAAAAGAAAGTTTCTGACTTTGAAAACAAAGAAAAACCTGTGGCTCTGATACCACTTGTCAAGATCAATAATCACTACCTAAGATTAACTGGTTTGAATAAATCAGAGTAAAAACCAATAACCTTGTATTGAATCAAAGTCCAATTAAGAAGTTTGCAGAATAACACTTAACTGTTTTAAGAAAAGCTTTCAATAAAAATAACACATAAATATAATCAACAATCACTTGTATTGCAAAACTCAATTATTACAATCACCTCTAATCTGTTTGATTAGACGAAGAACACAGATTTTTCTTAGGGTTTTACAACATCAGAGGGTTATGAAAAATTAATCAGAAAAGCAATTACAATTGAAAATAAACTTGTACGTGCAGTGCTTACAATAGAAAAACTATTCTATGTATATATAATGCCTTCTGATTTGTTTCCTTGATAAACTCTGATTTCTCTAATAGTAGATATGCTTGAATCTTCAAATATATATCTTTTCCTGAAATTCAGCACTTTCTGTTTATTGAGCTGTTGAGCAGCTTGAAGACTATCTGTTGAGCAGCTTGAGTTTGAACACTGGCAGCTTGAACTTTTGAACTGGCAGCTCGAACTTCTTCAACTAACAGCTTGAACTTTGTAATTACACAGAAAATCTACTAACAGTTTGAGAAATCTAACTAACAGCATGACATACTTAGAATGTTTCCCAACATCAATGGTCTGATGAAGACAAAAGGCTGGTTGCTCTTGATGCAAAGGCTAGGAACAACCTTATTATTTCTCTTCCTGATGATGTGTTCAAACAGGTTGAGAAAATGAAGACTGCAAATGAGATGTGGGATACTTTGTGTACCGTCTACGATTGTCCCACTATCACACTGGATAACAGGATCAATAATATTGTTAGACATTATGAACTATTCTTTACGAAGCCAAAGGAGTCTCTCGCTGAAACCTATACCAGGTTCACTGCCCTGATTAATGATCTTAAAGCTGTTGGGATCACCAAAGACTGTTTAACTCTGTTAAACAAACTTTTGGACATTCTGCTAGAGGAATGGAATTACTTCTCTACTATCCTCAGAAACTCAGACACCATTAGAGGTATAGATCTTGTAAATCTGTATGGATCCTTACTAAATGATGAACAATCAAGGCAACAAAAAAGAAATGCCTTAGAGACGTCCAAAAGAGGTGATGCCTTAGTGGCCAGCGTGAGACAACCTGTTGGTCAGGTGTGTGATGTGTTCACACAAGCTAATCATCAGGCTGATGATGAAATGGAAGAATTATTAGAGAAAGAAAACTATAAAGACCTTACTGAATTTGATGATGAGAATATGATTGCTATGCTTGTCAGAAAATTCAATAAGAAGAGGTTTGGTGGCAAAATGCTGCAAAAGAAGTTAGGTGCCGTAAAAAAGAAAGCATTTGATAAAACTAAGGCTGAGTGCTTTAAATGTGGCAAAACAGACCATATAGCTGCTGAGTGTGTGTCTAAAGCTGTTGGCTCCACATCCAAACCATACAAGACAAATAAAGATGATGACTACGGTGTTAAAAACTTAATGGCCATGGCTAAGCTGAGAAAGTTGGAAGACTCAGTGGCTTCCAACAAGCAGAAGGGAGTCATTGCTAAGACTTGGGACTAGGAGGACTCTGATTCATCATCTGATGAAGAAGAAAAAAACTTCCTGATGGCCAACACTGATGTCCCCTCAAGAAGCAACTTCAAACAGGACTTGGCTAAAGCTGAAGCTCTCAGCAGCTTGGGGAACTGGAACCCAACTATGATGTATAAGGTACAATATTTTATGGATTACAGTTCTGATGAGAAAGTTAAAATGTTTGAATATTTACTTGTTGAATTAAAAGCTGCTGTTGAGAAGCATGATGCTTTGAAGTCTGAAATCTCTAAGATAAAAACAGATATTGAAACAAAAACTAATGAATTGGACAACTTTCGTAAGTTAAAAACTGAACTTGATGAAGTAAAACACATCAACACCATTTTATTAGAAGAATAGAGAGAGACAGATTCAAAGCATGGCAAGCTTCAAAAGATCGTTGACTCTTGGTGCCAATCAGCACCGAAAGTCAACCATTGTATCAGTCAGCAGATCCCTGCTCCAATCCAAGCCTATCTTGGAGGGGATCTTGATAGAACAGCTTCAATTGTTGAGATAAATAATCTGGAAAAAGACTTATCCACTCTTGGTGAGCTTCCAAGTACTTTTATTCAAAGAGTAAATGGAAAGCTGGTCTAAACAAACAGGTTTGTCAGGCCTCAAAACACTTACAGTTTGTGTGAAAAAGCTTTAAAGGCTGATGATGGAATGTGTTCTCCATCAAATCAGCCTGCTAAGTGCATAGCTGGTTCACACAAACAAGAGAAGGGAAAACAAGTTCAAACTGTAGCTTTGGACACTAAACCTGTCAACAAGACAGGTTCTGGATCTAAAACCGATGGGAAGAAACCAGTTAACCCTTTTGATGATAAACATTTTGAGGAAAAGTTTTCTAAAGGAAAACAACCTGCATTCAACAGGGGTAAGTCTCTTGTTGGAAGTAAACCTGCTGTGATTTTAAATAAGCTTTTAAATCATAGTGGAAAATTGGTTATAAACAA
Source organism: Centrapalus pauciflorus (assembly GCA_020465985.1). Classification (NCBI taxonomy): domain Eukaryota; kingdom Viridiplantae; phylum Streptophyta; class Magnoliopsida; order Asterales; family Asteraceae; genus Centrapalus; species Centrapalus pauciflorus. Next base: position 77,913 of record JAANYP010006788.1, read on the forward strand.
AGGAAAACCTTTTAAAACTAGAAGCGGTGATTATGTTGATAGGCAACAGTCATCACATCTCAGTAAAGGCAAGGGCAAAGCTATTGCTCAACCTGAGAAAGCTGGGAATAAGTTTCCCAAACCTGTGGAAGGACAAAAGCCAATTAAACTTCCAATATTTGATCTCTGCCCTCCTAAAAAGAGGAAAGAGGACACAGGTAAAGCTGTTGCTGTTGTGCCTTCCATTCAAACTGTCGGTTCTTCTAAAAATAGTAATAAGTTTGCTAAACCTATTGAGAAGGCCACCAAATATATTCCAGAATATGTTTCTCGGAGTACTTCTTCCAAAAGGTCTAAAAAGAGAAAATGCTATAAATCTGGGAAGAAGACTCATATGGCCAAAGACTGTCCTGAAACTGAGGACATAAGGCTTGATGACAGTGCTAGTTCCAACATTGCAAAAACCAGCAGTGTTGGTAGTAACATGGTCATTGAGGAGAGTATCCACCCTGATACAATCCAAATTGAAAATATTAGTGTAGATCTTGGTGCTCCATCAAGAAATGTTGATGAAGAAGGAGAACTCATCATATGATGAGTTCCCCTAAAAATAACAAATATTTTCCATGACACTCTACAAGTTAAACAACCATCCCAGGTTTGGTACTTCGACAGTGGCTGCTCCGGCCACATGACAGGTTGCAAAGATTTGCTGAGTGATCTCAGGCCTGAAAAAGGCCCAAAGGTCACATTTGGTGACAATGTACAGGGATCCACAGAAGGATATGGAATTCTTCAAGCTGGTGCTGCAATATTCAAAAGAGTAGTCTATGTGTCTGGGCTAAAACACAATCTTGTTAGCATTCACCAACTGTGTGATGCTGGCTACAAGGTTAACTTTGATCAGCACCCGGGATACATACTGGATCCCAAGGCAAGGTTGTGATGTGTGCACAAAGGAAGAAAGGTGTATATGTTGTGGATATGAAATCTGCTGATTCAACAACTGAAACCTGTTTCACGTCAAGAAGCAATGCAGTCCTAAACTAGTTATGGCCCAAAAGGCTATCACACCTGAACTTTAAAAATATCAAAAAAATTCTGTAAAAAGAAGTTGACAGGTTAGCCTTCTATAACTTTTGTTAAGGGTAAACTCTGCATAGCTTGTGAGAAAGGCAAGCAGAGAAAAACATAATTTAAATCCAAACATAATTTTTCTATTGATACTCCTCTCTTCTTAATTCATATGGACTTGTTTGGACTTGTCAGTGTTCCAAGTCTAGGAGGTAGAATATACACTCTAGTAATGGTTGATGAGTTCTCAAGGTTTACATTGGTGATCTTCCTAGAGACCAAAGGAGAGGCTGCCAGAGAAATTTTTGGATTTATCAAAAAGATGGAAGTTCTAAACTCTGCTCAAGTCAAGCTGCTTAGAAGTGATCATGATACTGAATTTAGAAACAATATTCTTGAGGATTTCTGTGAAGAAAGAGGGATCTTTTAAAACTTTTCAGCTGTAAGAACTCCACAACAAAATGGAGTTGCTGAAAGGAGAAATAGAACCCTCATTGAAGCTGCTAGAACTGTGTTGTGTGCTAGAACCATGCTGAAGTTGTCAACACTGCTTGCTTCACTCAAAATATATCCTTAGTGGTGAAAAGTTTCAACAAGACTCCTTATGAGTTAATCAAAGGGAGAAGGTAAAATATATGCTATTTCCATGTGTTTAAATGCCCTTGTTGCATTCTGAATCAGAGGAATCAGATGGCTAAATTTGTACCCAAAGCTGATGAAGGTGTGTTTGTTGGATATTCTGCTGTTTCTAAAGCCTACAGAGTATACAACTACAAAAGAAAGGTGATAGATGAATCTATCATTGTCACCTTTGAAGATTCTAGGAATGCCTCTACCAAAGCTGTTCCTGAATCAGTTTCAGGAGAGTTCAACTTTGATGATCTTATGCATTCAAATGTTGAGGAAAAGGACTCAAAAGCTTCCACTTCACCCAGAGTGGAACCTGTTAATAAGTGTTGATACACCCAGAGTGGAACCTGTTAAGCACAATGGACTGGATGATGACTATGTTGATACACCCTGTTTGAATAAGTGTACTGACATAATTAATGCACCATCTACAGAACCATTCAATGCTGATTTCCCTGAATCCTCTACTGGTGTGTTCAACAATAGAGATTCATGTTCAATAGGTGAACAGACTCAGGATAACAGGGTGTCAGAAAATCTTGAAAGCTATTCGGCAAGACCTGATGAAAATGTAAATGATACAGGAGAATCCACATTGAAACATGATCCTAAGTGGATTAGGTTTCACCCCAATGATCAAATAATTGGTGACATCAACCAAGGGGTATAAACAAGATGGGACAGCTTAGGAAACTTTTGTATGTTTTTTAGCTTTGTGTCCCTGATGGAGCCTAAGAAAGTAGATGATGCACTTAAAGATACCAATTGGATCACTGCCATGCAAGAAGAGCTCAATCAGTTTGAGAGAAAGAAAGTATGGAAGCTGGTCCCTGTTCCTAAAGGTAAAACTATAATTGGCACCAAATGGGTTTTCAGAAAAAATGGATGAGCAAGGTCATGTCATTAGAAATAAAGCAAGACTGGTTGCTCAAGGCTGTAGGCAAGAAAAAGGCATTGACTATGATAAGACATTTGCTCCTGTGGTCAGGATGGAAGCAATTCGTTTGTTTATGGCCTACGCTGCCCACAAGAGCATGAAGGTATTTCAAATGGATGTCAATAGTGAATTTTTGAATGGTAAGCTGCAACAAGAGGTATATGTCAAATTGCCTCCAGATTTTAAAAATGAACTACATCCAGGTTTTGTCTATAAGTTGGACAAAGCTCTCTATAGTCTAAAACAAGCCCCTAGAGCCTGGTATGACACTCTTACTGGTTTCTTTATGAGCAATTGTTACTCCAAAGGTAAAGTGGATACCACATTGTTCATAAAGAAGTTGAAAACTGATATTATGATTGTTCAAATATATGTGGATGACATAATATTTGGTTCTACTAATGAACAGCTATGCAAGAACTTTTCACTGCTCATGAAATCCAAATATGAAATGAGCATGATGGGTGAACTTACTTTCTTTCTAGGATTACAGGTTAAACAAACCTCAAATGGAATTTTTATTAATCAAAGAAAGTATACCTTAGATCTTCTGAAAAAGTTTAAGTTTTATCAAAGTTCTCCCATCAAACCCCCAATGGCAACCAATGTAAAATTGGATGCTGATGCCTGTGGCAAAGCTGTTTCAGTAACAACTTATAGAGGCCTAATTGGGAGCTTGCTATATTTAACAGCTAGTAGACCAGATATTATGTTTGCTACCTGTTTATGTGCTAGGTTTCAAGCTGACCCTAAGGAAACACCTCTAGCTGCTGTAAAAAGAATCTTCAGATACCTAAAGGGTACACTAGGTTTGGGTCTTTGGTATCGTAAAGACTCCAGCCTTGAACTAATTGGTTATTTAGATTCTAATTTTGCAGGCTGTAGGCTAGACAAGAAAAGCACAACAGGTGGATGTCAACTCCTTGGTGGTAAGTTGATCAGTTGGTGTAGCAAGAAGTAGAATTCGGTTTCTACTTCTACTGCTGAAGCTGAGTACATTGCTGCTGGAAGCTGCGATGGGCAGATTCAATGGATGCAACATCAGCTTTATCATGGATCACATCAAAAAAGGTAATGTGATAATACAAGTGCCATAGCTATATCCAACAATTCAGTATTCCACTCCAGAACAAAGCATATAGAAGTCAGATTTCACTTTATCAGGGATCACATCCAAAGAGGTAATGTGGAGGTAAGCTTAATTTCCACAGAAGAACAGCTTGCAGACATTTTCACCAAACATCTTGATGAAAACAGGTTTAATTACCTTGTAAGCAAGCTGGGTATGTTAAATAAAAGTGACTAAGTGTCATTTATGCTCAAAAGATTACTTGTTCAAATTTGTCCAAATTTCACAGAATAGCTAGGACAGGATAGGTTTTACTTGTTGTGTACTTAGCCAGTTTTTGTAAACTTGGACAGCTTGGACACATAACAGGCTTGAAAAAATAAGTTTTTACTCTCAAACCTGTTCTGTTGTACAATCTTCCAACCTGCTCACTCTCTTAATTTGTCATTCAAGGCAACGCCTTGTAACCTGTTCAGCTAATGAACAGGTTTGACAATGAAACCTGTTCTCATTTAGCTGCACAAGTTGCATGAACAGCTTGAAGAGTGACAATGAAACCTGTTCTCATTTAGCTACACAAGTGCAGAAAACTTGGAGAAGGCTTCACTTCAACCTGAGTCCACCCTGAGTCAGTCTAGGCCCAATGATTCCTCCCTACAGGAACCAGTTGTACAAATGGAGACCACAACATCAACTGTCCAAGTCTCTCAACAGGCTGAAGAAATTGAAAGACAGGAGCCCTCTCCACTCCACACTGAGTCCACACAGTCACCACCTCATACTTCTCGTACACAATCTGAGTCTGCACGAGGTGCCCAAGCTGCTGGAACAGACCATCCAGCAGATCAGCCTCAAACTTCTGCTCCTAAGGATTCAGCTGTTCCACACCCAACGGATGTTGATGGACCATCAACCCAAGCTGATGAACCTGAAGGAATAGAACATCCCTCTAGTGAGGCTACTCCCCAAGTGCACATTCCATCATCAGATTTCACCACTGATGATGTTGAAATTCACATCTCATCTCCCCATGAAGAGGTGCCTAAAGACCAAGGTACTAATGAGGGAATAACCCCAGGTCTTGATGAAGGTGCTACAATGCCAGCAGCATCTGAAAGGCCACCAACTCCTACCACTTCACCTCATGATTACAGCCACTGCTGAAGGTCCCTTTGACCCTTCCAAGCTGGCCTATTTAACTTCTGCCCAGGCTATGGAACTACTATCCAAAGTCTCCCTACCTTCACCTACTGACACACATACTCCTCAATCCTCACCATCACCATCATATCCCTCACCATCCACCCAATCCAAACAGTCAACTCATACACCTCCATCCCCCAAAAGATCTGTCTTTGAGGGATCAACTGTCTGTGCTGACCAACAAAGTTGGCTTTTTGGAAAGTTATATGACCTCCCTCCCCTCAATCATTTCAGACTCTGTGTTTGCCCAGCTTCAGGGGTTCCTTGATCCGTTCAGGACTTCTTTTCCGGCCTCTTCTCCTCAAGCTGATCATTCTTCTCAGCTGCTTGCACTCACTGCATAGCTGCAACAACTATCCTCCCCCCTCTCATCAATTCTTTCTAACTAGCAGGACACCGTGTCCACATTGTCACCTGTTTCCCAACAGCTGTCAGCCCTTATTGACACTTGCTCAAACACTCTTCCCTACACTTTGGTAAGCCTGAATTACTTAGTGGGATCTCTGTCCAATTCTGTGTCCTCAAACGTTGATGATATGCAAGATTCTCTTGAACTGAATCTTGCACAACTTCAAAGTTTGGTGTTCACAGCATCTGACAGAGAAGCTATCTCCCAGCTGTCATCCCTTGCCAGTTCTCATTCTTCTTCTCTTCAAACCTGTATTACCTAACTTGCAGAGGTTAAGGACAATTTGGCTATCTTAGTACATATCCTTGTTGGTTGCAAACCTGCTACTAAACCTGCTGCTACTCAGCCTGTTGGATCCGTTCCTTTAGGCAGACCTGTTGTTGAAGGCTTTGTGTCATCTACTTCAAAGGGGGAGAAGATATCTGCCTTGAAGACCAAATCTAAGGGGGACAAATCTTCATCTACATCTAAGGAGAAATCAGTGTCAACAGGTCAAGCAACAACTATTTCCTAAACAGGTCCTGTTGCAGGTGTCTCCAAAATTTCTGAAGTTGCTCAACCTACTCAGGCTGGATCTCCAAGCCCTGCACCATCTAAGGGAGAGTATCTATTCCTGAGGATAGGCCAAGCAGAACAAGGCACTTAATATTGGAACAGACTGATGAAGAGGAAGAAGTGGAGGAAATGAAAGCTGCTCAAAGCAAAGCAGCAATGGGTAAAGGAAAAGCCTCTGTGGATACTGACTCCCTCAAAGCTGCTCAGCTCAAATTTGACAAGTCTCAAGCTAAAGACATGGGTATTTCTCTAAAGACTTACTATCAATTCAAAGAAGAGCAGCTTGAGGTCCTTGAAAGACAGAAGAAGGAAGCAGCCTCTGCCAAAGCTGCAAAGGCCTTTGCATTCAATGATCCAAGAAAAGTTAAGATACCCTCCTTGGATTTCAAAGGAAACTGTTAGAGGCTGCAAAAGAGTCAGTGACTGAGAAAGAGGGAGAGAAAGAAAAGAGTGCACAGGTCTTAGTAACCAAGTCAAATCCTGCATCCTCCTCAGCAAGAGCCCAAGTACATTTTGACAACTTGGCAAGGAAGAAATTCTTTGATGTGGCCAACAGAAGACTTGCCAAGAAAACAATTGTCAAAGCTGTCTCCATTTCAAAGAAAGGCAAGTAGTGGAAGATTCAGATAACCAGCCTAGGTGCTGAGGGTCCAAATTTGGAAGCTTATGAATATGCTGATGTTGCTTGCATGGGGTACAGAGAATGGGTTGAATTGGCAGTTGCCCTGAGACAGTCAAAATCTGAAACTGCTAAGACTATCAGGGCATATGTCAAAACGCTGATGGAGAGAGTCAAAAACCTAGGCCTGATTTTTTAATTAACAAATTAAGGGTACCTCAGTGGTAGAACCCAAAATTAAGCCTAGGAGAAAGAGGAAGGACATAGAGCTTGAAGAACTCCTAATGATGATTGATCAAGGCATCTTAGCTGTTCAAATCAAATGAGTAAATCACAGCCGTCCCAGGGGCGTTGAGCATGAGGAAGACAAACTCATAGAAGAGCCTGAGTTTGGGGTATTCTTTGTAGACCTCTTAACAAAGAAAATGTGTTTCCAGAGAGCCTGTGATCTGCATAAGGTTGGTCTCAAGAAGTTCATAGCATTAAGACTCTCCAACTCTTTTAGGGAATCATCAAATGGAGAGCATCTATCTGGAAACAGCTTAAAGGCTTTTATGAGAGAAGAGAACTTCAACATCCTGACTTCATGTTTCTCAGACATGAAGTAGAAGAAATTGAATAGTCCATGGAGCACTTTGAACAATTGTTTGAAGAAAGGCCACAGCTTCAAGGTCTATCTACTGCAGAGTAGATGAAGAATGAAAGTTGTCTATAAGTTGGACAGGCTTGCCATTATTTGCTCCCATCATCAACAGTCCAATTTGTTGAAACTCACTTTGTACATAAGTTGTACTTTCTTACATCAGTTGTAATATATCTTTTTTATATTAGTTGTAATTTACTTTAGTATATCAGTTGTACTTATGTGAAAACATGTGTTGTTTGTAATTAATCAAACCTGTTTGATGCACTTGAAGGTATAATTTAAGGCCTGTTAATGCCTTATTGAAACCTGATAAGTGATTTGCAATATTAGTCAAAGCTGCTTATCCTGTTGCATTTGTTGCAACTAAGGCAGATTGTCCAAGATGTTCTATCTAGTTGAACAGGCTGGACATAAACTGGCTACGCTACTCTAACCTATTGAGCAGATTGGACAAATTCTAAGTGTTCTGTTCTTTATGAACAGAACCTGTTCTTTGTGAACAGGCTAAACACTTTAGGGAATATGTTTCCATATCCTCATGTATTGTCTTGGACCAAAAGACTAGTTTACAAAGTTGAAGACAAAGTGGAAAAACAAAAGCTGCTAAGACTGCCCACGCTGCTCTGTTACATGAAGACAAAGTGAATATTATAAATGGGTGACAGACTATTTCTTATATCAAAATGGAATAACAGAAGATGAAAGGTTTAAAGTTGACAGTCCTCTTTTGGTTAAAGCCTTCTGCAACAGAGACAACATGGAAAAGACAAAGACTCTGCAATATAGAGACAAATACTTCTTTTTCAGAACGTGCAGAAAAGTATCCTTGTCTTTTTGGAAAGACATTCCACTATCTCTACATCAATTGAGGAAGCTTCAATTGGGATTCTCAGTGAGAGTATAAAAGGAAGCTTCTAAGGAATGTGAGATAACCAAGAGTGTGATATTCAAAACGTGCGAAGAAGTGTGTTTTCATGCATGCAAAGTCTTTTTGAATAAAACAGTTAAGTGTGTTCAAGCTGTCTGTCTGTCTGTCTTGTAATATCAGTGAGTTCAGCTTTGTGAGTGTATTCGTTGTAAATAGTCTGAGTGAGTCTCAGATTAGTAATCTCTTTTGTTTCTGTCATCTCAACTTGAATCATTCTGCAGTCCAGGCTTGTTTGTATTTAACACTTGTTGATAATATACATACAAACATTGAGAAAGTGTGTTGAAAATTTAAATAGCTGTATTCACCACCCCCCTCTACAGCTTAGAACAACATACTAGGAAAATCTTTTGGGACCTACACTAAATAAGTTAGCAAAAATTGGCGATGCCCTGCCGGAGTTGGTTCACGGATCAAGTACGAAAAACGTGGAGTGCAATCGTGTAACAACCCAGCTTGTTGATCAGTTATGTAATAATGAATTTTGAGATAATAATATAATCTTGCTATATTATTTGTAATTTGCAAATAATGATTAAGAATGAAAATTTATTAAGGAAATATAATTTTAAATTATATTTATGATTTAATTGAGTAAAATAAAAGAGATGTATTATACAAAAATAGAAGTGGGTTAAAATTAAATAAGATATAAAAACCGAAATTATGATCAATTAAGATCATTAATTTCAATTTTACTCTCTCTCTCTAATCTCTCACTAACTCTCGGCTATCTCAACAAATTCAACAAGAAATCCATAAATTTTGCAAGGAATTTGGAATTGAAGTTAAGGAGGAGTTACAACAACAATTAATCAACAAGGAACTACAAGATTTGAGGTAATTCTTGACTTAAATTTCAAGAATTTAAGATTTTGGTTCGGTTTGGTGAAGAACCGAAACCAAAGAATTAAAATGAGAATTTATATGTTGCATGTATAGGATTTTAGTAGATAATGATAAAATTATGCATATAAAAGTGATAGAAACTAAAATCATGAGTTGGATCATTCAAAATTAATTAAGAATCGGAATTTTTGGACAAAAATGTGTTCTTGACAAATTTCATATTTTTGGCATGATCTTGATTAAATTAAGATGTTTTTGACCAAAGAAATTATATAAAAATACTCAAATAATGTTAATACAACTTTATATAACATTGCATGTTAATAAAGAGTGTTTTTGAGATTTATTATGTAAAATCCGTATGAGTATAGCCAAGAACACCAAGAACAAATCTGGAAATGTATGAACATGAAGGATCCGAATTCGGATATGTCCGAATTTGGATGATGCACCACTTCGGTTCCCAATTCGGATATTAATTCGGATCTGGCATGGTCCCGATTTCGGATATAACATCTCGGATGTTGAAGGATCCGAATTCGGTGCCTATATTGATCCTAATTCGGTCAAATGCTTAATTCGGATGAAGCCAATTCGGGTACCATTTCGGATATATGCTAATTCGGATGTCCGGATCCGGATGATCCGAATCCGGATCCCAATCCGGGCTGATCCGAAATTATGATCCGAAAATCCAACTTCTATGAATTTTTGACATTTCAATAAATTAAATGATTTATATATATATATATATATATATATATATATATATATATATATATATATAAGAAAAAGAGAACTTATGAGAATTTAATGAAAGATTGACAAGATATCAGTTATCAGAATCAGATAGAATTACAGATTTTAATGACCAAAAGAAATAATGAAATTCCATGATAATGATGATGATACAGACGATGAAATTAACATGATATTATCATGAATGAATTTGAACAGGTTCAGTTATTATCTGAACAAAGATTTAAAGACTTAAAGACTTGAAAGCGGGTCTCTGATTTGAAAAGAATTGACAGATTACAGATTGACAAAATCCTGAGATAACTCAGGTGGCAGATTCATATATCTGTTTGACCAAGACCCAGACCTGTGAGTTATAGATATTCAGATTGAACATGCATAGATCCGGTTGAGATATATTGCTGCTGTTAGATTTATTGACATTCATTTATCAGCTGGAATGAGACCTGTGCACACCATGGATGGGTGTTGCCCAGTGGATCATGATAGCTATTTGATTATCTTATCATATTGCATTTAATATTGCTTCAGACTTTGCCTTATGATTCATTGCTATCATGACTTCTAAGACATATGCTTCCATTATTGATCAGACCTTTGATAGATTGATTCAGCTTGACTAGCCCTTATGGTCTATTGTTCTAGACCCGGCTATTTCACCAGTTCTTATGAATTGGTTATGACCTCCGATGTTCCGCCATATTGACTTACTAGTAGCTAGCCCAGTATGTGGCTGATCCCCACGATTTAAGCGTGAGTGTGGCTTGAACATCATCCGATTCTATGATTCTATATCTCAATCATGAGGGCTGTAGCGGCAGCCAAGACATATCACGCTAAGACTGATGACTCCGCTTGACACGCATGTTGATATTGAAAATCTATAAACTCACTAAGCTTTGCTTACAGATGTTGCATTAATATTTTACAGGAAAAGCTAAAGGAAAATCACCTGCAGGACCTAGTACTTAGGTCATTCAAGATCCAAGTTTTGAAGATTTTCTAGACCACTACTCAACAAATCTTTCTGGTACTGATTGGAAGACAACAATTGTGGTGGTTCTGGGTAGATTTGATGTAATGTATGATATTATGATTAGATTAGATGTTACCCTTTTATAACTTCATTTGAAATATGTAAACTTAATCCTAATCTTGTATTTACATGTAATTTTATTATTCCGCAATTTAATTACCCTATCTTAGTATGGTTGATATCGTATTGCATGAATTTGGGACCTAGACTCTGAGGACTGACCCGGAAGGGGAGGTCTTCACAGGATGGTATCAGAGAACTAGTTTGAGTGAATCAATTATTACGTAAGTATACTTGATCTCAAACTGAAGCAATACATATGTATGAATCATTTAGGTGGTTTGAACTGAGATAGGATGTACAGACTGTTAGGATGGGAAAAATGGTACATAGATCTAAGTCTATAAACTGATAGTTAATTGATATTTAATTTTCAGTAGAAGATGTCAGGATCAGGATCAGGTGATATTCCCAGCAACATGAATCCACAACAAATGTTTGAAATGATGCAACAACTCTTAGCCCAACACTCAGAACAACAGAACAAAATAATGCAAGAACAGTTTCAGGCCAGAGATGAGGCCGAAGCTAAAAGACGTGAAGAAAAGAAAAATAAGAGAAAAGAAAAGCAAGTCCAGACCAATGAATCTGATTCTGATAAATCCAATCCTGAAACTCAAATAGCTCAGCCAAAAGGCTGCAAGTTTAAAGATTTCAAAGCGAGTGGTGCCCTCAACTTCGAGGGTACAGTTAATCCGATTCAGGCGATGGATTAGATTAGTCACACTGAAGAAATCTTCAGGATTTCTGATTGTTTAGACTCGAAGAAAGTAAGTTATGCGTCTGCACTATTTGTGGGAGCTGCTCGTGCCTGGTGGAAAACCCAGCGAAGTATCTATGGTGAGGAGGTGATTCAGACTTTAGAATGGGAGCAGTTTCTTGATATGTTCAACGCAAAATATTGTCCGATCGACCAACAAGATAAGATGGAAGTCCAATTAATGCAGCTGACTCAGGGGACAAAGACTGTTGATGAATATGAGCACGAATTCTCAAGACTATGCGGCTACTCTTCCTATCAAGTAGCTACCGAGGAAAGAAAGATGAATAGATTTCGTGTAGGACTCAATCCTAGATACAGACATCCGATGAGCGCGATTAAATACAAGAGTTACTTGGAAATGGTAGAAGCGGCTAGACAAATCGAGCGAGGTTATTTAGAATACGGCGATCAGCTTTATGCTCCGTCTACTAACCCGATGAATCCGTCTCCTCCAAAGAAACAGCGGTTTGGCAGATTCTTTAAGCCAAATAAGTCTCAGTCACAATCTCAGCAATCCTATCAGCATAGTTCCCAACAGAAAGCACAAGCTTATTCCCTAACGAATGAACCACGATTCTGCAAGAGATGCAGAAGATCACACATGGGACTATGTAATCCGGATGATGTTACTTGCTTTGCGTGCAACATGATCGGTCACAGTAGTGAAGAATGTCCACAGCAGGGACGTGGATGTGCAAAGTGCGGGAAAAGAGGACATTTTATGTACCAGTGTCGTAGTGGATCGCGTTATCAGCCACAGTCATCAGCTGGGGGATCTACAGTTAAGAGTTATGCTGCAACGCCGACTGCAAAGACTCGAGCTTTTCAAATAACAGCCGAGGAAGCAAAAGAAACACCTGATGTAGTTACGGGTATGTTTTTACTTAACTCTATTCCAGCCCGAGTACTATTTGATTCCGGAGCGAGTCGTTCTTTCATATCAACATCTTTTGCACAAAGATTACATAAGTCTCCATCAAAGCTTCCCGTGATACTAGACATTGAGACAGCTAGTAACAATTTCGTTATGGCTGATTCCGTTTATCGTAATTGCACACTACTTGTTGATAATATCGTATTCAATCTCGACCTCATCCCGATTCCGTTAAAAGAATTTGACGTCATCATCGGCATGGATTGGCTAATGAACAACGAGGCTACAATTATCTGCAACCGGCGAGCCATCAGAATCAAGTCTTCAGAGGGCCGAGTATTGGAGATCAAGGGCGAGAAGCGAAAAGGTGATCACTGGTTCATTTCTGTTGATAAAGCTTATAAGTATCTATCCAAGGGTCACGAATCCTATCTGTGCTACGTTTTATCTAAATCCAACTCTGAAAAGAAGTCTTTATCCGATATTCCTATCGTCTGTGAGTTCCCAGACGTATTCCCTGACGATATTTCCGGAGTGCCACCGGAACGTCAAGTCGAGTTCAGTATTGACTTGGTTCCTGGTGCGGCTCCTATTGCAAAAGCTCCATACAGACTTGCACCTGCAGAAATGCAAGAAATGTCTAAGCAACTGCAAGAGCTGTTAGAGAAAGGGTTTATCCGACTGAGTTCTTCTCCGTGGGGTGCACCAGTTCTATTTGTTAAAAAGAAAGACGGAACCTTCCGTATGTGCATCGACTACCGCGAGTTGAACAAAGTCACCATAAAGAATAAATATCCTCTGCCCAGGATTGATGATCTGTTTGATCAACTGCAAGGAGCTAGTTATTTCTCAAAGATAGATCTCCGTTCTGGGTATCATCAACTGAAAGTAAGAAATGAGGATATACCGAAGACAGCTTTCCGTACAAGATACGGTCATTACGAATTTCTCGTAATGCCTTTCGGACTGACAAATGCACCAGCGGCATTCATGGATCTCATGAATCGCGTGTGCAGACCAATGTTGGATAAATCAGTTATCGTGTTCATAGACGATATTCTGATTTACTCCAAAACGGAGGCTGATCATTCCGTTCATCTGCGACAGTTGCTAGAGTTGTTAAGAAAAGAAAGACTCTACGCAAAATTTTCTAAATGTGAATTTTGGCTCAGACAGGTATAATCTCTTTTATATATGTCTTGAGCTGTTTTCCTTAACTATTCTATGATTCACATCAGAATTTGAATTTCTATTTTGATTCTTATAGATTCAATTCCTTGGCCATGTCGTTTCTGGCGAAGGAATATCCGTTGATCCGTCTAAAGTCGAGGCTGTTCAGAAGTGGCAAACACCTCGCAATGCCTCTGAAATAAGAAGTTTCCTTGGATTGGCCGGTTATTATCGGCGATTCATAAAGGACTTCTCAAAGATTGCTGTGCCGCTTACAATGCTAACACGAAAGAATACTCCTTTCGTTTGGACCAATAAACAGCAAGAGGCATTCGATATTCTGAAGCAAAAGTTGATTCAAGCGCTGATCCTAGCCTTGCCAGAAGGTAATGATGATTTCGTTGTCTATAGCGATGCCTCTGGTACTGGCTTAGGATGTGTTCTGATGCAAAGGGGAAAAGTAATTGCCTATGCTTCAAGGCAATTAAAAGACTATGAGAAAAGTGCACCAACTCATGATCTTGAGTTGGCTGCTGTTACCTTTGCGCTGAAGATCTGGCGTCACTATCTATATGGGACTCGGTGTCAGCTCTACACCGATCATAAGAGTCTCAAATACCTTTTCACTCAAAAAGATCTGAACATGAAACAGCGTCGATCCTTGGAGCTTATCAAGGATTATGATTGCGAGATCTTATATCATCCCGGCAAAGAAAATGTTGTCGCGGATGCGTTGAGTAGAAAAGTATATCCAGAAAAGTGCTGTTATGCCGTAACTCCAGTTATATTCTCTTCTGATCTTATTGAAAACATCAAAGTTGCTCAAGCCGAAGCACTGAAAGAAGAGAATATTGATTCTGAAAATCTTAAAGGGCAGTTACAATTTCTGACTCTGAACCATTTGGGACTTCACTGTCTCAAGGGAAACCGAATCTGGGTTCCTAAGCATGGTTCAATCCGTAGCACTCTTCTGTCCGAAGCTCATCAGTCCAAGTTATCTATTCATCCTGGCAGCTCAAAGATGTATTTTGATCTAAAAGCTGATTACTGGTGGCCAGGAATGAAGAAAGACATCGGAAAATGTGTTGAAAGCTGCAAAGTATGTCAGATGGTTAAGGCAGAACACCAGAAACCCTTCGGGGATATGCAACCACTGCCAGTTCCTGAATGGAAGTGGGAGCATATAACAATGGACTTCATTACGAAGCTACCAAAGACCAAAAGACAACACGACTCTATCTGGGTAGTCGTTGATCGTTTAACGAAATCAGCACATTTCATTCCAATGAAAGAAACTTATTCACTAGATAGATTGGCACAGTTGTACATCACAGAAATTATTTCTCGTCACGGTGTGCCAAAGTCTATTGTATCTGATCGTGATAGTCGCTTCACATCCAGATTCTGGCAAGCACTACAAGAAGGGATGGGTACTCGGATTTCTATGAGTACTGCTTATCATCCAAATGCAGATGGCCAGAGTGAGCGTACTATCCTAACTCTCGAAGATATGCTTCGTGCCTGCATTCTTGATTTAGGTGGTAACTGGGATGACCACTTGCCGTTGGTCGAATTCTCATACAATAACAGTTATCATTCAACAATCAAGATGGCTCCTTTTGAAGCTTTGTACGGAAGAAAGTGCAGAACTCCCACCTGTTGGCGTGAAACAGGTGAATCGCCAATAGCAGGACCTGCCCTTCTACAGTTGACTCACGAAAAGATTCAACTCGTTAGAAGAAATATTCTGGAAGCTCAAAGCAGGCAGAAGTCGTACTATGACAACCGGCACAGATCAATCAGTTTTGCAGTTAACGATTGGGTGATGCTGAAAGTATCCCCAATGAAGAATGTGGTACGGTTCATTAAAAGAAACAAGTTAGCTCCGAGATTTATTGGTCCGTTCAAGATCGTTGAAAAGATTGGGAATCAGTCTTACCGTCTTGATCTACCAGCGGACTTAGCTGGAATACATCCTGTATTCCATGTTAGTCACTTGAGAAAGAGTTTAGCAGACGAAAGAGAAGTGCAGATACCACACGTTAACTTGCAAATTGATGAGAAGCTTCGCGTGGTTGAGGAGCCAGAACGTATTCTGGACTCGAAGACCAAAAAGATTCGGAATAAAGAAATACAGATGGTGCTTGTCCAGTGGAAACACCACAAAGGTTCGCATCAGTCTTGGAAATCCAGAGATGTGATGAAAGCAACATATCCCAGTCTGTTCGAACATAGCTAACTTCGAGGACGAAGTTTGTGCGTGGTGGAGCCCATTCTGTAACAACCCAGCTTGTTGATCAGTTATGTAATAATGAATTTTGAGATAATAATATAATCTTGCTATATTATTTGTAATTTGCAAATAATGATTAAGAATGAAAATTTATTAAGGAAATATAATTTTAAATTATATTTATGATTTAATTGAGTAAAATAAAAGAGATGTATTATACAAAAATAGAAGTGGGTTAAAATTAAATAAGATATAAAAACCGAAATTATGATCAATTAAGATCATTAATTTCAATTTTACTCTCTCTCTCTAATCTCTCACTAACTCTCGGCTATCTCAACAAATTCAACAAGAAATCCATAAATTTTGCAAGGAATTTGGAATTGAAGTTAAGGAGGAGTTACAACAACAATTAATCAACAAGGAACTACAAGATTTGAGGTAATTCTTGACTTAAATTTCAAGAATTTAAGATTTTGGTTCGGTTTGGTGAAGAACCGAAACCAAAGAATTAAAATGAGAATTTATATGTTGCATGTATAGGATTTTAGTAGATAATGATAAAATTATGCATATAAAAGTGATAGAAACTAAAATCATGAGTTGGATCATTCAAAATTAATTAAGAATCGGAATTTTTGGACAAAAATGTGTTCTTGACAAATTTCATATTTTTGGCATGATCTTGATTAAATTAAGATGTTTTTGACCAAAGAAATTATATAAAAATACTCAAATAATGTTAATACAACTTTATATAACATTGCATGTTAATAAAGAGTGTTTTTGAGATTTATTATGTAAAATCCGTATGAGTATAGCCAAGAACACCAAGAACAAATCTGGAAATTTATGAACATGAAGGATCCGAATTCGGATATGTCCGAATTCGGATGATGCACCACTTCGGTTCCCAATTCGGATATTAATTCGGATCTGGCATGGTCCCGATTTCGGATATAACATCTCGGATCTTGAAGGATCCGAATTCGGTGCCTATATTGATCCTAATTCGGTCAAATGCTTAATTCGGATGAAGCCAATTCGGGTACCATTTCGGATATATGCTAATTCGGATGTCCGGATCCGGATGATCCGAATCCGGATCCCAATCCGGGCTGATCCGAAATTATGATCCGAAAATCCAACTTCTATGAATTTTTGACATTTCAATAAATTAAATGATTTATATATATATATATATAAGAAAAGAGAACTTATGAGAATTTAATGAAAGATTGACAAGATATCAGTTATCAGAATCAGATAGAATTACAGATTTTAATGACCAAAAGAAATAATGAAATTCCATGATAATGATGATGATACAGACGATGAAATTAACATCATATTATCATTTTGAACAGGTTCAGTTATTATCTGAACAAAGATTTAAAGACTTAAAGACTTGAAAGCGGGTCTCTGATTTGAAAAGAATTGACAGATTACAGATTGACAAAATCCTGAGATAACTCAGGTGGCAGATTCATATATCTGTTTGACCAAGACCCAGACCTGTGAGTTATAGATATTCAGATTGAACATGCATAGATCCGGTTGAGATATATTGCTGCTGTTAGATTTATTGACATTCATTTATCAGCTGGATTGAGACCTGTGCACACCATGGATGGGTGTTGCCCAGTGGATCATGATAGCTATTTGATTATCTTATCATATTGCATTTAATATTGCTTCAGACTTTGCCTTATGATTCATTGCTATCATGACTTCTAAGACATATGCTTCCATTATTGATCAGACCTTTGATAGATTGATTCAGCTTGACTAGCCCTTATGGTCTATTGTTCTAGACCCGGCTATTTCACCAGTTCTTATGAATTGGTTATGACCTCCGATGTTCCGCCATATTGACTTACTGGTAGCTAGCCCAGTATGTGGCTGATCCCCACGATTTAAGCGTGAGTGTGGCTTGAACATCATCCGATTCTATGATTCTATATCTCAATCATGAGGGCTGTAGCGGCAGCCAAGACATATCACGCTAAGACTGATGACTCCGCTTGACACGCATGTTGATATTGAAAATCTATAAACTCACTAAGCTTTGCTTACAGATGTTGCATTAATATTTTACAGGAAAAGCCAAAGGAAAATCACCTGCAGGACCTAGTACTTAGGTCATTCAAGATCCAAGTTTTGAAGATTTTCTAGACCACTACTCAACAAATCTTTCTGGTACTGATTGGAAGACAACAATTGTGGTGGTTCTGGGTAGATTTGATGTAATGTATGATATTATGATTAGATTAGATGTTACCCTTTTATAACTTTATTTTGAAATATGTAAACTTAATCCTAATCTTGTATGTACATGTAATTTTATTATTCCGCAATTTAATTACCCTATCTTAGTATGGTTGATATCGTATTGCATGAATTTGGGACCTAGACTCTGAGGACTGACCCGGAAGGGGAGGTCTTCACAAATCATTCGTGCCATTGAAGCCTATGATGATGTCTCCAATCATTCCCGATGAAGAACACACGATGAGAGGCTCAACCACCATCGCCATTTGCGAAGGATCTACGACTAATTTTTTATTTACTTGAATCTATTTTTATGTATTGATGTATTTGTGATACTTGAATATTTGTTGTGATGCAAATGATATACATTTGGTTGTTTTTATGCATAAATTGTTTAATTGGTAAAAGCGAGATAGTTCATAATGATATTATTATTTGTGTCGATTCCATTAGTTTAGGGATTAAGACAAGTAATGAATGTTGCATGCGCTATGCCGAGATTTATTGGTTAAAGTATTTACGATTAATATGACTAAGCAATTTGTTATGTCTATGTGACCGTTGTTTGATATTTAAATGGATAATAACTTATGCTGTAATGATTTGGTAAATGGTTATCTTTAATTCAATTTGTTAATCAATTGTTATTTGCTCGCAGTTGTTTTAGTAGTAATTTAGTCGTAATCACCATTCCATACAAAGCACTCATTTTACAAATT
Organism: Centrapalus pauciflorus; assembly: GCA_020465985.1. Lineage (NCBI taxonomy): Eukaryota > Viridiplantae > Streptophyta > Magnoliopsida > Asterales > Asteraceae > Centrapalus > Centrapalus pauciflorus. The sequence continues at coordinate 96,696 of JAANYP010006788.1, forward strand.
AATCACTTCTAATAAACTTAAGAAACTAGCAATTTAAACCTAATTCACATACGCACTCCTCGCGGATTCGACCCTTACTTCTCTACGATAATGGACTGGATGAGAAATCTCAGGTTCATCCTGAGATACGAGAACAAAGAGTATGTTCTCGACGAACAGAGAGGAGTGAGAAGTTTGATGAAGAATTGTGAGTAAGAGTGAGAACACCATTAGGGGCAGACATCTGTGAGATAAAGTTTTAGTTAGTATGAATGTTCCTTTATTAATTCCCCAATATAGTTTAAGGCTAGGATCCGTATTTTGTCTTCGTTTTGTGAAGAGGGTCGCTGTAATCACGCTACGAATTATTTTAGGTAGACAATACTCTTGTCAAATTCAATCTCTATGAAACTCCTAGATCTTTTAAGGTTCATTGATTTTAATCAACGACATGTTAATCTCAGTTAATCTCATCTACTATTCATGAGGGATGCTGAGGATCATGAACTAGATGGTGGATCTAACCATGCAAAGCCTGCGTGATACCCGGCACGAGTACGCTCGAGAATCGCGAGTTTCACATCATTGCTAATATGTCCTCACATTAATGTGTCGGTTAACCACACACGATCCATTAACAGTTCTTTAGTTCCCATTTTGAAGCGTTCATACAAGATTCAATATATATTCAACAATATAATCAAAAACATGATGAACATGAAGAGCACTATGATAATAATAAGAACAATATGAACATTCAAAGGATTAGAGAAACCTTAATGATTGCAAATCAATGTACGTACAATGTGCTGAATGATTACAATGAAACCTGCAAAACCATCTATTTATAAACAAAGAAATGGATTCAAATAGTATCCAAACCCATGCGTTGACCTTTTGGTCTTTTAACCCATTTACATCAAAGTTTGAATCCTTACAATATAGCCATAAAACTAAGTTTCATTTATTACATTTAGAACACTGAAACTATCACAATTCTAGATCTAACATGCTCCCCCTTTGTGATTAGCTTTCAGACTGCGGCTTTAGGTTTACCAGCTTCCTTTGATCAAAGTATCAGTCAAGGCGTCTGATCGTCATTTTGTACTCTAGCTTTTCTCGAACATCTTGTTGGAAGTCTCTGACAAATTTAAGTACGACTTTAAGTTCCCATATCCTTTTCTGAGCTTCATAGCTTCTTTCAAATTATCTATCCTGATCATCAACATCTTTCTGACCATGTATAATGTTCCATCTCAGTACTTCTTGAGCTCATCTCTCCTCGTAAGTAACTTCTTTTTTTTTGAGAGTTCAAGGAGACTACTCCGACCGTTAGTGATGTGGTTACTTTTGAAATAGATAGACGTTTTAGGACTGGAATTCTTGATTTGGCGCAAGCAGATTCACTTCTCTTTGTCTTGCTTCTAACGCCATTTGAATTTCAAAAATCAGAGATAGTGTAAGATTTCTACGAAGAAACATGACGACGCATCTCTGAGAATTCTGATGAGTCGGATCTTTTCTTTTATTGTGCTGCAGGTGCAGATATAGAAATTCAAGATCCTGCAAAAATAGGTTAGGAAAATCTACTTCAGTGAACTCAGAGAAACTTGTGTCATCTCGTTTCTTCTTTGAAGATCGGATAAAAGATGATTAGGAACTTGTCGAACATAATTTTTATTACTTTAACGATCGGCGAATTGCTTCTCACTGATTCTTTGCTCTTCTTTAATGATTCGACCATGGCAACATATACTGATCTATCTCGTTGTTCCATCCCTTCTAGGGACCATATCAGATCGGCTCTTACCGTCTTTAATTGCCGTATAAATAGCCTTTTGTATTACTCCTCCATGTAAGGGCTCTTGACCCTCTGCTTGACCCAGTTAATAACTTGGGCAATTAGCCTTTCAGTGTGTCGTTCTTCTCGTTTTTTAGAAGTACTAGCACTTCCACACATCCCTGCTTGCAGCCTAGAGATTTCTTTAACGACGTTTGGGGCAGTAGAGGAAGGAGTTGGAATGTCCGATCGTTCCTGAAATCTCGGATATTGTCTTGTGGAATCAGCAGGCTCAAAGGACTAATCAGAATTCACTGGAATATTCATTGGACTAGCCGATCCTTGTTGGACTGATTGAGCGAGTGATGGAGATGCTTGAATAGGAGATTGAGATGGTTAATGTGATACTGGATCATTAGAAGGGAATTTAAACTGAAATTCTTGGTTATCCACGCCTTCTTCACCAGCATATTCGATCCGAAGGGATTCCTTCAACTGAACTTCTCTGGCTTCCTGTTCCTCTTTATCAGAGTCTATTATAGTAACTTTTATCGAACATCCTCATAGGAACGGCGGTCAGGATCTCTTCATCTTCAACAAAATTCGTGAAGTCTTTGGGTTCTTCCTAGATGTCCAAAGTTAGCTGAGTGCCTGAGTGTGTTTCCTTAAGTGACTCAGCTGGGAACTCTACTTTCGATTCTTGGGGCCATGCTTGGCGAGACGAAAATGACTATCTTGGACTTGTCGGAGCAGATTCCTCGACTATCTTGGACTATCTTGTCGGAGCAGACGGAAATGACTATCTTGGACTATCTTGGACTTGTTGGGCAGGCTCAGCCGGTCCTGGCTGGGCCATTGGAGCAACTCTCTATAAAGATCCTAATATCCTGAGATTCTTGATCGGCATATGCGATAAGCTCTTTAGGAATTGGTCTAACTTGGATCCCGGTGGGAGAGATAGGATCGTGAAAGTACCTTATTTGAAAGTCTCTAACCCCCGTTTCGTGATCTCCGCGAGGGATATCTAAAATATGTGCCATGCAGTGAGAGATTAACATTTATAGAAACCGCTGAGCTGGGACAAATTTTCTGGCCCGACGAGTCCCTTTGGCCTTAGTAACTTCTATCAATTCTGTCCACAGCGTCCAGGCATAATTGTGATGGCGGTTGTAGGCTAACCTGTGGAAGATTCGGAGGATTCGGAGACTCGCTCGGTCAGCGTCGGATGCTTTAACAGTGATGTAGCGATCTAGAATTGAGTAAATATAGTACCAGTGGCCTAAGAGCTTTCGTCAGAAAAATTCTGATGACTTTCGGAATTTGCCATCATAGCCCAGTTGTTCTATCTTGTCACACCCTGCTACCCCGGTTGGCAGCGAGGCGTGACGAGTGCGGAAGCGTAACCATAATTATAACGAACGACCACTATATGGACGTTTTCGAAATATTACATCAAATAAATTTAAACTGTAATAATGTTTTACAAATAAAAGGAATGAAGTTCGCGTAATACAGAGATTTTAATACATAATTAATGCGTCCAAAAATAATGCAGTCAAATCTCCGTTAGTTTCGAAATATGCATGCGACTCCATGAAATGCGGAAGCTTGAAGTTGGTGTTTTCGAAGGCGCACTTGCCTTAATTACCTGAAAATACATGCTAAAATACGTCAACAAAAATTTGTTGGTGAGTTCATAGGTTTACACGAAAAGACCAGTTGTATGGACATTACCAGATGCGTTGAATTTATAAAAAAGATCATAAATTCCATGAGATGTATTACGTAAACCATCATGTCACCGAAGCTTAATTAGAATAAGTTTTGCCCCGGGCAGTATTCCCAAAATACCGTGTGTTGAATATATATGCACCCGCTGTTAGCTAAACCACTAACCCGAGTGGGGGACATGACTCCCAATAGATCTATTCACAATATATTCGCGCTTGCAAACAAATGCAACTAACGATTTCATGATATAAGGGCGGAGATTCTCATACGTAATACACAATAGAATCGAGAAGTTTTCGTGTCCATAAAAAAAAAACGAAACATGTATTTCATCCCAAAACATAATAATGTAAAAATGGGACTATGAAGACTCACCTTGTTGGTTTTTGATGATGTTTTTGGATCTGAGTTTAGCACTTGTTCGGATGGTCGAGACTCGTCCTAATATTTTTACGAGTTCGGGTCAATATCATTATAATACGTGTTTGAGTACTTCGTAAATATTTTCATGTACTTGTGATGTACGAATAATTTTTGTGGGATTTTATATGTGCATTTTCGATTTATGGATATTTATTTCTAAAATGGTTTGCATGCATGCATATTTACGTATATATGTATAAATGCGTATTATATATATATATATATATATATATATATATATATATATATATATATATATATATATATATATATATTCACGAAAATGCATACGTATATATGTGAGCATGAGCATGAAAATAAGGTGTATATATGAAATTTTTGGCATAATGATTTTACGAGTATTATGAAAAGTATCATATTTTAGTAAATGTATTTAATTTCTCATGTTTTATAAATAAAGTAAATAAGAAAGCTTACAAAATTTGAAGAACACTTGAAATCTTTATAGCTGGCCGGTTTTTGCTTTGAGAGGGTTTGGGTGTTGGTGTGTTTTTGGTGAAGTGGGTTTTGACTTCTATTTATAGAAGAAAATCGGTTATTAAAATAAAGATAAAGTAATTGAAATTTCAAAGAAAAGATGAAAGTAAAAAGTAAATCGGTTGAGTGTTTGTCAAAAAGGTGTGGCCGATTGTTATGATGGTATGTTGCATGGTGTTTAATATTAAAATAATACCAAAGTACAAGCTAGTTGTCCTTTAAAGGACAACTTACTTTTTAGAGTGATAAGTAGTATGGCTTTTCATGTATTTTATTAATAAAGTACAAAAAGCGTGCATGACAAAGGTGGCAGCATTTATTATTACTGCATATGTATATACGTACTTAGAAAAATTTTCTGGATTGTTAAACTTGATTCAAGTGTGAATCGAGTTTGTTACAGTGTCAATCGAGTTTTATATAACTATACCCGAGTTTTAGGCCTTTGTTATTCGAGTTTTACATAGCTTTAGTCGAGTTTCTTTGTTTATCTGTTCGAGTTTTATGCAGCATCATCCGAGTTTAATCCTTTATTCGAATTTCATCAAAGTGCTATCCGAGTTTATGCCTTTACAAATCGAGTTTCATCACATCACTATTCGAGTTTCTGCTTACATGATTCGAGTTTCATGTAATATCATTCGAGTTTATTGCTATATAATTCGAGATTCATAAAAACTTCATTCGAGTTTATTACTTCATTATTCGAGTTTTATATTAGCTTAATTTTCGAGTTTCATACCTTATATTTTTAGGCCAGATGTTACAGTCTCCCCCCGTTGAAGGAATTTCGTCCCGAAATTAGCTCGTGTTCCCTTCTGCTTGGACTTTTGAGAACAGCTTGGGGTACTTCTCTCGGAATTGATCTTCGCGTTCCCAAGTAAACTCAGGACCTCGTTTAGAATTCCACCGGACCTTTATTGTTGTAATTCGACTGTGCTTGAGCTTCTTGACTTCTCGGTCCATTATTTCCACCGGTTGCTCAATGAAATTCAATTTATCGTCTATCTCCAGCTCGTCCATGGGTATCACGAGTGATTCATCAGCCAGACATTTCTTAAGGTTGGAGACGTGGAAGGTATTGTGAACGTTACTAAGCTCTGGGGGAAGATCGAGTCGGTAAGCTACCGGGCCAATTCTTTTGGTGATTTTGAATGGTCCGATATAACGAGGATTGAGTTTTCCTCGTTTTCCAAAACGGATTACGCCTTTCCAAGGCGAGACTTTCAGCATTACTTGATCTCCCCTCTTGGAATTCCAAATCCTTCCGTCGGATGTCTGCATAACTCTTTTGTCGATCCCGCGCAATCTTCAATCGGTTCCGAATCTGGGCTATCTTCTCTGTAGTTTCCTGGATGATTTCAGGTCCAGTAATCTGACTATCTCCTACTTCAGCCCAACAAAGAGGTGATCGACACTTTCGTCCATAGAGTGCCTCGAATGGGGCGGTCTTAATGCTCGAGTGATAACTGTTGTTATAAGAAAACTCAACTAATGGCAGGTGTCTGTCCCAACTTTTTCCAAAGTCGATGACACATGCCCTTAGCATATCTTCCAATGTCTGAATCGTTCTTTCACTCTGACCGTCCGTTTGCGGGTGATAGGCTGTACTCATATCCAGACGCGTTCCTAGAGCTTCTTGCAATGATTGCCAGAATCGTGACGTAAATCTGCTGTCTCTGTCTGATATAATGGATACTGGCACCCCATGCCTTGAGACGACCTCCTTAAGATAGGTTAATGTTAACTTATCCATCTTATCAGTCTCCTTGATTGGAAGGAAATGTGCGGTCTTGGTCAGCCGATCCACGATCACCCAGATGGTGTCATAACCTCCAGAAGTCTTTGGCAGCTTGGTGATGAAATCCATGGTGATGTTTTCCCACTTCCATTGGGGTATCTCTGGCTGAACTAGCAATCCTGATGGCTTTTGTTGCTCAGCTTTAACCTTCAAACATGTTAAGCACTTGCTGACGTAGGTAGCAATGTCAGCCTTCATGTTTGGCCACCAGTATGAACCCTTCAAATCGTGATACATCTTGTCCGACCCTGGATGAACAGCATATCTTGTTTTGTGCCCTTCATCCATGACCAGTTTCCTTATGCCTCCAAACTTTGGTAACCAAATTCTGCCCATGAAGTATCGGCATCCGTCTGACTTAATTTCAAACTGCTTATCCATGCCTCTCAATGCTTCATTCAGGAGATTATCCTCCTTGACTGCCTCTTCTTGTGCCTCTCGGACTTGAGAGTTTAGGTTTGACTGTATGGTCATTACCAAAGCTCGGACTCTCAATGGCTTAACCCGTTCCTTTCGGCTTAGGGCGTCAGCTACGACATTTGCTTTTCCTGGATGGTAGCGAATCTCGCAGTCATAATCGCTAAGAAGTTCCACCCAACGTCGTTGCCTCATATTTAATTCTTTCTGATTCAGAATATGCTGAAGGCTTTTATGGTCTGTGAATACCGTGCACTTGGTTCCATACAAATAGTGCCTCCATATTTTGAGAGCAAACACCACTGCTCCCAGTTCCAGGTCATGAGTCGTGTAGTTTACCTCGTGAATCTTGAGCTGTCGGGATGCATAAGCGATGACCTTGTCTCTTTGCATGAGCACGCAACCTAATCCGTTGTGCGAGGCATCACAGTAGACTACAAAATTTTCAGTCCCCTCGGGTAGGGACAGAATTGGTGCACTACACAACCTCTGCTTAAGCAGCTGAAACGCCTTTTCCTGCTCTTCACCCCAGACGTATTTCACATCCTTACGGGTCAACTCCGTTAAGGAACCCGCTATCTTCGAGAAGTTCTCAATGAATCGCCTATAATAACCGGCAAGTCCTAGGAATTGGCGGACTTCTGTGGGGGTTCTAGGGATTGCCCAGTTCTTTATGGCCTCGATCTTTGATGGGTCGACCTGAATTCCCTGACTGTTGATCACATGTCCAAGGAATTTTACTTCTCGCAACCAAAATTCACATTTTGAAAATTTGGCGTATAGCTGCTCTTTCTCTAACAACTCCAAGATCAACTTGAGATGTTGTTCATGCTCTTCTTTACTTCGGGAATAGATGAGGATGTCGTCTATGAACACTATAACAAATTTATCCAGATATGGTTTACACACCCGATTCATGAGGTCCATAAATACGGCTGGTGCGTTGGTTAAACCGAATGGCATCACCTGGAATTCGTAATGTCCATAACGAGTTCTAAATGCCGTCTTGGGGATATCTTCTTCCCGAACTTTCACTTGATGGTAACCGGAGCGCAGATCAATCTTTGAGTAGAAGCTAGATCCCTGTAGCTGGTCGAACAGGTCATCAATCCTAGGGAGGGGGTAGCGGTTCTTTACCGTTAACTTGTTTAGTTCTCGGTAGTCTATGCACATTCGGAAGGATCCGTCTTTCTTTTTAACGAACAAAACAGGAGCTCCCCAAGGTGAGGAACTTGGTCGAATGAATCCTTTATCCATCAATTCTTGTAATTGACTGGATAATTCTTGCATCTCAGAAGGTGCGAGTCTATATGGGGCTCTTGCGATCGGTGCAGCTCCTGGCACTAAGTCGATTTGAAATTCTACTTGCCTAGCCGGGGGAAGCCCAGGCAAGTCCTCCGGAAATACCTTCGGGTAGTCACGTACTACTGGAATATCCTCAAGTCGTTTTTCCTTCGACTCTTTTCCTACGATCTGGACCAACACTGCATGGCAACCCTTCCTAAGACATTTTAATGTTCTTAGGCCGGATATGACATTCAATTGTCGGTTCTTCTTTTCCCCTTGGACCGTGAGGAATTTCTTCTTACTGAGTGGTATTCGCACCACTTTCTTACCACACAAAATCTCAGCCTGGTTATGTGACAACCAGTCCATACCAATCACCACATCAAAACTTCCAAGTTCTATAGGCATTAAGTTGATTTTAAAGGAGTGATCTGCTAGCTTTAATGTGCATTCCTTAATGATACTACTTGCCTTTATTATTTTGCCATCTGCAAGTTCTATTGTATAGGAGTTGTCTAAGGGAAAAGTAGAAACATTCAACTGCTGGCTAAACTTATCAGATATAAAGCTCCTATCAGCCCCAGTATCAAAGAGTACGTAAGCGTAAATATCGTTTAGGAGGTACGTACCAGATACCACGTGAGGGTCCTGACGAGCGTCTCCTGCTCCCAACACAAATGCTCTCCCCTGAGCTCTCCCTTCGTTCCTCAATTTTGGACACTCATTCCTGAGGTGTCCCGTCGCACCACATTCGAAACAGCCTCTCGGGTTGCTACCACTGGCACCCGGGGCTCCGGATCTACAGTCTTTGGCCATATGGCCCAAACGTTTACAGTTCCCGCATTGGGTTGGACAGGGGCCAGGGTTGTGGTGGAAGGTGCATTTGGTGCAAAAAGGCTTAGTACCGGTATAGCTTCTCCTTGACTCAACTCCTGCTACATAGGCTTTAACGGTCTCGGGTTTCTTGGACTGTGAACCCGCGTTCTTCCCGGTCTTTTCTTCCCACTTTCTCTTGTGTTCCCCGGCTCTGGCTTCGTTCCTCCGGGATACTTGGTCCATAAGATTGTTGGCCATTCTGATGGCGTCCTGTATGGTGGATGGGTTGGAGGCGGTAACGTTCCCTTGTATTTGAGGAGCGAGTCCCCAAATATAGCGTTCAACCCTTTTGTATTCCGGAGTTACCATCTGTGGACATAGGATACTTAGTTCATGGAATCGGTTGGTATATCCTGCAACGTCCGTTCCTTTCATTGATAGATTCCAGAATTCTGATTCCATTTTCTGGAGTTCGTTTCTTGGACAGTATTCATCCGTCATCATCTGTTTCAGTGTGGACCACGTAAGCTGGTAGGCTTCGTCAATGCCTACAGACTGGACGTAGGAATTCCACCATGTGAGCGCGCTATCTTGCAAGGTGTGAGTAGCAAATTTCACCTTGTCTCCTTCAGCGCATCCGCTGACACGATATACGGATTCTAACTTTTCAAACCAACGGATCAAACCGACTGCTCCTTCGGTTCCATTAAAATACCGGGGTTTGCAACTTAAAAACCCTTTGATCCCGCAACCTTTCGCGTGAGTTTCGGTTCCTCCTGTGGTGCGACTGGCACCACCATCCCCATTGGTTGTGCTATTTCGGTTTGCCTCGTAGGTAGCTATGGTGGCAGCCACCCTTTGGGCAACAAGCTCTTCAATGTCAGCTGCATTCATGGCTCGTTTTGGCGGCATTATCTTGAAGTTTAAAGAAAATCATAGTGTAAGAAGTTGAATCTTAAAGATGCGGCACAATACTATAATCATCAAGCACAATCACATAAATATCTGGGAATTTTCATTAATCGTTCGAAATTTTTCTTACATGCGGGGCGGGTTATTACCCGAAAATTTTATCCTATGCTATTACATAATATTTTCCTACTAATACAAAGGGAATGGAAAAGTACTAGGTGTGGGAGTGATCAGGGGTCTCTCCCTTTTCCATCGTACTGAGGCGCTGCGTCAACTCCTCGATCCGGGCTTGGCTCTCGGCTAGTTGCTGCCGGAGCTCATTCAGTCCGTCCTGCTGTATAGCAAGGGCGTGCTGATTGGCCCAATATATGTTGGAGTTTTGCAACTCCTCCCGCTCTAAACGAGCGGTCATCTCCCCGATATCCAGGTTAAGTGACCGGATCTGGTGGTCATGCCTGGTAGACCTTGCGATCAATAGTGGTATGGTCTGATCGGCGGGCTCTTGAGTGAGCGATGAGACAGGTGCGGAGGATGGTCCTCCGATCTCGAAGTTTGGAGGAACTCCCTCCATTTGCCTCCATTCGCGGAGGGTCTCCGGTATCCAAGTCCATCTTCGGGCGTCTACCCGTTGGTGTGGTGTCGGGGGATTGGGCTGGGGAGTTGGAACAGGAATGGACTCCCTTCTCGGTATGATTACCCGTTTCCGGGGTGTGTACAACATCTTTGGGCCGTTAGGATAAGGCCTATACGGCTTATAGGATGGTTCGGCCGGGTGATACGGGACGCGAGCAGGGGCCGCCGGTGGTGAAGGATCCTCTTCCTCCATCGATTCTTCTTCGGATTCTTCCATCGGATCTTCCGACGGGTCCTCCTCCTCCGAGGTTTCTTCTTCTGGGAAGACTTCCGTGGCCGTGGGACTTGCGGGAGTGTATTCCTCCTCAGAGTCTGACAGGATGATAATTTCCGGGTGGTTCATGGTTTCTGCTAACAAGGTTCATTTGTATCTTTTAGTTAGTTCCAAAAATATTCTTAAAATCAGAAATTTTTTTTTTTACGTGCAGTTATAGTCTAGGATACTAATGCAACCTAGTTCACTATAACTATGGCTCTGATACCAATCTGTCACACCCTGCTACCCCGGTTGGCAGCGAGGCGTGACGAGTGCGGAAGCGTAACCATAATTATAACGAACGACCACTATATGGACGTTTTCGAAATATTACATCAAATAAATTTAAACTGTAATAATGTTTTACAAATAAAAGGAATGAAGTTCGCGTAATACAGAGATTTTAATACATAATTAATGCGTCCAAAAATAATGCAGTCAAATCTCCGTTAGTTTCGAAATATGCATGCGACTCCATGAAATGCGGAAGCTTGAAGTTGGTGTTTTCGAAGGCGCACTTGCCTTAATTACCTGAAAATACATGCTAAAATACGTCAACAAAAATTTGTTGGTGAGTTCATAGGTTTACACGAAAAGACCAGTTGTATGGACATTACCAGATGCGTTGAATTTATAAAAAAGATCATAAATTCCATGAGATGTATTACGTAAACCATCATGTCACCGAAGCTTAATTAGAATAAGTTTTGCCCCGGGCAGTATTCCCAAAATACCGTGTGTTGAATATATATGCACCCGCTGTTAGCTAAACCACTAACCCGAGTGGGGGACATGACTCCCAATAGATCTATTCACAATATATTCGCGCTTGCAAACAAATGCAACTAACGATTTCATGATATAAGGGCGGAGATTCTCATACGTAACACACAATAGAATCGAGAAGTTTTCGTGTCCATAAAAAAAAACGAAACATGTATTTCATCCCAAAACATAATAATGTAAAAATGGGACTATGAAGACTCACCTTGTTGGTTTTTGATGATGTTTTTGGATCTGAGTTTAGCACTTGTTCGGATGGTCGAGACTCGTCCTAATATTTTTACGAGTTCGGGTCAATATCATTATAATACGTGTTTGAGTACTTCGTAAATATTTTCATGTACTTGTGATGTACGAATAATATTTGTGGGATTTTATATGTGCATTTTCGATTTATGGATATTTATTTCTAAAATGGTTTGCATGCATGCATATTTACGTATATATGTATAAATGCGTATTATATATATATATATATATATATATATATATATATATATATATATATTCACGAAAATGCATACGTATATATGTGAGCATGAGCATGAAAATAAAGTGTATATATGAAATTTTTGGCATAATGATTTTACGAGTATTATGAAAAGTATCATATTTTAGTAAATGTATTTAATTTCTCATGTTTTATAAATAAAGTAAATAAGAAAGCTTACAAAATTTGAAGAACACTTGAAATCTTTATAGCTGGCCGGTTTTTGCTTTGAGAGGGTTTGGGTGTTGGTGTGTTTTTGGTGAAGTGGGTTTTGACTTCTATTTATAGAAGAAAATCGGTTATTAAAATAAAGATAAAGTAATTGAAATTTCAAAGAAAAGATGAAAGTAAAAAGTAAATCGGTTGAGTGTTTGTCAAAAAGGTGTGGCCGATTGTTATGATGGTATGTTGCATGGTGTCTAATATTAAAATAATACCAAAGTACAAGCTAGTTGTCCTTTAAAGGACAACTTACTTTTTAGAGTGATAAGTAGTATGGCTTTTCATGTATTTTATTAATAAAGTACAAAAAGCGTGCATGACAAAGGTGGCAGCATTTATTATTACTGCATATGTATATACGTACTTAGAAAAATTTTCTGGATTGTTAAACTCGATTCAAGTGTGAATCGAGTTTGTTACAGTGTCAATCGAGTTTTATATAACTATACCCGAGTTTTAGGCCTTTGTTATTCGAGTTTTACATAGCTTTAGTCGAGTTTCTTTGTTTATCTGTTCGAGTTTTATGCAGCATCATCCGAGTTTAATCCTTTATTCGAATTTCATCAAAGTGCTATCCGAGTTTATGCCTTTACAAATCGAGTTTCATCACATCACTATTCGAGTTTCTGCTTACATGATTCGAGTTTCATGTAATATCATTCGAGTTTATTGCTATATAATTCGAGATTCATAAAAACTTCATTCGAGTTTATTACTTCATTATTCGAGTTTTATATTAGCTTAATTTTCGAGTTTCATACCTTATATTTTTAGGCCAGATGTTACATATCTATCGGCATATTTGGTCTTCAGGCAATTCTTCATCGTATTCAGGACAGCCTGGGAAATCGCACCGGCGTGGGAGGCGAAGTATATGGCAAAATTTTTGGAATTGAATTTCGATGGTATGGTCCTCGATATCACCGGTAATGTGTTCGTTTTCAGGGTCAGGGTGGTATGCGAGGGTATGCCAGAATTACTGAAGGTACACTTGGGGTGGACGGGGGTCTGTGTCGACTGGTAAAGGCATAGGATATTCGGTGGCCCAACATGATTTCTTCAACCACTCGATTAGAGAGGAAAATATATGGTCTTCCTCGGTTTTGTTTACAAAAGCTGGGTCTAGGAGGAAGTTGTTGGGTTTTATTTCTAGCCACATTTGTCTAGGGAAGATCTGCTCTGAGGCTCTTAGGGGAGGGCAACAGATCTCGAGGTTATTTCCTCATCTGATTGTTGGTTCGGGTTTGAGTGTTGGGGGCTCGGAGGAGGTACATTTTCACCGGAATGGGAATGGGATGCCATAGAACCTGTCAAAACACTTGAAAGTTAGATATGTATCTGAAGTGAATATTTGACTTTTTCAGAGATGTTTCTTATGTTAGGCGTTGGATAGAATGAATCTGATTGGTTAAAGGGCTTCTACAGAAGACTTCTCAGTAAGAAAAATCATTCTGAAGAAGTTTTAACTCAGATTAATTCAAGTGAAACAGCCTTAGACAAGACTTAATACCTCTGAACAAGTGAACTCTCAAGTGAGCTCAACACTTTGGATTTCAGACATAGAAAATTTTGACCACAACTTGCGGATGAAGTGTCATCCGAGTGTTGCAACCCTCGGATGAAACTTTGAATGAGAGTTGGGTTTTAAAATTGGAGTCTGAATTTTGGAAGCACAACAACTTGCGGATGAAGGGTTACCCGCAAGTTGGAACTTGCGGATAAACCTTTAGTCGCAGGTTTACCTTAGAGGATTTGTCCATGTAGGTCCCAAAAGGTTTCCCTAGTGTATTGTTCTAAGCTGTAGAGGGAGGGGGGGTTAATACAACAATTTAAAACTCAACAGTCTTTTCTCAGTGATTGTGTATATTATCAACAAGTGTTAATTACAAACAAGCCTGAACTGCGGAAAGGTTCAAGCTCAGATGACAGATACAACAGTTGTTTAACTAATCTAAGACACACTCAGACTAGATACAATGAATACACTCACTTAGATGCACTCACTGAATTTACAAGACTCAGATGGATAACTTGAATAAGAACAGCTTAGACACACGTACTATTATATTCAAGCAGACTTGCATGCATGGAAAAACACATTTCAATGCACGATCTGATTTCACACTCTTAATATTCTCATAATCCTTAGAAGCTTCCTTTTATACTCTCACTGAGAATCTCAGTGAAGCTTCTTCATTGGACAGATGAGATAGTGGGATGTCTTTCCAAAAAGACAAGACATCTTTTTTGCAAATTCTAATAAAGCACATTTGTCTTCATATTGCAGAATCTTTGTCTGTTTCTTTTTGTCACTGTTGCATAAGGCTTAAACCAAAAGAGGAATGTCAACTTTACATCTTTCTTCTTTTGCTAAGGCCATTTTGATATAAGAAAAGGTCTGTCACCCTTTTCAGATATCCGTTTATCTTCATGTAACAGAACAGTGTGGGCAGGCAGTGCAGTTTCTGTTTTCCACTATGTCTTCGACTTGTAAAGTGATCTTGTAGCCAAAAACAATACATGAGGACTTGGAAACATATTCCATAAAGTGTTTAGCCTGTTCACAAAGAACATGTTCTGTTCACAAAGAACAGAACACTTAGAACCTGTCCAAGCTGCTTAACAGAACAGAGTAGGGTAGACAATGTTTGTCCAGCCTATTTAGCAGACAGAACAGCTTGGACAATCTGCCTTTGTTGCAATGAATGCAACAGGGTAAAAAACTTTGGCTAATATTGCAAATCACTTTTCAGTTTTCAATAAGGCATAAACAGGCCTTAAATTATACCTTCAAGTGCATCAACAGGTTTGATTAAAAATCTCCCCCTCAGATGTATAACAGGTTTGAGTGAGACCTTTTTGTGCCTAACAATCTCCCCCTATTTGCAATAATCAGTCTAAGCTGATTTAATCAATAATCACTATACATTTTACAGTACATCTTGCTGAAATAAAATTACAACATTAAAGTAAAGTAAAAGATCAGTTTATATATACTAATTTTTTATTACATAAACAACATATGTTTCTACAAAAGTACAACTGATGTAATAGTGTATATTACAACTGATGTAAAAATAGAAGTTACAACTAATGCAACTAAGTACAACTTATGTAAAAGAAAATTCAACAATTTGGACTGTTGATGATGGGAGCAGATAATGGCAAGCCTGTCCAACAGATGGACAACTTCCATTCTTCACCTACTCAGACAGTAGGTGGACTTCATGACAGTGGTGGTGGCAAACCTTTTCCAAACATTCTTTCCAGCTCATCCCTGGTTTCCTCCAAGTCTTGTATGTTAGGCACAAAAAGGCATCAGTCAAACCTGTTCTACATCTGAGGGGGAGATTTATAATCAAACCTGTTGATGCATTTGAAGGTTGAATTTAAGGCCTGTTATATGTCTTATTGAAACCTGAAAATGATTTGTAATATCAGTCTAAAGCTGTTCTATATGTTGCATGTGTTGCAACTTAGACAGTTTGTCCAAGCTGCTCTATCTGCTGAACAGGCTGGACATAAACTGTCTACGCTGCTCTACACTGTTGAGCAGCTTGGGCATTTTTAAAGTGTTCTATTCTTTGTGAACAGAACCTGTTCTTTGTGAACAGGCTAAACACTTTATGGAATATGTTTCCAAGTCATCATGTATTGTTTTTAACTACAAGATCAGTTTACAAAGTCGAAGACAAAGTGGAAAACAGACTTCTCCTTTTTCATTCCGTCCAATGAAGATGTTTCTCTTAGATCCTCTAAGTGAGTATAAAAGGAAGCTTCTAAGGTCAGAAAGAAGTGTGAAGTAAGCTAAGTGCTGAAACCCAAGAGTGAACGTGCTAGTGTGATTTTCATGCATGCAAACCTTCTGTGTAAACCAGCATCTGTGTGTATAAGCTGTTCTACATAAGCCGTTCCTTTAAGTCTTGTAAACACAGTGAGTGCTTCTTAGTGAGTGTATTCATTGTATACTAGTTTGAGTCTGTCTTAGACTAGTAAGCATACAGTTGTATCTGTCATCTCAGCTTGAACTATTCCGCATTCAAGCTTGTTTGTAATTAACAAATTGTTGATAATACATACAAACATTGAGAAAAGAGTGTCTAGTTTTTAAATTGCTGTATTCACCCCCCTCTACAGCTTATAACTATATACTTTGGGAACCTCTCGGGACCTACAACTGGTATCAGAGCAGTTTAGAGTGTGTGTCATTCTAGATCTCTCATTCTCCCAAGTTTCCATGGACAACAGTGCTGCAAATTCTTCTTACTATGACAATGGCTCTATGGGCAAACCTCCCAAATTTAATCATCAAAACTTCTCTGGTTGGAAGTGCAGAATGATGCTCTATTTAGAGAATCTGGATTTACAACTGCCAGAGATAGTGATGGAGGGTCCCTATGTGCCAACCTCTGTTACTACCATAACTCCAGCGGTTGAAGGAGCTGCTCCTGAAATCAGGACCTTTGAGAAAGCTAAAGCTCAATGGTCTGATGAAGACAAGAGATTGGTGGCTCTGGATGCAAAGGCCAGAAACAACCTGGTCATTTCTCTCCCTGATGATGTGTTCAAGCAGGTTGAGAAAATGAAGACAGCAAAGGAGATGTGGGATACTTTGTGTACCGTCTACGATGGACCCACAATCACACTGGACAACAGGATCAACAATCTTGTTAGACAGTATGAACTCTTCTTTGCTAAACCAAAGGAGACTCTCACTGAAACCTACACCAGGTTTACTGCTCTAGTGAATGATCTCAAAGCTGTTGGGATCACCAAGGACAGTCTTACCCTGGTGAATAAATTTCTGGACATTTTACCTGAAGAGTGGAACCACTTTTCAACAATCCTAAGGAACTCAGGTACTATCAGAAGTATGGATCTGGTCAATCTGTATGGATCCTTACTGAATGATGAACAGTCAAGGCAACAAAAGAGAAATGCCTTGGAAATGTCCAGAAAAGGTGCAGCCTTTGTGGCTAATGTGAGACAGCCTGTAAATCAGGTGAATGATGTGTTCATTCAACCTGATCAACAGGATGATGAAAAGGAGGAGGTGTCAGACGAAGAAGATGCTGCAGATCTTGCTGAACAAGATGATGAGCAAATGATAGCCATGCTTGTCAAAAGGTTCAACAAGAAAAGGTTTGGAAGAAACATGCTGCAAGGAGGTTCAAGTGCTGGCAAAAAGAAGGCGTTTGACAAATCCAAAGCTGAGTGCTTCAAGTGTGGCAAAACTGGCCATATAGCTGCTGACTGTGTGTCAAAAGCTGTTGTCAGTCATCCAAACCCAACAAGACTAACAAGGATGATGGCTATAGGGTTAAGTACCTTATGCCCATGGCTAAGCTGAGGAAATTGGAAAACTCAGTGTCTTCCAATCGCCAAAAGGGACTTATGGCAGAGACATGTGACTGGGAGGAATCTGATTCATCATCTGATGAAGAAGATAATCAATGTAGTCTGATGCCAACATGAATGTCCCATCAACAGCAGTTTCAAACAGGGATATGGCTTGAAGCTGAAGCCTTCAGCAGCTTAGGAACTGGATCCTACATGATGTATAATAAGGTTACAAAAATTTTTATGGCTTACAAGTTTTCTGAAGAAAAAGTTAACAATGTTTGAATATATCGCTGTTGATCTCAAAGCTCTGACGTGTTGAGAGCATGATGCTTTACTAATATCTGAAATCCGCTCAGCTTAACAACTGTTTCACAAACTACTCCCAGTAACTGGACAGTTTCCATAACTTGGTGCAAACTGGAGCTTGTGAAATTAAGACTCATCACTCTATTTTCACTGGAAACAAGCAGAGAACGATATAAAGCTGGCCAAGCTGTCAAAAGCATAGAGTGACATCTTGTGCCAATCTGCACAAAAGGATGCAGCCACTTGTATAAGTCAACAGATTCCTTGCAAATCAAAGCCCGCTATCTTGGGAGGGGATCTTTGACACAGCAGCTTCCATAATTGTTGAGATGTAGATCTGAAAGAAGATTTAGCCACTCTTGGTGAAACTTCCATAACATTCCATTAACAAAATGTGAATGGTAAACTTAATCTCAAACAAACGGTTTGTCACCTCAAATACTTGAAAGCTTGTGTGACTCAGCTCAAAAGCTAATGTTTTGGAAGTTTGTTCTCCAAGTCAGCCTGCAATGCTCTGCTAGCATCACAAGCAAAAGAAAGGAAAACAATGTTCACTGAATCTGTGGATAGCTAACCTGTTGACGAAAGACATGTTCTGAGTCAAAGTCTGATGGTAAAAGCGGTGTTAATCCTTTGAATGCTAACAGCTTTGAAAACAAGTTTCAAAAAAAGTAAGGCACCGTGTGTTCAACAAGGGTAGTCATGTTGAAACAAAACTGCGGTATTTCAAATATTTCAAATCATAGTGGTAAATTGTTTTAAATGAAATAGTTTTTCCAAAACCAACACAGGAGTAGTGCTGATAGGCCAGACATAAATCAACACAATCTAGTAGGGGCAAAGGCAAAGCCAGTGCTCAAACGGAGACAACTGGGAATAAGTTTCCAACATGTGGAAGCCTCAAGCTAATCAGCTTCCTGTCTTTGACATCTGTCCTCCCAAAAAGAGGAAAAAGAGACAGTCAAAGCATGTGGGCTATTGAACTCTCCACGAAAAAGACTGTTGATTCACAAATAATGCTAGAACCTGCTGAATAATCAACAAATAGGCTCAGATGTGGTTTCTGAAGGGATCTCTGCTACCAAAAATGACTAAAAGAGAAAATGTTACAATGTGGGAAGAAGACACATCTGGGCCAAGGACTGTCCTGACTCTGAGGACATGAGGCCTGTTAACTCTGTTTTGTTTTTCTCTCACAGCTTCACAGGCAGTGTTAGGAAATGGCAACAGTTACTTAGAATGGAAGTCAAGCTGATACAATATCGGTGGGAA
>JAANYP010006789.1:0-12500 GCA_020465985.1 Centrapalus pauciflorus
GTAACACAACCTTTAAAATTAAATAACAGATATTTTCTAAATAAAGGAATTTCAAACTCGTATGTTTGAAATAGAATTATTTTAGAAAATGTCTGAATTTTAACTAAAGGGTGGATTCAACATGCCGATATGTGATACTAAAAACTGAAAATGAGGTTCGTTTGAAGCTTTAGTAAAAATATCAGCAAGTTGATATTTTGTGCCTACAAAATACAATTCAATTATTCCCTTTTCAACGTGATCTTTAATGAAATGATACCTGATGTCTATATGTTTTGTTCGTGAGTGCTGCACGGGATTGCAAGAAATAGCAATCGCACTTCTAGAATCACAGAATATTGGGATATTGGTGAGCGAGAACCCATAATCACATAACTGTGTTCTTATCCACAACACTTGAGAGTAACAACTTGCGGCTGCTACATACTCAGCTTCTGCTGTGGATGTTGAAACACAATTCTGCTTTTTGGAGGACCAACTCACCGGTCTGTCTCCCAAAAACTGTATTCCGCCTGATGTGCTCTTCCTATCAACTCTACAACCAGCAAAATCAGCATCTGAAAAGGCAGTAAGATCAAAGTTGGTTCCCTTTGGATACCAGAGTCCAAGATCGGGTGTACACTTAAGATAACAAAAAATATGTTTTACCGTAGTTAGGTGTGATACTTTTGGGTTGGCCTGAAAACGAGCACAAAGGCATGTTGAAAACATTATATCTGGTCTACTAGCCGTAAGATAAAGTAAGGATCCAATCATTCCTCTGTAAGTTGTATTGTCGACACTTTTCCCGGCAGGATCAGTGTCTAACTTACAGTTTGAAGCCATGGGAGTTGCGATACTCGTGCAAGAGTCTAACTTATACTTCTTGAGAATGTCAAGAGTATATTTCGACTGGTTCACAAAAATCTCATTTTCAAGTTGTTTGACTTGTAATCCGAGGAAAAAGTTCATTTCCCCCATCATACTCATCTCAAACCTGGACTCCATTAGGGATGAGAAATCCTTAAAGAAATTACAGTCAGTAGATCCAAATATAATATCGTCGACATATATTTGGACTAGCATTATGTGCTGGCCTTCCCTTTTGGTGAACAATGTTGTGTCCACCACACCTTTGCTGAAACCAGCCAAGATAAGAAAGTTGGAGAGACTGTCATACTATGCTCGAGGTGCTTGTTTCAAACCATATAGGGTTTTGTCTAGCACATAAACATGGTCTGGTTTATGTGCATCAACAAATCCTTGCGGTTGTTAAACATACACCTCTTCATTGAGTTCCCCGTTCAGGAACGCTGTCTTGACATCTATCTGGCACACTTTGAAGTCTTTGTGTGCTGCATACGCCAAGAAGATTCTAATCGCTTCTATCCGTGCAACTGGAGTGAAGGTCTCGTCATAATCTATGTCTTCTTGCTGTTGGTAGCCTTTGGCGACAAGTCTTGCTTTATTCCTTACCACAATGTTGTTTTAATCTCGTTTTTTCTTAAAAACCTACTATGTTCCGATTATGGTTCGGTCTTTGGGTTTGGGAACTAACCACCATACTCTAAGCTGTCAAACTGGTTGAGCTCTTCTTGCCTTGCCACAATCCAATCAGGGTCTTTCAAAGCTTCATCCACACGAGTAGCCTCTATCATACTAAGGAATGACGCAAAGAGACATTCACTAGCAGATGCCCTTCGAGTTTGGACACCGGTAGAGAGATCACAAATGAGTTGTTCGGTTGGGTGACTCGGGGTCCATTTTGTTTCGTGTGGAAGCGGTGAACGAGATGGAAGCTCAGTGGTGAGTGTGGGAATGGATGATGAGTCATGATCGATGGTTTCGAACGAAGGTACCATTGGTTCCGGTTCGGGTTCATCTTGATCAGATAAAGGAATAATGTTTGGCATTCTGTGTGAGGGCATTTCATGTAGATTCAACTGGAGAAGTATCAATGGATGAAGTGGATGGTGGAGGATATAAAGTGGTAGGTGAATCAGATGGAGTTTGTTGCGCAGTTGAATCGTTGGATGTGTTAACTACAGAAGAAGAAACATTAGAAGTATTAGCACTAGAACCAAAAAATTCTACATAAAACGGATCAAATAAATCAACTAAATCAGAAGGAGAAAAATAAGTAGATTGAGAAGAGTCTTCAGGAATTGGTGTAATGCGTGGTCCTGATTGGTCAACTTCGGGTGCCAGTTCAGCCATTTCATCAAATGTGACATGCACACTCTCATTGACTGTCCTGATGCGAGTGTTGTATGCGCGATATGCCTTCGAGTTGGATGAGTATCCAATGAAGATTGCTTCATCAGCCTTCTCGTTGAATTTCCCAAGGTTGTCCTTATCGTTAAGCACGTAGTACACGTAAGTACTTGATAAAAGGAACTTTATTAAGAAAGAGTTGGTATGGAGCTTTATTGAAGAATTTATGGATTATGGAGCGATTCTGCGTATAGCAAGCTGTTGACACGGCTTCGGCCCACAAGAACGGAGGTAGCTTTGAGTATGTCGGCATTGTGCGAGCAACTTACACAAGGGTAAGGTTATGCCTTTCCATGACTCCATTTTGTTGAGATGTTCTAGCAGCAGAAAACTGATGATGAATACCTTTGGATCGAAGGAAGCTCTCTACTACCGAGTTCGTGAATTTCATGCTGTTGTCAGATCGGATTGATTGAACAGACAGCTCCTGTTGGCTTTCGACACTCTTAATAAATTCTATGATCTCTTGAGCTGTCTCATCCTTGGATCACAAGAATTTAACCCAGGTATATCGCAAATAGTCATCGACGATAACCAACACGTATCGCTTCCCATTTATGCTTTGCGTTCGCATTAGGCCGCATAAATCCATGTGAAGTAACTCCAACACTCTCTTTGAAGATGGTTCAGGTTTTGTCTTGTGAGAAGATCCTTTCATCTTTCCTTTCTCACATGCTCCACATAGATGATCCTTATCATATCTCAATTCTGGGAGTCCTATCACCAGTTGTTTTGCAGCCAGCTTGTTAATATTTTCAAAATTTAAGTGGGATAGCCTACGATACCATAACCAAGAGGCTTTTGATAGAAGGCAGATGCTATCCTTAACCATAAGTGTCACACCCCGTTACCCCGGTTGGCAATGAAGCATGACATCGCGGAAGCGTAACCACAATCATAACGAACGACCACTATATGGACGTTTTAAAAAAATACATCGATATAACTTTGAAATATAGAAATGTTTTACATAACCCGAAAATGATAAAGAGTAGTTCGCAAGATACAGAGATTTAAATACATAATTAAATTAACCAAAATAATGGAAATAAATCTCCGATGGTTTGAAAAGTAATGCGACTCCAAAAGTACGGAAGCTTGAAAATACTTCTGATGCGGTGCACTTGCCTTAAATTCCTGAAAATACACGCTAAAATGCGTCAACAAAATTGCTGGTGAGCTCATAGGTTTACACGTAAATCTGACTTGTATGGACAACAACAGTTGAGTTTGAATTTATAAAATCATAAATTCCATATTATGTATTACATATAAATCATCATGCAACCGAAGCTTAATTAAATGAGTTTGCCCTGTGCAGTATTCCCATATATAATACCGTGTGTTGAATATATATGCATCCCACCGTTAGCCGATTAAGACTAACCCGAATGGGGGACATGACTCCCGACAGATCTATCCACAATATATTCGCGCTTACAAATAAATGTAATTAATGGTTCATGATTTGAGGGCTGATGGAACCACTTGTGTAATATATAATAGAAATGAAGTTGTTTCCGTGTCCATATGAAAACATAGCATGTATTTCAACCCCAAAACATAACAGTGTAAAAATAGGGGCTATGAAGACTCACCGAGCTTGTGATGGCAAAATATTTGCGTAAAATGCAAGTTAGCGTAGATTGATGGGTGATGCACCTGATGTGTTTAATCGAGTCCTAAATGATAATAGGGACTTAATAACTCTCATATATGATACTATGTATATATATAGGTTTTTATGTCTTAGATCACCCAACATTACAAGTTTATAAATAAAACCCACTTAAAACGTCAAGTTTATATATATATATATATATATATATATATATATATATATATATATATATATATATATATATATATATATATATATATATAATTTTCCAGCTTTTCGAAGGTTTTTCGGCCTACTTTGAGGCTGTTTTTGACCAAGTTCCAAAACGATTTAGCCTTTGGTTTTCTAGGACACTAAACTACTATATAAAAAAAAATTTTAAAGTCAAGAACGACCATTTTTCGAGATGTTTAGGTTAGGGAAAAAGCTTGTTGAAAACCCTATGTTGGCCATTTTTGAGCTGTCAAACTTTCGGGTTCCCAAATAATATCTAGGGGTTCTAAACCCCATAATAAATTATGAAAACTTCCAGATTTTTAGTTAAGACATAGATCTAACTTTTGAGAAAAGAATCAACTCATTTTGCTAAGTTATGAATTAGTTATGATTTTTCAAAGTTGATGCAACATTTCTGCCGAAATTCCGCATTTCATAAACTTGAAATAACTTGTGATTCTTGTTGTTTATGCAAAAACTACTTGTATAAAAGGTTATAAAACACATTTATATAACTTGTTTTCATAATATTTACACTTACATGATGCGTTTATTTATAAACACATTTGAAGAAAACAACTTAAAAACAAAACTAGTGATTTATAAGCTTGAGTTTTTATGAAACTTGTTGTTGGTGATTATATATATTATGCAAGACTTATATAAACATTAATATGAGATGTTATGAGTTAGTATTTACTTACTTTGATAAAATATAAGAATGCAAATGAGTAGAAGGATGGATCTTCAAGGATTTCACCAAGAACACTTGAAATAAACTTTAAAACACTTGAAAGAACAAAAGTTGCAAACTTTTGGCTTTGGTTGACACCTTGGCCGATTTTTTTGAGTGAAATGAGAGTGTTTTCTTGTGTTTTGGAGGTGTGAAAATGAATGTAAGTGAGCTCCCTATTTATAGAGAAAATTTGGTCTTCCAAAGTGGAGGTTGAGTAAGGATTTGGATGAAATGAAAGGGTATGATGAATGTGGATTTGATGGTGATAGTGTAAGGTTGTTATAATGAAAAAAAAAGAAGTCAAACTCTATAAAAGGACTACCTATTGGCAGATTTTTGAAGATACTATCTTGTATTTTCATTTTTTTTTTGTATAAATGTATTTAGAATGTATTCTTGTATTTCCCTTTTTATGTAAATTCATAAATACTTTTGAATGCATTTGTTTAATGAATTATTTTAGTCTTGCATAATTAATGTTAAGTAAGTGTATTAATGCATGATTAGTGTCACTAATCATAATTTAATTATGTACTTAGTTGAATTAATCCTTCGTATCGTAAATCGATCGGATTAATTGAATTGTCGATTCATCGCACCGATGAAATTGATTCTAATTGAGTTGAATTTCCTTATGAACATTGTTAATCACTTTGATTAATTGCTAATGACCATTGATTAGGTTATAATTGGCTAGTAAATACTGATTAGGTCGTAGTTGCTAACCTGGTTTAATGTCGGATGTTACAATAAGCTTTGCTACGTCTATGGTGTATAGGTTAGAGCTTCGGGAACCGGATAAAATTTCTTTTCCATCCATACTCTTAACACTACAGTTCTTAGCCCTAAATGTAATTTCTAGTCCTTTGTCGCAGAGCTGACCTATGCTAAACAGATTATGAGATAACCCCTCAACATAGTCAACATCCTTGATGACTAGATTATTCAAGACTAAATCCCCGTATCCTTTTATACGAGCATGATTATTATTCCTGAATTTGACTGTCCCACAATACTGTTCTATTGTGTTGGACAACAACTCTCTTCTCCCAGTCATATGCTTAGAGCAACCCGCATTCATATACCAGATGGATTTTGCCTGAAAAGAAAAAATTTATACAATGAAAATCTATAGGCATTTAGACAAAACCATCGTAAATTAACATGCAAACCGTGTTTTGAACCGAGATGTTCAGAAAACATGATGATTTTAGACCAGGTCCTGGGTTGAGTGCACAGAAGCCAAACATGCCAGTTTAAGCACAACCGACAAGCAGAACAACGGGTCCTAGTCTATGATAACTAGAAGCCAATTCAATGAAGTGCGGGTCTTGATCTGAAGTAACCAAGAACCATCTGCATTAAGATCACACAACTTTGGGTACCCATCTTAGGATGGGTCCTTTTGGGTTAGGTGTTCCAAGAGAATATGGCACGTGTACAGTCTTAGGAACCCATTTAGCAGTTATGTGTGGACTGAATGCAGAGCCTTTTGGAATCCATTTATGTTTGGATTTAACAGGCTTTGGAACCTTAGGCGATGAAATTAACTTTGGTTTTGGACTTTTTGAAACTTATTTAACATTTGCTTTGGTTTTGGGCCTAGGCAAAGTACAAGTCTCAGTTTTTGTGGAGGCCGATGATGCAGTATTTTTATTTTGTTTTTCCGAATTCTTTTAATAGGATAAGGCACAAAAGCATTCATTTCAGGTACTTGACGTCTAAAACGAGTTGAGCATAATTTAAACAAGTCACCAAACGAATACTTTAAACAAGAACCAGAATTCGATACATCATTACATAATTTTTTTTCAGAGATTACATGAAACCTATCTCTAGAAACAAATTCATCTGGCATTACAACCTTCTTCACAAAAAAAAACTAGAAAAATCTTGCATGGTCGCTTTGGGCACTCTTCTCACATGATCTGTAGGACCAAAACGATGAGAGTTAGTACGAATGGAAGACATAAACTTTTAAATATTTACTTTTCCTTGGTGAGTGGGTTTCTTGGAGGACTTAGATTGACTCTGAGCCTTCCTTGAAACCTCAGCTTTGGAAGATTTGGAACACTCACCTTTACAACTGACAAAAGAAACTTCAACTTTGACTTTACCGTTTTGAGTGGGACTTTGATTGGATGAGAAACCTTTGGCTCTTTTGAATGAAAATTTAAAATTTCTGAAACCATGTCAAATTTTTCTTTGTAGATGGTTAATTCTACAGTTTGTTGAAAACTTTGATTTGTCAATTTTTCTTCACTCTTAAGGAAAGCTTCTTGATAATCAAGAGCTTTCTTTCGAGTTGTCTTTAATTCCTTTTCTAAAACTTTGATTTTGTGTTGAAGAACTTTTGTAGGAATGTAAAGATGATGGATTGGTTTGACTGGTTCTTCTTTCATTTCAGCCTCTGAATAGCTAGACAAGAAATCCTCCTCTAGAGTAGGTACTCTATAAGGATAACTCTCATTTAGATCATCATATTTGTAAGGCATTTCCTTTTCTTTATTCTCATCTCGTTTCTCATCCTCTTGGGTTAAAACATCTTCCGATGTTTGATAAACGAAAGACTTCAACCCAGCACCCATATATCTCATATCATAAAAAAGAGGTAAAACTTGTTGAACCTTTTCCAAATACTTAGATTTTTAAAACCAATGCGTTGTTTGGAATGATAAAACCTAGTCTCTTTGGGTTGATTTAAATGAATAGTTTGTTCAGTTTGACCCCGTTTTAGAAATTCATCATCTAGGGGTCTATATTCGTGAGTACAAACCTATTCTTTATTCTTCTATCATTTTGTATTTTTCCAAACTGTCTATGTTTTCCATGCTTACAAACTCTAAGCGTTTTGAAAGAACAGAAATTTCTGATTTTAAGGATTTTATTTCATTAGAGAGTTTATCCATACAAGATTCAAGGTACATATTCCTATCGTGAACATCTACCTTTTCAATTAAATCTGCTTTATTACCTCATGATTATTTAACCACTTCTTTTCATATAATTCAGATGTTTCTTTTAAGGATTGGGCTAGATGTTCAGCCTTGACACACTTTTTTTCAGCATTAAACCTAGCTTCTAGCTCAAGTATTTGTGTGTGCAAGTTACATTCATTTTGTACAGATAATTTATTTACATGCTCTTGAATGTAAAAGGAATGTACCTCATGTGCCTCAGAATCTGACGTGGAACATTCGGGATCCCCCGGACTTGGCCATCAGACAGGCTGTTAGATCTTGCTTTGTATCCCCCTCAGCAGCCGTGTCAGATTCTGAGTCTGACGTAGTTTCATAGTCGGCCAGTCCAATGCGATCAACCATGTAGCAATCTTTTCCCTTATCTTCCTCCTCGTCAGAATCAGCATCATCCCAAAAATCTTCTTGAGCAACCAGGGCCATTGCATCATTCCTTTTCTTTGCTGCCTCCAGTTTCTTCTCATAGTACCCAACATCACGTTCGAACTGATTTTTGCACTCCCGAGCAAATTGGACCGGTTTCCACACTTATAGCATAGACGTTCATCATTTGCTTTGGGTTCATCAGCTCTGGACCTATCGTCTCTTCTCTCAGCCGGCCTCTTGTCAGCTCGGCGAAGTTCACGGCTATCATCTTTGCGATTATATCAACGATCATAATCCCTCTGATCGTCTCTCCTCTCATCCCTCCTAGAATCTCGACAATTGTAATCTCTCCTATCGTCACGTCTATCGTCTCGCCTGTCATAACGGCGATCATCTCGATAGTCGCGTCGACCATCATATCTCCAATCATCTCTATCATCTCTCCTCCAATCATCCCTCCGATCATCATGTCTGTCATCCCTTCTGTCATCAGGGTATCTCTGCGAGCCAGTGTCATATTGAAGCTGATTGTTTGTCTTGTTAGAAAAACGTCTTTGTTGAAGACAATTTGACCACAAGGCAATCTGTTCCTGAATGGTTGCCTCTTCTTCATCGTATGACTCATGAGAAGGTGATGCATATCTGCATTGAGAGGATGATGAGCCTTGAGCATAGTGTGCAGGAGAGAGTGTTTTGTTGGAGAGTAGGGCCAAAGAATCAGCTGGTTTGATGCCTGAGTTGGCAGATAGCAACAGGGATGCCAACGTGTTTGCCATTTGATTTTCTTGATCCACATCCCCCTGATATTTCTTGAGTTCGTTGAAGACCACATTGATTGAGACATTCGGGATGTCTAGAACTCATCTTGTAGCACGGCAGGAAACTTGCCATTCTGGGGCCAGGGAAGCAAAGAATTGGATGTTGATGTCATCCTTATCCTTCTTGATGTGCAATTTGTTCAACTCGTTCGGAACTGCACAGAATCTCGTGAATGTACCCTGAAGAGATTCCCCATCTTTGGCTCTAAACTCAGAGAATTTTGCCTTAGATTCGACGATCTTTGCTCTGTCATCTAAATCTTCCCCGGGCATCTGAACTTCTTGTTCATCCCACGTCTCTTTGGTTGACATCTTGTTGTCAACTCCAACAAGTATTTCGGTGGGAAGGGCTTGATAGATGAGGTATTCTAACCTTTTGTCAGCATGTTGTCTGTCCCTTTCGGCTTCATTAGCGGGTTCACGAACTGTTTTGGATGCTAGAACTAGTGGGTCAGCATCTGGCCTGGCAGGGATTTCCCGATAATGGATTGCAGGGCCTTCAGTGATGGATTGTAATAGATTCCTATTTAGCTGCATACCAATGAATTTCTGGAATCTTGATTTCCATTGCTCGTATTCATCAGGATAGAGAACAGGTGGTTTGTTCTCAGATCCAAGAACAAGTGCTTCTCGGGACATGATGGATAGTGCTGATTAAAGAATAAGATCTTTGGAAGATGGAAACCGAATTTCATATTATCAGAACTCGGATGAACAGTGTTTCGGATGATCTGAACTCGGATGAAGTTTGAAAATTTCAGATGATATGGAATTCGGATGAACAGTGAAAGTCGGATGGTATGAAATTCGGATGAATAGTGAAAATCTGATGGACTAAACTCTGATGGAACGAACTCGGATGGACTGAAATTCGGATGGATCGATGTTCGAATGAACTGTATAATCTCGGATGGAAAATTAGAAAAATTTCAACTCTAATTATCCGAATTCGGGTGATGATAAGAAGTTCGGATCGTCCGAGTTGGGTTTCAAAAATGTTAAAAATTAAGCACAAGTAATTTTAAGCTCTTAAAAATGATTTAACTAAATTTCGGATGATCCGTATTTCGGGCGAGTCCGAAATTTGGTCCGATATTTGTTAAATTTTTGGTCTGAAGTCTGTTGGAATTTGATCCGAAACGGTCCGAATTTGGATCCGAAGTGGTCCGAATTTTAATCCGAAGAGGTCCGAATTTCAACAGATATAAAAATTCCAGATTTTTCAGAATATATTAAAATGCAGTATTCAACCTAAAAATACTTTCTAAATACTTGGATTAATATTTTAAACAGTTTTTGTGAATTACAACTAACCAAAACACTTAAAAATCTAGGAATATTTAACCAAAACCGAATAAAACACCTAAAAATTTCAAAGATGATATTTAGTAAATAATCGATGATAACTTGTAAAGATTGAACTTAAATGGCTCGAAATCAATACAGAATTAATAAAAGACGATTATATGAAGAAATAACACCAAAAACAGAATATTTAATGGAGATTTTAGATCAAACCGAGGGTTTTTGATGATGAACACGAAGAACACGAGATGATGAATCCAAAATCAGTTGAAATCCACCGATTGGCTCTGATACCAATTGTTGTAATGTATTCATAGCAGTAATCAGCACACGTGAATAATTTCAGCAATATTCTATGCAAAAAGAATAATCAAAACTCAATGATTGCAAGGATATTGAAGAACAAAGTGGTGAGAGAATGATGAAAACGCGGCGGCTGCTTTTTCAGAATTTTCGTGTGTGTGTGGGAAACCCTAGGTGGGGTTTCCCTTACATCATTTATTTTACTTTCAAAGAATTACAAACTAGTCCCTTGACTTCTAAAACAAAGGAGTTTTCAAAATAAAAGTAAAGACTAGAAATAAATTATATCGAAATGAAACTAATTAAATATTATAAATAAATTCCTCAAGATCGAAATTTAATATCTAACATAATTACTTACAAAAATTTTTTGGAGAAATATTAGAAGCTCTTCCATTTGATAAAAATTCAGATTTTGGTAATAAAAAAAAAATTCAAAATCGATTCATGTTGTTTAATGAAGTAAAACAATTAAGTAAATGTAACTTAATGTTAATTGTTAAACACTTAAAGTCTCAACACAAATAATAAATTAACTAAATGTCTG
The DNA here is from genome assembly GCA_020465985.1 of Centrapalus pauciflorus. Taxonomy (NCBI): domain Eukaryota; kingdom Viridiplantae; phylum Streptophyta; class Magnoliopsida; order Asterales; family Asteraceae; genus Centrapalus; species Centrapalus pauciflorus. The sequence continues at coordinate 11,144 of JAANYP010006789.1, forward strand.
AAAGATTAAAACAACAAAGAACATTCTTACAAACACCAAACAAGTAACAATAAAACTAACAATATATTATTAGTCCAAATAAATGAATGTTCAATATACATGTATTTTTATACTATTTGTTAAATGGGTAACAAACTATTAGGTTTTGATATTTTTTTTTATTTTGTAACAAATTTTTTTATGTGTAAAATTTATAAACACTAATAAGGATATTGGGGTCGAACTTAGGGGTCGAAAATTTTTCGATTATATATATAACACGTAAATAAAAAATTATCGGGGTCGTTTGACCCCCATACCCTCTTATTGGGTACGCCCCAGAATGTGATGCCATCAAAAATCATCATTTAGCTCATTCAAAATGTTCTTGGTTTCAAGTGAGTATTATGATATAAAATTTTGAGTTTCCAGGCGTTAAATAGTGCCAAAATGTTTTATTTATGTTAGCACATTTCTCTGGAGTTGTTTCTAACCATTTTGAGAGTTTAAATCATGTGCAAATTGAACTAGGGAGTGGTTCCCCGAGCTGTGTAGAAAACAGAGAAGACACATGTATGTTGTCTTGGGTAGCAAACGAGGTCATCATGATCCCGACCCATAATGACCAAAGGTTGGTGGGGTTGGGATCTCGGGCAGCGATAGGGTCGAAATTACACATTTTACCCAAAAATTTTATCTTCTCATTTTCATATTTTTCCATCACAAACAATGTTACCCATTTTATAAATTTTAAAAATATATTTTCCAAACTTGGCAATTTCAATATAAATTATCATTTGGCCACATTTTATAATTAATAGAGTAAAGGACATTTTTGGTCCTTGTGGTTTGATGGTTTACCCGGATTCAGTCCTTTAACCTTAATAATGTGAAAGCCACCCCTTACGGGGCAGTCGTCACGAGTCTAGGTCCCACATCATGCAACACGATATCAATCATAACTAAGATAGAGTAATTATATTGCAGAACTTCAAATTACAAGTACAAAATATTAGGATAAGTTTAATTCAGTTTTAGTTCAGATTACAGTTTTCAAATTAAACTTATAAAGGGTACAAGACTAATCTAATTCATGTCATCATACAATCAAATTAAATCTACCCAGACCACCACAATCATCATCTGCCAATCAGTACCGAAGGGTTTGTTGAGTAGTGGTCTATAGAAAACTTCAATGTTGATCTTGTAAGACCTAAGAACTAGGTCCAGCAGGTGACTTTCCTTTATCTTTTCCTGAAAAAAGTGTAAACAACATCTGTAAGCAAAGCTTAGTGAGAATATAGATTTTCAGATTACATGCATTAATCAAGCGGATCATGGGTCTAGCGTGATATGTCTTGACTGCCGCTACAGCCAC
>JAANYP010006789.1:17500-64000 GCA_020465985.1 Centrapalus pauciflorus
TTCGTATACCAGAGTCAACAATATTACCACTACCATAACCGTTAAAATCATATGATTCTCATTTTTCGTTCACAGTTAAATGTTATACATGCGTGTGTGTGTGTATATATATATATATATATATATATATATATATATATATATATATATATATATATATATATATATATGTATATATATATATATATATATATATATATATATATATATATATATATGTGTGTGTGTGTGTGTGTGTGTGTGTGTGTCATATTCAATCATTAACTTCATAACTAGAGTTCCCACCTTTAGTCTACCTATTTACATAAGTATTTAACGTATATACATCAATTTTTCATTCATGTCAAAATCTTGGTGTTATCATGTTTTCAAGTTCCTATCATAACCACCTTCTTTATTATAACATAATCATGTTTTTCTTAATATAAGACACACTCATCTAACTATATGAGATTACAATGTTCTTCCTATTTAAAGTTCATATAGAAGTTATCTTTTAATCATGGTTCTACACACGTACATTGACATTTTCAAGGTGCTCAATATTTTAACATCACCCTTTACATTCATATTACTCCAATCAATTATGATTTTTAAGTATGCATGTGTCAACATTAAATGATTTACAACACACCCATTAGATGACAAAATGACCTACATTTATCTTCTTGGTCAAGGGTTGTATAACAATTAAAATGTATATCTGCCACACATATCACAACTCATTAATTTTTTTTAATTCACATACTAATTATCAATGTTTAATTCTCGTATGTATCTTATAATGATTAGCCTAACCCGTGATCATAATATTTATTCCATTTATAGCATTAACCTGGTTCAAAGCATACAAGTCCAAAAACTATAGAATAAAATTATTTCCAACTTTCAGTGACATATGCGTTGGTCGTTAATGCTAATGCTAATGTTAAAGATTCATTAGCTTTCAATGACTGTTAATATTGGTTGTTAAATATTTTTATATTGAAATACAATATATCATCTAGTATAATTAAGTTCATGTTCACCAAATACATGTAATTATTTACCTTAACTTACCAACGCATACATATGCAAATATCACAAACAAACAGGTCACATAAAGATTGATGATTAAATTTCAACACTTAACTATCATGATCTTACTCTCATATGTTCTTTCACAACCTATATCACAATATATTACATAGTTCAGGTATAACATTTTGTCATTAAGTTTCAATCCCACATTTATGTTTGATCACAGTTAATATCATTAAGCTCGTCATGGTAAATCAAGTATCTCTAAGTATATCCCTTAGTCTTCATCATATGATCAAAATTTATGTTTTCATGCAACATTTTCCTTAGCATACCAAAACGATTTATATTTTCAAGTTGTCATGTTCAATATAGCATACAAGATTCATATTCAATCACAACATGAATTCTACAAGGTTGTTGCCACATATGTTTATTATACACGCCCATAACTAATTTTACATGTCATTACTCATGCAACATACTGTGACACCCTCTTGTTTTGATAGATTAACTGGAATCACCAGGATCAACAAACAACCCAATGTTTAACATGATAATTGAAATTGAATACTTAAAATAGATTTATGCAGTTCCACGCTAAAGCAATGAAAGTACATGTCTACAGTGATTAAGTCTAACTATTACAACATCATAATTGTTTTACAAGTCATAATATCCCAGCCTAAAGCTATTACATTCAAGTACCAATAGCTTCTAAAGTCTCTGGGATATTGTAGTGAAATACTTAAGTAGAAGGTCTTGCTACACTTTTGCCTTTGCCTGAAAACATTCTGAGTCAACTGTAAGCTAAAGCTTAGTGAGATAACATATTATGCAAACAACAAATATTTCTTTACAAGCAATGCTTAACCATGGGCAGTGTAAGCCCCATGTATGTGAAAACAGGCAGTATAAGCCTCAATGTATGTGTAAACCATGCAGTGCAAGCATGGGTTGGCAGTTCAAATGCTGATCGGGGATGTGCCGAACCTGACGGGATAACGAGTGGGATGATCAGTCCCCGACAGTGGCCTGCTGTCAGCCCCAGTCCAGGTCGCATCAGATTCTGAAGTAATGATCATGCAGTGCAAGCATGATGTAAACAGATGCAATTTCAAATGATCGATGGCTACATGTGTGTTACATGTCAAGTACGAGTGTGCATCATAACAACAAATCATGTACGAGTGACAAATGATGTATATGAACAATGTGAACATGCCATTGAATATATAAACATGAATGCAAAAACAATAAATGTTAGAATGACAATCTGTTACTCACAGTGATTGGTATAGTGTATCGTGTCTCTGAATCAATGTGTGTTTTGATAACACCACAATGATCTGTAAAGTAAGTGTAATAGTGAACTAATGTCAGTAATTGCTTAAGACTTAAATTCTGAAAATTAAGTGTAATTGGGTATGAATTCGGACCACATCCGAATTCGGATGGTCCGAATTACAGATGGTCCGAAATATGTGTTGATCCGAGTTGGTTGGTCCGAAGTGGGTTAGTCCGAATTAGGACAGGATCCGAAAATGGGATGTTGATCCGAAATGGTATGGTCCGAAATTACTATTGGACCGAATTGGGTCTTTGGTCCGAAATGGGCAGGTCCGAATTCGGTCCACTAATAACCGAGTTCATACTTAGAAATTTTCCAACATTTTCCAGAAATTATATTTGGACCATTTTTGCATGTTTCAGTAATTAATATTGTAAATATGAACTTAAATGTACTATATCAACTTATAACATGCCTTAATGTACCAAAAATCTCTCATTTGTGTCCATTTTTCTACAAGTTCGAAGAACACACACACACACTAAAACACACACTAATCTTTCAAAATCATACTTAGACATTGAATCTGATTCTGAAATTTGGTACACTACATTATTAACCTTCAATTTTAACATATCCATAGCAATATACAACATGCATAAACATTTGCATCTTAAATCTATGATTCGGTTTCCTATAAAAACCGAACCCAAACATCAAAATATTGAAAGTTTGAGTGATTCTTACCTCAAATCGTTTGTTGTAGTAGTTATAGTTCCTAAATTACAACTTGAATCCAACTTTTGCACTTGAAATTGTTGATTTCTTGAGTGTTCCTTGGATTAAATCCGAGAGGTATAGAGAGAGAGAGTGAGAGAAGATTTTAGAGAGAGAGAGAGTAGAGAGAGAATGAGTTTTGAAAATGAAAGGTTTTCCCTTCTTTTATTCCTATTTTGACCCAATTGCACATTATACCCCTCAACTTCATATCTTAGATATTTATAAATTTGTGAACATAATTTGCTTAAATTGACATATATATCCATTAATACAAATAATTGAGTCTTAAATTGTCTATTACAAGTAATTGAAAAATAGGGATGTTACAGCATGGGCTCCACCATGCCTATACTTCGTCCGCGAAGTCATGCTGCGCTAAACAAACTTTGGTACTTGTTCTTCATGTCTTCTTCCGATTCCCAAGTATGATTAGCTCCCCAATGATGCTTCCACTTGACCAGCACCATCCTGATTTCCTTATTGCGGAGTTTCTTGACTTTTGTTTCCAAAATACACTCCGGCTCATCAACGAACCTTAGCCGTTCGTCAATCTTTATGTCTGAATGGTCAGTCCATGGTTTCCTTTCGGGCACCAGACTCTTTCTTAAGTAACCAACATGGAAGACCGGGTGAACACCTGATAATTCTTCCGGCAAGTCCAAATGATAGGGCTGATTCCCAACTCTTTCCAATATCCGGAAGGGTCCTACAAATCGAGGAGATAGCTTTCCTCGCTTAACAAATCTGGTAACACCTTTCATTGGGGACGCCTTCAAATTACCCAATCATCCTTCTGAAACTCTATCGCTTTATGACGGCGATCGTGGTAATTCTTTTGTCGATCTTGCGCCGTTTTCATGTACTGCCGAATGAGTTGGATCTTTTCATTTGTTTCTTGCAGTAAGGCGGGTCCAGCTATTGGAGTTTCTCCTGTTTCCCTCCAACAGGTTGGAGTCCTACACTTTCTGCCGTACAGGAACTCAAACGGTGCCATCTTGATTATGGAATGGTAACTATTGTTGTAGGAGAATTCAACCAATGGAAGGTGATCTATCCAGTTACCACCCAAATCCATGAAACACGCTTTGAGCATGTCTTCCAGAGTCAGAATTGTTCTCTCACTTTGCCCGTCGGATTGAGGTCTGTAAGCAGTACTCATTGCGATACGAGTACCAAGACCGTTTTGTAAAGCAGCCCAGAAGTTAGAAGTGAATCTACTATCTCGGTCAGAGACAATAGACTTAGGCACACCATGCCTGATGACAATTTCGTTAACGTAGACCTGGCCAAGACGGTCCAGTGAATAGGTTTCTCGGATTGGAATGAAGTGCGCAGATTTTGTCAGACGGTCAACGATGACCCAAATGGCATCATGTTGACGACGAGTCTTGGGCAGCTTTGTTACGAAATCCATAGTAATATGATCCCACTTCCATTCCGGGATAGGAAGAGGTTGCATACTACCATAGGGCTGTTGGTGCTCTGCTTTGACTAGACGACAAGTTCTGCACCTTTCTACGTATTGACCAACGTCTCTTTTCAATCCTGGCCACCAGAAGTCGGCTTTTAGGTCGTTGTACATTTTCGTGCTTCCGGGGTGAATTGAGAACTTAGATTGGTGAGCTTCTTCAAGAATTACTTCGCGCATGTTCCCGAACTTAGGAACCCAAACTCTGACGTAAACACCCTTCAGTCCGGTTCCATCATCTTGCATTAATGGCAACTGAATTCTGACATCCTCGTTTTTAACATTCTCCTCCTTTAAGGCCTGCAACTGAGCAGCCCTTACATCGTCTATGATAGTTGACGTCCTGATTGTAGAAGTCAAGGCATAACAGTATGTCTTGCAGTACGCTTTTCGACTTAGGGCATCGGCCACTACGTTGGCCTTCCCTGGATGATAGAGAATTTCACAATCATAGTCTTTTATCAGTTCCATTGATCTTCTCTGTCTCATATTTAGGTCCTTCTGACTGAATATGTACTTCAAACTCTTGTGATCGGTGAAGAGCTGACACTTGGTTCCATACAAGAGTGTCTCCATAACTTGAGAGCGAAAGTCACAGCGGTTAGCTCCAAGTCATGAGTAGAGTAATCTTTCTCGTGCGGTTTGAGCTGTCTGGAAGCGTATGCTATGACATTTCCTCTTTGCATCAGAACAGCACCCAAACCCATGCCTGATGCATCTCTATAGACTACGAAGTCCTCGTTCCCTTCACGCAGGTCTAACACTGATGCTTCACTTAGCAGTCTCTTCAATCTGTCAAAAGCCACTTGTTGTTCTTCTTTCCAAAAGAAGGTCGTGTTCTTGCGAGTAAGCTTTGTAAGTGGAACGACAATTTTAAAGAAGTCCTTGATGAATCGGCGGTAGTAACCAGCCAATCCCAGGAAGCTACGAATTTCTGAGGCGTTGTGGGGTGATCCCAGTTCTGGATAGCTTCGATCTTTGCAGGATCAACAGCAATCCCAGCACCAGATATCACGTGCCGCAAGAATTGGATCTGAATTGAATATTGAGTAAGTACAAGTTAACAACGAGTTTATGATTGAGTATAAGGATCATGAAACTTTGTTTCGAATGTTGAGACGTACCTGTCTCAACCAGAATTCACACTTAGAGAATTTGGCATAAAGTCGCTCTTTGCGTAGCAACTCTAGTAATTTTCGCAGATGTGCTGCATGATCCTCTTCGGTCTTTGAATAGATGAGAATGTCATCGATGAACACGATGACCGATTTGTCGAGCATTGGCCGGCAGACTCGATTCATGAGATCCATGAAAGCAGCCGGCGCATTTGTGAGACCGAATGGCATTACCAGAAACTCGTAGTGTCCGTAACGAGTTCTAAAAGCCGTTTTTGGAATGTCATCTGGGTGTACTTTGAGCTGATGATAACCCAAACGAAGATCAATCTTCGAGAAGTAGCTTGTGCCTTGTAACTGGTCGAAAAGATCATCAATCCGGGGCAATGGATATTTGTTTTTGATTGTGACTTTGTTGAGTTTGCGGTAATCAATGCACATACGCAATGTGCCATCTTTCTTCTTGACAAACAGTACAGGGGCGCCCCAAGGAGATGAACTTGGGGGGATAAAGCCTCTGTCAAGTAGCTCCTGTAACTGCTTCATCATTTCCTGCATTTCTGCAGGAGCTAAACGATAAGGAGCCTTTGCTATTGGAGCAGCTCCAGGAATGAGGTCAATACGGAATTCCACTTGACGATCAGGTGGCAATCCCGAGATATCTTCTGGAAAGACATCTGGAAAATTTGAAACAACGGGAACGGTGGAAGGAGATTGAATTTCTGCTTTGCATCGACAGCGTAGGCTAAATAAGCTGAACAACCTTTGGCAACGTGCTTTCGGGCTTTTGCGATTAAAATAAGGCATAAGTCGCCTTTGTGTCTGTCACCATAAATGCATATGTCTCGGCCCTCTGGAGTAGTGATCTTAATCATTCTTTTCTTACATACAATCTGGGCCTCGTTATGAACCAACCAGTCCATACCTACTATGACATCAAATTCCCAGAACTCCATAGGGATTAGATCTATATTGAATACTATATCTTCTACTAATAATGTGCAATTCCTATACACTTTGTCTGCCTTAACTAACATGTTGCTAGCAGTCTCTATATCAAGTACAAATTGCAGTTTGGAAGTAGGAATATTGAATTGACGAGCAAATGAAGTGGAGACAAACGAACGATTGGCTCCGGAATCAAACAGTATACGTGCAGGGATGGAATTAACATAGAACGTACCAGTGACCACCTCCGGGTCATCCTTTGCTTCTTCAGATGTGATTTGGAACGCCCTTGTTGGAGCCTTTTGAGATTGATCTCTGCGAGCAGTGGAAGCTGCAGAAGATCTTGTCGTTGATTGCTGAACACTTTGATCTCGTGGGGGTTTCGGGCAGTCCCTTGCAAAATGGCCAAGTCTGTGACAGTTGTAGCATGCATCGCCTTTTCGAGGACAATGCTCCCAGTGATGGCCTTTCTGCCCACAGCAGAAGCAATACGTATCCTGAGTCTTGCACTCCCCAGAGTGCGCCTTTCTGCACCGCCTGCAGTCTCTCATTTCTGAACTGACCGAAAAGGCCCTTCACTTCTTGGGTGATGAAGATTATTGATGGGATTGAGGAGAGAATCGGGATGATCCAGACTCCCGCTGCCTTTTTGGCGGCGACGGTTGAGTCGGTGCTGCGGCGGCTGACCCTATGACATACCCAGATAATAGAACAATCTGCTCCACATTTCGAGCAGCCTCCAGTAATCCAGCAAAAGTTGTATACCGAACCCCACTCATGGTTCGGCGTATCTCATAGTCTAGACCGGCCTCAAACCGGGCTATCTTTCTCTCTTCTGTGTCGACTTGATGTGGTGCGAACAGGCTTAGTCGGGTGAACTCAACGGCATATTGTGTAACCGTTTTCGTTCCTTGAGTCAGGTTCAGAAATTTCGCCTCTAGACGGCGCTTCTCATCAGTAGGACAGTATTGCTGAAAGAATACTTCCTTGAATTCACTCTAGGACATGTGTGACACTACCTCCATCGTCAACACATGTGTCATTACATCCCACCACATAACAGCGTCCCTTGCAAACATAGCGGTTGCAAAGTGGAACAGGGCAGTCGCTGATTCTGAAAGTTCTCTCCATGGTGGTGATCCATTCCAATGTTGTGACAGCATCTCCAGTTCCGTCAAAAGTAACAGCCCCGTTACTTTTGAAATCCTTAAACCTACAACCCCTTGACTTGCTAGAAGACCCAGTGTCTCCTTGTCTTTCCTTTTGATCATCCTGTTGTTGTTCCTTGTTCTTTCGTTTATCAGCTTTACGTTTTGCTTCGGCCTCATCTCTGGCCCTTAACTGATCTGCAAATGACTGAACCTGCTCAGCCATTCTTTTGGATTGTAGTTCATTGTTCTGTTCCATGAGAGCTTGCATCATCTGGAACGTCTGTTGAGGAGTCATATCGTCTCCTGACATGTTCTGAAATATAACAAGTTATATTTAGAACATTTATTTGTAAGTCCTAAGTGTTTACAGTTACCCTTTATTAGTCCCCGTGTGCATGTTAATCGTATCTTAGTTCGGATCATTTCTTAGGAGTCCATTCTAATATCATAACCTAAGTTTGAGTCCAAGTCCTCGCGGACACTTGAAACCTCAAACTAATGCTCCGATACCAAACCCTGTGACACCCTCTTGTTTTGATAGATTAATTGGAATCACCAGGATCAACAAACAACCCAATGTTTAACATGATAATTGAAATTGAATACTTAAAATAGATTTATGCAGTTCCACACTAAAGCAATGAAAGTACATGTCTACAGGGATTAAGTCTAACTATTACAACATCATAATTGTATTACAAGTCATAATATCCTAGCCTAAAGCTATTACATTCAAGTACCAATAGCTTCTAAAGTCTCTGGGATATTGTAGTGAAATGCTTAAGTAGAAGGTCCTGCTACACTTTTGCCTTTGCCTGAAAACATTGTGAGTCAACTGTAAGCTAAAGCTCAGTGAGATAACAGATTATGCAAACAACAAATATTTCTTTACAAGCAATGCTTAACCATGGGCAGTGTAAGCCCCATGTATGTGAAAACAGGCAGTATAAGCCTCAATGTATGTGTAAACCATGCAGTGCAAGCATGGGTTGGCAGTTCAAATGCTGATCGGGGATGTGCCGAACCTGACGGGATAACGAGTTGGATGATCAGTCCTCGACAGTGGCCTGCTGTCAGCCCCAGTCCAGGTCGTATCAGATTGTGAAGTAATGATCATGCAGTGCAAGCATGATGTAAATAGATGCAATTTCAAATGAACGCTGGCTACATGTGTGTTACATGTCAAGTACGAGTGTGCATCATAACAAAAAATCATGTACGAGTGCCAAATGATGTATATGAACAATGTGAACATGCCATTGAATATATAAACATGAATGCAAAAACAATAAATGTTAGAATGACAATCTCTTACTCACAGTGATTGGTATAGTGTATCGTGTCCCTGAATCAATGTGTGTTTTGATAACACCACAATGATCTGTAAAGTAAGTGTAATAGTGAACTAATGTCAGTAATTGCTTAAGACTTAAATTTTGAAAATTAAGTGTAATTGGGTCTGAATTCGGACCACATCCGAATTCGGATGGTCCGAATTACAGATGGTCCGAAACAGGGTGTGGTCCGAAATATGTGTGATCCGAAATATGTGTTGATCCGAGTTGGTTGGTCCGAAGTGGGTTAGTCTGAATTAGGACAGGATCCGAAAATGGGATGTTGATCCGAAATGGAATGGTCCGAAATCACTATTGGACCGAATTGGGCAGGATCCGGATTGGGTCTTTGGTCCGAAATGGGCAGGTCCGAATTCGGTCCACTAATAACCGAGTTCATACTTAGAAATTTTCCAACATTTTCCAAAAATTAGATTTGGACCATTTTTGCATGTTTCAATAATTAATATTGTAAATATGAACTTAAATGTACTATATCAACTTATAACATGCCTTAATGTACCAAAAATCTCTCATTTGTGTCCATTTTTCTACAAGTTCGAAGAACACACACACTAAAACACACACTAATCTTTCAAAATCATACTTAGACATTGAATCTGATTCTAAAATTTGGTACACTACATTATTAACCTTCAATTTTAACATATCCATAGCAATATACAACATGCATAAACATTTGCATCTTAAATCTATGATTCGGTGTCCTATAAAAACCGAACCCAAACATAAAAATATTGAAAGTTTGAGTGATTCTTATCTCAAATCGTTTGTTGTAGTAGTTATAGTTCCTAAATTACAACTTGAATCCAACTTTTGCACTTGAAATTATTGATTTATTGAGTGTTCCTTGGATTAAATCCGAGAGGTATAGAGAGAGAGAGTGAGAGACGGTTTTAGAGAGAGAGAGAGTAGAGAGAGAATGAGTTCTGAAAATGAAAGGTTTTCCCTTCTTTTATTCCTATTTTGACCCAATTGCACATTATACCCCTCAACTTCATATCTTTGACATTTTATAAATTTGTGAACATAATTTGCTTAAATTGACATAAATATCCATTAATACAAATAATTGAGTCTTAAATTGTCTATTACAGGTAATTGAAAAATAGGGATGTTAACATACTAACAAGTTCATAAATATGTGTGATGATGTCTCTAATTTTGTCACACCCTGCTACCCCGGTTGGCAGTACGGCGTGACGGGATGCGGAAGCGTAACCATAATCATAACGAACGACCGCTATATGGACGTTTAAAAAAAATGCATCGATTTAACTTTAAAATAAGAAATGTTTTCACAAATCAACATGAAATGTAAAACAGTTCACAAAATACAGAGATTCGAATACATAATTTAAAAGATTATAATAATGCAATCTCTGTTGGTTGATGAAAATATTGCGATTCCAAAATATGAGGAAGCCTCAGGTTGCTTCCGATGAATGTGCATGCCTTAATTACCTGAAAATATATGCTAAAATACGTCAATAAATTGTTGGTGAGTTCATAGGTTTACGCGAATAGACAAATTGTATGGACATTAACAGATGAGTTGAATTCATAAAACATAAATTCCATGTATGTATTACATAAATCATCATGCAACTGAAACTTAATTAAATGAGTTTGGCCTGTGCAGTATCCCCGACTATAATACCGTGTGTTAAATGTATATGCATTCCACTGTTAGCCGGTAAGACTAACCCGAATGGGGATATGACTCCCGATAGATCTATCCACAATATATTCGCGTATACAAGTAAATGTAATTAACGGTTCATGATATGAGGGTTGATGAATCTACACAAACACATGTGTAATACATATAAGAAATAAACAGTTTCGATGTCCATATGAAAAATGTTGCATGTATTTCCACCCCAATTGATAGCGAAAATAGGTGCTATGAAGACTCACCTTTGTTGATTTCGTTGATGTTTTTGAACCGAGTGGGAAATGTGATTATAGTGCCAAAACTTGCGTTTGTCCTATGATTTTACGTGTACGAGTTAATATTGTTGTATCTTTGGATTTTATACAAAATATTCACATGTTCTTGTATTTATTTAAAAAAATTTACCATTTATTTTAAATGGCAACTCATGTTGTGTAATTATTCACATTTGTCTATAAAATGTTGTTGATAAATATATATAAAATATATAACTTGTCACTTATAGAAGATAATTTATTTCCTTTGGTTAAAAAAATGATTTTGTTGAACACACAAACACACACACACACACAGATATATATATATATATATATATATATATATATATATATATATATATATATATATATATATATATATATATATATATATATATTATATTTGTACGGATGAAAAAATATGATGATACATATGTGTATTTTCACAAGGTTATGAAAACGACTTGTAAATGATAAGTATATGTTTTACGAAAATTATATAAGTCGTTTCATGATCCATATTTGCATGGTTATTATTTATGCAAAACTCAAAGTGTAACACAATATAAAGAAACACTTACAATTATATTTGGATGAATTCTTCGAAAAGTTTGAAGGTGGCAGTCGTACGAGAGAATGATAGAGATTTCTAAGTTTGATATTGTTTGTGTGTATTGAAATGAGGTTGAGGCCTCAATTTATAGGAAATTAAGATTTAAACATAATGATGAAAAAGTAAAAATGTGGTTCGGTTGAGTGTTGGATAAAGGAGCATGACTGATTTTTAAAAAGGTGTTATGATGATATTTTGTATGGACTTTATTATTAAAATAATAATGTCAAAGGCTACAATTTGTCCATTAAAAGGATGGTTTGTTATAGGAGTGATAAGTAGTATGGCATCTCAATTTTTTTATTAATAAATTGTACAAAAGTGTACAAAAACGTGTCAAAATTATATATTTTTATTTTTAAGATTTCCTTTTGAAAATATCTGATTTTTGTGACACCCTTGCCACAACAACCACCAATTACAATACACCCAGGATTAATCATCAACATGCAATAACATAATGATCTGATAACCTAAATTTAAGTGCGGAAGCATTAAAACATAAATAAAGTGGTGCAACAAGTGTTAAACACCCTACGGTGCTACCAGGTACCAAGTCTAGGTCTACACACCCATACATTTATTACAATCATCCAGAATATATTACAACATTTGTCCCACAACATAATTACCGATTAAATAGCAGATATCTTCCAAATCTTCCAAATGACCTAACTAGAAGGTCCAGCAGTAGATTTCCCCTTTCCTGTAAAATAAAAATCAACAACTAAAACGTAAGCGAATGCTTAGTGAATACAAAGATTGCGCATATTATAAATATTTATGAAGCCCAAGAGTAACCCCGACGACAAACGTCGTATACTCTCTTCGTACACCAAGTACGGACCAGAGCCGCAGCCCCTTCGAGCCCAAGGCTCGGCATTTACACATACCATCTGAGACAAACGAACGATCGGGGATGACATACTGCCTACCGGACCTGGAGGGATCAGCTCCAGCGTCATATAGCGCAGTAACATCAGAGTAATCGATGCGACCCACCGGTCCATCACTAGATGCACAACAATCGAACGGACATGCAACAAGTAAGAATGTGCATCTAAATCTACGCAAGTTAGTAGAAATCCAAACAAACAAGTGAAACAACAGGTCTCAGCAGGCAAAGCTTAACATAAATCAGATATAATCATGCGAAATCTACTGTACTCACAGTGGGTGCGTATTATCTTTAAACCGATATTATTTCTCTTCGGGCTTTCAACCGGATTCCACCAAGTACCCCACTGTGGGTTAAACAACACCACAAGGGACCTGTTATATCAATTACAACAAATTCCTCATATCATTATCCGTTTAATTCATAAAAATCAAGTCTCGTAAGTTTTGCAACGTTTTCCCCCATTTCGGGTCTACATTCAAATTTAACCCATAACTAAATTTGAAACCTATTTCAAGTTCACAACTTGTCCTTTGAATAATTCTTGCCATTTTATGTGTTGTTTATAAGTTCCATTCAAATTATACAAGTTTAGAGAGTATATCTCTAAATTTTAGGCATTAAACTCGAATTTAATGGGTTAGATTCGAAATTAATCATCAGATTCGAACCCCATGGTCAGATTCGAACCATACTTCGAATCTATCATCAGATTCGAACTCCCCCCATCAGATTCGAACTCATCTTCGAATCTAATGTCAGATTCGAAGCCTCCCCCTTAGAATCTAATAGTACAACTTCGAATCTAGTACCAATCTCGAGAGTGTTCTTATATTTCGACTCTGTTCTTGACCCATTCGAGTCTGTTCATCATTTCAACTTAAATCCTTCATTTCTAAGGCAAAAATCACTAATATATCATGTATAATACCTAGATTCGATTCGACTATGCATATACTTTCATATACCAGCAATATTTCAATCAAAAACAAGCTTAAATATGCATAAAATGATAGATTCGAGATTCTTGTTCTTCAAAACCAAAACCATAACTTAAAAAGGATCGATTCTTACCTCAATTCGCACGAAATCTGAATTCCGTTTGTAGATTACTGTTGTACTCCTCGATACCTTTCCGATGACGTATAATTCTCGAAAATCCGACGGTCGGTTTGTGATTTATCTTAGAGAGATGTAGAGAGAAAATTTCTAGAGAGATAGAGTAGAGAGAGAGTGTAAACTAGAAAATGAAGCCTATTGCCCTTTATATACTACTTTCGTCATTTTGCACATTTCATCACCCGACTTAACCGGTTCCATAAAATACCGATTTAATCTTAAATTTATCATAAATAACTTTTAAATTCATAATAATCCACAAAATTGATTCTGAGTTCAATTTTCTTAAAAATAACAACAAACTTTGCTAAATATCCAAATACATAATAATCACCCAAATTCAACTTTAAATATAAATTTTCCACTTAATTAGTCAAAATACATCAAATTGAATCCGTGGATGTTACAACATGGGCTCCACCACGCTCAACTTCGTCCTCGAAGTTACTCGGACTCAAACAGTTTCGGATATTTTCTTAACATTTCTGACTTAGTTTCCCATGTATGATTTGCTCCTTTATGATGCTTCCAACGTACAAGCACCATTTCTATCTCCTTACTTCTCAATTTCTTCATCTTAGTGTCTAACACACACTCCGGCTCTTCAACATATCGGAGCCTTTCATCAACTTGCAGTTCAGTATGATCGGCCCAATCCTCGTTTCCAGTGTTAAACGATTTTCGAAGATTCCCAACGTGAAATACTGGATGTACGCCCGACATCCCTTCAGGCAATTCTAATCGATATGACTGATTTCCAACTTTTTCAACAATCTTAAAGGGTCCGACGAATCTCGGAGCCAACTTTCCCCTTTAAACAAAACGAGTAACACCCCTCATGGGTGATACTTTCAAGTAGACCCAGTCGTTCAATTCAAAATTGATCGGCTTGTGCCTCCGATCATAGTAGCTTTTCTGACGATCCTGGGCCGCCTTCATGTTCTGCCTGATCAATTGTATCTTTTCATTCGTTTCTTGAAGCAAGGCCGGCCCAGCGATTGGTGTTTCACCCGTTTCTCTCCAACATGTAGGAGTCCTACATTTCCTTCCATACAAAGCCTCGAACGGAGCTTTCTTGATCGTAGCGTGGTAACTGTTGTTATACGAAAACTCTATGAGTGGCAGATGATCGTCCCAATTGCCACCGAGATCTAACACACACGATCTCATCATGTCTTCAAGCGTTAAGATGGTCCGCTCACTCTGACCATCAGTTTGCGGGCGGTAAGCTGTACTCATTGCAATCCTTGTCCCTAACCCTTCTTGCAAAGCCGACCAAAAATTTGAAGTAAACCGGCTGTCCCGGTCCGATACTATGGACTTAGGCACTCCATGCCTAGAAACTATCTCGTTCATGTAAATTTGAGCCAATCTTTCAAGTGAGTAACTTTCTCTAATTGGTATAAAATGAGCCGACTTAGTTAATCTATCGACTATCACCCAAACTGCATCATGCTGTCGCTTAGTCTTTGGCAGCTTTGTAACAAAATCCATTGTAATGTGCTCCCACTTCCATTCCGGAATAGGAAGCGGCTGCATACTGCCGTACGGTTGTTGATGTTCGGCCTTTACCAACCGGCAAGTCCTACATCGTTCAACATACTGGCCGATATCCTTCTTCAATCCCGGCCACCAAAAGTCTGCCTTTAAGTCGTTGTACATCTTTGTGCTCCCGGGATGTACAGAAAATTTAGATTGATGCGCTTCTTCAATGATAACATTTCTCATACCACCATACTTCGGCACCCAAATCCTTCCGTATACACCTTTTAATCCAGACTCGCTAGTTTCCATATTCTTAATCTGTACTCTAATATCCTCAGCACCGACATTTTCTTCTTTCAAAGCTTCTAGTTGGGCAGCTTTGACATCGTTAATGATCGTGGAACTTAGTATAGTGGACGTCATCATATAACAGAAATCCTTAGCATAAGCTTTCCGGCTCAAGGCATCGGCTACTACATTAGCCTTCCCGGGATGATAAAGTATCTCACAATCGTAGTCTTTAATAAGCTCCATAGACCTACGTTGTCTCATATTAAGTTCCTTCTGGCTAAAGATATACTTCAAGCTCTTATGGTCCGTATAAAGTTGACACTTAGTACCGTACAGGTAGTGCCTCCATAATTTCAATGCAAACGTTACTGCAGTCAACTCGAGATCATGAGTCGAATAATTCTTCTCATGCTGCTTCAACTGTCTTGAAGCATACGCTATAACCTTCCCACGCTGCATCAATACAGCGCCTAACCCTAACCTCGAAGCATCGGTATACACCACAAAGTCATCATTGCCCTCAGGTAAGGCAAGTATCGGTGCCTCACTCAAAGTCTTCTTTAAAACTTCAAACGCCTCTTGCTGCACGGTCTCCCAAACAAAAGGCGCATTCTTCTTCGTTAATGCCGTCAGCGGAACTGCAATCTTTGAAAAGTCCTTTATAAACCTCCTATAATATCCCGCCAACCCAAGAAAACTCCTGATTTCCGTAGCTGATTGTGGCGGTTCCCAATTTCTTATAGCCTCAACTTTAGCTGGATCAACCGAAATCCCAGCTCCAGATATAACATGTCCTAGAAACTGTATCTGTTGTAGCCAAAACTCGCACTTTGAGAACTTGGCGTACAACCTTTCTTTTCTTAACAACTCCAACAGTTCTCTCAGATGTTCAGCATGTTCTGCTTCAGACTTAGAATATACCAGTATATCATCAATAAACACTATCACCGATTTATCCAACATCGGTCTACAAACCCTATTCATCAAGTCCATAAAGACAGCCGGGGCATTGGTTAACCCAAAAGGCATAACCAAGAACTCGTAATGCCCATAACGTGTCCTAAATGCTGTCTTAGGCACATCCTCTTCTCGAACTTTCAGTTGATGGTACCCCGATCTCAGATCAATCTTAGAAAATACACAAGCGCCATGTAACTGATCAAACAAGTCGTCTATCCTCGGCAGAGGATACTTGTTCTTAATCGTCAATTTATTCAGCTCCCGGTAATCTATGCACATCCTCATCGTGCCATCTTTCTTCTTTACAAACAGTACCGGAGCTCCCCACGGCGACGAACTCGGCCGAATAAAGCCCTTGTCCAATAACTCCTGAAGTTGTGTCATCATTTCTTTCATCTCGGTTGGGGCAAGACGATAAGGAGAACGAGCTACCGGTGCAGCTCCGGGGATCAAGTCAATCCTAAACTCAACTTGTCTCTCAGGCGGCACGCCAGACAAGTCTTCCGGAAACACATCCGGGAATTGTGAAACAACCGGCACATCGGCCAAAGTTCTCTTCTCTGCCTTAGCATCAATCGCATATGCTAAGTATGCATCACATCCCTTTGCAACAAGCTTTCGAGCTTTTGCAATAGTCAGCAAACACAGATCCCCGCTTCTCCTATCCCCATATATACATATCTCACGCCCCTCCGGGGTAGTTATCTTTATCATTCGGCTCTTACACACTATGTGGGCTTCATTCTCGATCAACCAGTCCATCCCGACTATGACATCAAACTCACTGAATTCTATCGGTATCAAGTCCAAATTGAAGACTACATCTTCAATTACTAACGTGCAGTTACGGTAGACATGATCTACTTTTACAAGAGTGTTGCTAGCAGTTTCTATATCAAGAACAGCAGATAATCTAGATAGTGGCATGGCAATTCTTTGTGCAAACATAGTAGAAACAAACGACCTATTGGCACCCGAATCAAATAAAACTCGTGCAGGCATAGAATTAACTATGAACGTACCCGTGACGACCTCCGGATTTTCCCTTGCCTCCTCTGCAGTTATCTGAAAAGCACGAGCAGGTGCCCTTTGAGACTGCTGAGTGAACAGATCCTTGAACTCAGCCCAAGTCATAACAGAAATCTTCTCCAATGTCAAAGCGTTCACCATGGCATTCCACCACATAATTGCGTCATTAGTGAACATCGCAGTTGCATAACGAACCATGTCCTTCTCAGCACAGTCGCTGATTCGGAATGTTCGCTCAGTTGCTGTTATCCATTCCAGTGCAGCAACAGCATCCCCTAAACCGTTAAACTCTACAGCTCCATTTCCTTTAAAATCCTTAAACCGACAACCCCTGGGCTTATTAGATGACCCAGTGTTGTCATCTTGTTCCTCATTAATTCCTTCTCTTTCTTTTTCTTTGTTCTTCCTTTTATCTTCCCTTCGCTTAGTTTCGGCCTCATCTCGAGCCCGAAACTGCTCTTGAATCATCTCTCTTTGCTCAGCCATCATGGCTAGCATCATTTCTCTCGTCTCTTCAGGTGTCATTCCTCCTCCAGACATGTTCTGAAATACGAAACATATAACTTATTTAGCAACATGTCATAAATTTAAAGACACCATTCATTTGTCCCGTATGATAGTCAATTTCTTATAATTACTAGATCATAACCTATCTTAGTTCAGATCATTACTTAGCATCACTACATATCATCACCTAATGTTTGAGATCAAGACCTCACGGACACTTGAATCTCAAACTACTGCTCTGATACCATCTCGTGTGACACCCTTGCCACAACAACCACCAATTACAATACACCCAGGATTAATCATCAACATGCAATAACATAATGATCTGATAACCTAAATTTAAGTGCGGAAGCATTAAAACATAAATAAAGTGGTGCAACAAGTGTTAAACACCCTACGGTGCTACCAGGTACCAAGTCTAGGTCTACACACCCATACATTTATTACAATCATCCAGAATATATTACAACATTTGTCCCACAACATAATTACCGATTAAATAGCAGATATCTTCCAAATCTTCCAAATGACCTAACTAGAGGGTCCAGCAGTAGATTTCCCCTTTCCTGTAAAATAAAAATCAACAACTAAAACGTAAGCGAATGCTTAGTGAATACAAAGATTGCGCATATTATAAATATTTATGAAGCCCAAGAGTAACCCCGACGACAAACGTCGTATACTCTCTTCGTACACCAAGTACGGACCAGAGCCGCAGCCCCTTCGAGCCCAAAGCTCGGCATTTACACATACCATCTGAGACAAACGAACGATCGGGGATGACATACTGCCTACCGGACCTGGAGGGATCAGCTCCAGCGTCATATAGCGCAGTAACATCAGAGTAATCGATGCGACCCACCGGTCCATCACTAGATGCACAACAATCGAACGGACATGCAACAAGTAAGAATGTGCATCTAAATCTACGCAAGTTAGTAGAAATCCAACCAAACAAGTGAAACAACAGGTCTCAGCAGGCAAAGCTTAACATAAATCAGATATAATCATGCGAAATCTACTGTACTCACAGTGGGTGCGTATTATCTTTAAACCGATATTATTTCTCTTCGGGCTTTCAACCGGATTCCACCAAGTACCCCACTGTGGGTTAAACAACACCACAAGGGACCTGTTATATCAATTACAACAAATTCCTCATATCATTATCCGTTTAATTCATAAAAATCAAGTCTCGTAAGTTTTGCAACGTTTTCCCCCA
Source organism: Centrapalus pauciflorus (assembly GCA_020465985.1). NCBI lineage: Eukaryota > Viridiplantae > Streptophyta > Magnoliopsida > Asterales > Asteraceae > Centrapalus > Centrapalus pauciflorus. The sequence goes on from JAANYP010006789.1 coordinate 36,691, forward strand.
TTTCGGGTCTACATTCAAATTTAACCCATAACTAAATTTGAAACCTATTTCAAGTTCACAACTTGTCCTTTGAATAATTCTTGCCATTTTATGTGTTGTTTATAAGTTCCATTCAAATTATACAAGTTTAGAGAGTATATCTCTAAATTTTAGGCATTAAACTCGAATTTAATGGGTTAGATTCGAAATTAATCATCAGATTCGAACCCCATGGTCAGATTCGAACCATACTTCGAATCTATCATCAGATTCGAACTCCCCCCATCAGATTCGAACTCATCTTCGAATCTAATGTCAGATTCGAAGCCTCCCCCTTAGAATCTAATAGTACAACTTCGAATCTAGTACCAATCTCGAGTTTGTTCTTATATTTCGACTCTGTTCTTGACCCATTCGAGTCTGTTCATCATTTCAACTTAAATCCTTCATTTCTAAGGCAAAAATCACTAATATATCATGTATAATACCTAGATTCGATTCGACTATGCATATACTTTCATATACCAGCAATATTTCAATCAAAAACAAGCTTAAATATGCATAAAATGATAGATTCGAGATTCTTGTTCTTCAAAACCGAAACCATAACTTAAAAAGGATCGATTCTTACCTCAATTCGCACGAAATCTGAATTCCGTTTGTAGATTACTGTTGTACTCCTCGATACCTTTCCGATGACGTATAATTCTCGAAAATCCGACAGTCGGTTTGTGATTTATCTTAGAGAGATGTAGAGAGAAAATTTCTAGAGAGATAGAGTAGAGAGAGAGTGTAAACTAGAAAATGAAGCCTATTGCCCTTTATATACTACTTTCGTCATTTTGCACATTTCATCACCCGACTTAACCGGTTTCATAAAATACCGATTTAATCTTAAATTTATCATAAATAACTTTTAAATTCATAATAATCCACAAAATTGATTCTGAGTTCAATTTTCTTAAAAATAACAACAAACTTTGCTAAATATCCAAATACATAATAATCACCCAAATTCAACTTTAAATATAAATTTTCCACTTAATTAGTCAAAATACATCAAATTGAATCCGTGGATGTTACAATTTTTTATACTTAGAAAATTTTTCTGGAATGTCAAACTCGATTCAAGTGTGAATCGAGTATGTTATAGTGTGATTCGAGTTTCATTCAATGATAATCGAGTTTTATAGCACTTCATTTCGAGTTTTATGAAGGTTTTGATCGAGTTGTATATAACATATTTCGAGTTGGAAGGCTGTTTCATCCGAGTTTGATAATACTTTAATCGAGTTCGGTTCGTCCGAACTTGGATCAGCTTCATCCGAGTTTCATCTACTTCATTCGATTTTATTGCTTCTTTATTCGAGTTTAGCACTATATCACTTCGAGTTTTATATTATTTCAATTTTTACTAAGTGTTTTATCCGAGTTCGGGTCATCCAAGTTCGGGTCATCCAAATTCGGGTCATCCGAAATTTGTTTAAGACTTATAAAAATTTAATTTTTAAGATTTTTCCTAAGTCTTAATTAAGTTTTTCATAAATATCTGATTAAGTTAAATTAAAACTTACTTGATTTTTGAGCCAGTTGTTACAGTCTCCCCTTGTTATGAGAATTTCGTCCCGAAATTCAGTTTGTGCTTGGCTTTGCTGGGGTATCTGTGACTAGGTGAGGGTACTTGGCTTGGAATTGATCTTCGCGTTCCCAGGTAAACTCCGGACCACGCTTAGATTCCCATCTAACTTTTATCTTCGGGATTCGGTTTTGTTTTAGTTTATTGACTTCTCGGTCCATTATTTCCACAGGTTTCTCCACAAAGTGTAACTTATCATTTAATTGTAACTCATCCATTGGTATGACGAACGTTTCATCGGTCAGGCACTTCTTAAGGTTTGAGACGTGGAAAGTATTATGTACATTGCTGAGTTCTGGCGGCAGGTCAAGTTTGTAGGCTACCGAGCTAATTCTCTTGGAAATCTTAAACGGCCCGATATAACGAGGATTGAGCTTTCCTCGTTTCCCAAAACGGACTACACCTTTCCAAGGCGCGACTTTGAGCATTACTTGGTCTCCCTCCTGGAATTCTAAATCATTTCTTCTGACATCTGCATAGCTCTTCTGCCTATCCCGATCGATCTTTAATCGGTTCCGAATTTGAATTATCTTCTCGGTAGTCTCATGTTTGATCTCGGGGCCAGTGATTTGGCTATCTCCCACCTTTGCCCAACAAATTGGTGATCGACACTTTCGCCCATAAAGTGCCTCGAACGAAGCAGCCTTGATGCTTGAATGGTAGCTATTGTTGTAGGAGAATTCGACTAACGGCAGGTGTCTGTCCCAACTTTTGCCAAAGTCGACTACACATGCTCTCAGCATGTCTTCCAATGTCTGAATGGTTCTCTCGCTTTGACCATTTGTCTACGGCTGATAGGCTATGCTCATATCCAAGCGTGTTCCCAACGCCTCTTGCAACGATTGCTAGAATTGTGACGTGAATCGACTGTCCCTATCTGATATGATTGATACGGGAACCCCATGCCTTGAGACGACTTCTTTAAGATATATTCGAGTCAACTTATCTATCTTATCAGTCTCCTTGATAGGCAAGAAATGTGCAGTCTTGGTGAGTTGATCCACAATTACCCAAATGGTGTCAAAACCACCAGATGTTTTTGGCAATTTAGTTATGAAGTCCACGGTTATTCTCTCCCATTTCCATTGTGGTATTTCTGGCTGTATCAGTAATCCTGATGGTTTCTGGTGCTCGGTCTTAACCTTCAAGCATGTAAAGCACTTGCTGACATACGTAGCAATGTCGGCCTTCATGTTCGGCCACCAGTACAAGTCTTTTAGATCATGGTACATCTTGTCGGATCCTGGACGAATAGCATACCTAGTCTTATGCCTTTCATCCATGAATACCTTTATTAGTCTCCGATCTTCGGAAGCCAAATACGGTTCATGAAGTATTGGCATCCGTCGGACTTGGTTTCCAACTGCTTATTCATGCCTCTTAGAGCTTCATCCAGTAGGTTTTCATCCTTGACTGCTTCTTTTTGTGCCTCGAGAATCTGAGAGTTTAGGTTTGACTGGATTGTCATGACCAAGGCTTGGACCCTCAAGGGCTTAACCCGTCCCTTTCGGCTCAAGGCATCGGCTACAACATTTGCCTTGCCCGGGTGATAACGGATCTCGCAGTCGTAATCGCTTAGCAGTTCAACCCAGCGTCGTTGCCTCATGTGCAACTCCTTTCGGTCCAGAATGTGCTGAAGGCTCTTATGATCCGTGAATACCATGCACTTTGTCCCGTAAAGGTAGTGCCTCCATATTTTAAGAGCAAATACCACTGCTCCGAGCTCCAAATTGTGAGTCGTATAGTTCACCTCGTGGATTTTGAGTTGCCGCGATGCATAAGCGGTGACTTTATCCTTTTGCATTAACACACAACCTAACCCGTTGCGTGAGGCATCGTAGTAGACCACAAAGTTTTCTGTTCCCTCAGGTAATGACAAAATAAGCGCACTACACAATCTCTGCTTCAACAGTTTGAATGACGTCTCCTGGTCTTCACCCCAGGTATACTTCACATCCTTCCAAGTTAATTCTGTTAGCAAACCAGCTATCTTAGAAAGTTTTCGATAAATCACCTATAATAACCAGCAAGGCCTAGAAACTGACGGATTTCTGTTGAATTTCTAGGTGTTGTCTAGTTCTTAATAGCCTCGATTTTCGATAGGTCTACTTGAATTCCTTGGCTGTTGATCACGTGCCCTAGGAATTTGACTTCTCGTAGCCAAAATTCACACTTAGAGAATTTGGCGTACAACTGTTCTTACTCTACTAGCTGCAGGATTATCTTCAGATGTCGCTCGTGCTCCTCTTGGCTTCGGGAGGTTATGAGGATATCTTCTATGAACAATATCACAAATTTATCCAAATACGGTTTACACACTCTATTCATATGGTCCATGAATACAGCTGGTGCGTTGGTTAAACCGAATGGCATCACCTGGAATTTGTAATGTCCATAACGAGTTCTGAAGGCTGTCTTGGGTATATCTTCCTCCCGAACCTTAACTTGATGATATCCAGACCGTAGGTCGATCTTAGAGTAAAAACTAGATCGTTGAAGTTGATCAAACAAATCGTCGATTCTTGGGAGAGGGTATCGGTTCTTGACGGTTAACTTGTTCAGCTCTTGGTAATCTATGCACATTCTAAAGGATCCATCCTTCTTTTTCACAAATAGGACCGGAGCTCCCCAAGGTGAGGAACTTGGTCGAATGAATCATTTATCCATCAGCTCTTGCAGTTGGTTGGATAGCTCTTGCATTTCGAGAAGGGGCGAGTCGGTATGGTGCCCTTGCAATAGGTGCAGCTCCAAGCACCAAGTCGATTTGAAATTCCGCTTGCCTAGCTGGTGGAAGTCCAGGCAAGTCCTCTGGAAAGACTCTCGGGTAGTCATAAACCACCGGGATTTCTTCGAGTCGTTTCTCTTTCGACTCCTTTTCTACCAACTGAACCAACACTGCATGGCAACCTTTCCGAAGGAATTTCAACGTTCTTAAGCCGGATATGACATTTAACTGGCGGTTCTTTCTTTCTCCTTGAACTGTTAGGACTTTCTTTTTCTTAAGTGGTATCCTTACGACCTTCTTACCACATAAGATTTCGGCATGGTTGTCTGATAGCCAATCCATACCAATAACTACGTTGAAGCTTCCGAGTTCGATAGGCATTAAGTTTATCTTAAAGGGATAATCTGGAAATTTCAGTGTGCAATTCTTAAGGATACTATTTGCCTCAGTCAGTTTTCCATCGGCTAACTCTATAGTATAGGAGTTGTCTAGAGGGAGTTGAGTGACATTCAGTTGTTCACTAAACTTAGCATAAATAAAGCTCATATCAGCCCCAGTATCAAAAAGTACATAAGCATAAACGTCATTAAGAAGAAATGAACCTGATACTACATTGGGGTCCTGACGAGCGTCTCCAGCTCCTAACGCAAAAGCTCTTCCTTGAGCTCCTCCGTCGTTTTTCAACTTTGGGCACTCATTCCAATAGTGCCCGACAGCTCCACACTCAAAACAGCTCCTCTGGCTGTTGCCGTTGTTGTTGTTGTTATTGGATCTACAATCTTTGGTCAGATGGCCAAGGCGCTTGCACTTCCCGCAAGGGGTTGGGCAGGGACCTACGTTATGGAGGTAGTTGCATTGGTTGCAAAGGGGTTTGGTACCAGTGTAACCTTTCCTTGGTTCGGCCCCGGCTACAAAAGCACTAATGGTTTCAGGCTTCTTGGACTGCGAACCCAAACTTCTCCCAGACTTTCCTTCCCATTTTCTCATGTTCTCTACTGCTTTGGCCTCATTCCTTCTGGCCACTTGATCCATCAAATTATTCACCATTCGGATGGCACCCTGGATTGTGGTGGGGTTTGAGGCGGTGACGTTGCCTTGGATTGGAGGGGCGAGTCCCCAAATGTAGCGTTCGATCTTCTTGTAATCGGGAGTCACCATTTGTGGGCATAGTAGGATTAGTTCATGGAACTGGTTCATATACCCCGCAACGTCTGTCCCCTTCATTGATAGATTCCAAAACTCCGACTCCATTTTCTGGAATTCATTTCTCGGGCAGTATTCATCTGTCATCATCTGTTTTAACTCAGTCCAGGCGAGTTGATAGGCCGCATCAATTCCCACAGATTGTGCGTAAGAATTCCACCACGTTAGTGCGCTATCCTGAAGGGTATGGGTAGCGAACTCAACCTTATCTCCTTCAATGCATCCACTAACACGGAAGACTGGCTCCAATTTTTCGAACCAGCGAACTTGTTCGACAGCTCCCTCGGTTCCATTGAAATATCGGGGCTTGCAGCTTAAAAACCCCTTAATCCCGCAACCTTTTGGGTTGGTTTCGGTTCCTCCTGTAGTACGACTAGCTCCACCATCACCATTGCTAGAACCATTCCGATAGGTTTCGTAGGTAGCTATGGCAGCGGCTACCCTTTGTGCTACGAGTTGCTCGATTTCAGCAGCGTTCATGGCCTTTCTTGGAAGCATTATCTTAAAGTTTAAAAATAGGCAGAGTATAAGAAATTGAGTCTTTAAAGATTTGGATTTTTCTTAAGGCACAGTTCTATAATCATCAAACACAGAATCATACATAACTTGAAATTTTCATTAATAATTCATAATTTCTTACATCGGGGCGAGTTATTACCCGAAAATTTTAAGTCTTACACTATTACATAATAATTCCTATCATTACAAGGATAAGGGGTACTAGAAGTGGGAGTGATCAGGGTCTCTCCCTGCTCTAAGGTATTGAGGCGTGGTGTTAGCACCTCGTTACGGGCCTCGCATTTGGCTAGTCGTTGTCGAAGTTCCTCCAGTCCGTCCTGTTGAACGGTGAAGGCGTGCTGGTTGGCCCAATATATGTTGGAGTTCAGCATCTCCTCTCACTCTATCCTAGCAGTAATCTCCCTGATGTCCTGGTTAAGTAACCGGATTTGAAGATCGTGGCGGCTAGCTCTGGCCACCAGTAAGGGTACTGTCTGGTCGGTGGACTCCTGAGTGAGTGGTGGGGTCGGTGCAGAGGATGGTCCTCCGACCTCGAAGTGGGAAGGGATTCCCTCTTCTTGCCTCCACTCACGAAGGGTCTCGGGCATCCAACCCCATCGGCGAGCGTCCACCCGTCGCTGTTGCGGCGGGCTTGGCTGCGGTGCCGGTATCGGTATCGGGATAGACTCCCGTCTTGGCATAAACACCTTTTTGTGGGCCGTGAACTTCATCAGGGGCCCGTTGGGTTGAGGGCAGTAGGTGCGGTGGGATGGTACAAATGGGGGGTATGGGACGTAAGAGGGGGCCACTGGTGCTAGCGGGTCCTCTTCGGATGGTTCTCCCCATCCGCTGGAGGATTCGTCGACCTCCATTGGCTCTTGTCTGATTCTTCCATAGGTTCTTCGTCTTTCGAGGGGTCTTCCTCCTCGAATGGCTCCTCCTCGGTAAACACCTCCAGGTTGTATCGACTGGTGGGAGTATGCTCCTCTTCCGAGTCAGACAAAATGATTACAATTGGCTTGACATGATGCTGTCACCAAGTCCCATATTAAGTTAATTACAAAATGTTTTTGAAAATCGGTAAAAACTTAGATGTAGTTATAGTCTAGATTACTAATGCACCCTAGTTCGCTATAACTATGGCTCTGATACCAATCTGTCACACCCTGCTACCCCGGTTGGCAGTACGACGTGATGGGATGCGAAAGTGTAACGATAATCATAACGAACGACCACTATATGGACGTTTTCAGAAAATACATCGATTTAACTTTAAAATAAGGAAATGTTTTTACAAATCAACATGAAATGTTAATAGTTCGCAAAATACAGAGATTCGAATACATAATTTAAAAGATTATAATAATGCAAATAAATCTCTATTGGTTGATGAAAGAATTGCGACTCCAAAATATGCGGAAGCCTCAGGTTACTTCCGATGATATGCATGCCTTAATTACCTTAAAATACATGCTAAAATACGTCAACAAATTGTTGGTGAGTTCATAGGTTTACGCGAAAAGACAAATTGTATGGACATTAACAGATGAGTTGAATTTATAAAACATAAAGTCCATGTATGTACTACATAAACCATCATGCAACCGAAGCTTAATTAAATGAGTTTGCCCTGTACAGTATCCCCGACTGTAATATCGTGTGTTAAATATATATGCATTCCACTGTTAGCCGGTAAGACTAGCCCGAATGGGGGACATGACTCCCGATAGATCTATCCACAATATATTCGCGCTTACAAGTAAATGTAATTAACGGTTCATGATATGAGGGCTGATGGATCCACACAAACACATGTGTAATACATATAAGAAATAAACAGTTTCGATGTTCATATGAAAATGTTACATGTATTTCCACCCCAATAGATAGCGAAAATAGGGGCTATGAAGACTCACCTTTGTTGATTTCGTTGATGTTTTTGAACCGAGTGGGAAATGTGATTATAGTGCCGAAACTTGCGTTTGTCCTATGATTTTACGTGTGCGAGTTAATATTGTTGTATCTTTGGATTTTATACAAAATATTTACGTGTTCTTGCATTTATTCAAAAAAAATTTACCATTTATTTTAAATGGCAACTCATGTTGTGTAATTATTCTCATTTGTCTTAAAATGTTGTTGATAAATATATACAAAATATATAACTTGTCACTTGTAGAAGATAATTTATTTCCTTTGGTTAAAAAAATGATTTTGTTGAACACACACACACACACACACACACACACACACATATATATATATATATATATATATATATATATATATATATATATATATATATATGGGTGTGTGTGTGTGTGTACGGATGATAAATATGTGTATTTTCACAAGGTTTTGAAAACGACTTGTAAATGATAAGTATATGTTTTACGAAAATTATATAACTCGTTTCATGATCCATATATGCGTGGTTATTATTTATGTAAAACTCAAAGTGTAACTCAAAATAAAGAAACACTTACAATTATATGTGAAGACCACCCCTTACGGGGCAGTCGTCATGAGTCTAGGTACCACATCATGCAACACGATATCAATCATAACTAGGATAGAGTAATTATATTGCGGAATTTCAATTTACAAGTACAAAATATTAGGATTAAGTTTAACACAGTTTTAGTGCAAATTACAGTTTTCAAATTAAACTTATAAAGGGTACAAGACTAATCTAATTCATGTCATCAAACAATCAAATTAAATCTACCCAGACCACCACAATCATCATCTGCCAATCAGTACCGAAGGGTTTGTTGAGTAGTGGTCTATAGTCTACTTCAATCTTGATCTTGTAAGACCTAAGAACTAGGTCCAGCAGGTGACTTTCCTTTATCTTATCCTGTAAAAAGTGTAAACAACATCTGTAAGCAAAGCTTAGTGAGAATATAGATTTTCAGATTACATGCATTAATCAAGCGGATCATGGGTCTAGCGTGATATATCTTGACTGCCGCTACAGCCACTCATGATTGAGACATAGTAGTCATAGGATAGGATGATGTCCACGCCACGCACACGCTTATTAGTGGAAGCTATCCACTTATGCTGGGCTAGCTACCAGCGGTCAACATGGGGGAACATCAGAGTGTCTATACCAAGTTCAATAGAACTGGTGAAGTAGCATGGTCTAGAACAATAGACCGTCAAAGCTAATCATGCTAAGCTGAATCAATATGTCAAAGATGCGAGCAATAATGAAAGCATAAGTCATCAAGGTCATGATAGCAATAAACTCATAGCAATATCTGAAATGAACTGTAAGTACAATGTCATGCGGAATGATAAGTCAAATAGCTATCATGATCCACAGGGCATCACCGAACCATGGTGTGCACAGGTCACAATCCAACTGAGCAGATATGAATGTCAAATAAACTATCATCAACAATATGTCTCAACCGGAATCTAGCATGCAAAACTGAATATCTATAACTCACTGGTTCTGTGGTCTTTATCAAGCAGATTAAATCCACCACCTGAGTTATCTCATGAATTATCTTTAAATCTTTGTCTATCTGTCTCTGGCTTTTCTTTTCAAATCTGTGACCCACTGTCAATATCTTTAATTCTTTAGTTCTTTGTTCAGAATTTATTTTAACCTGTCCAGAATTATATCATAACAATATCATTAGCTTTTAGCTTTAAAATCTTTATTTAATCTGATTCTGATAACTGATAACTCGTCAATCATTCATTGGTTCATTTTCTTTGTTTCTTTGAATTCTCAAAAGCTATATATATATATATACATATATATATATATATATATATATATATATATATATATATATATATATAGACACACACACACACATACATACATACATATATAAAACATGTTGCTTTATTTATTAATCTTTAATTGTTATTTTTAAAATATCAAAAATAGAACATCCGAATTTGATATCCGGATTCGGACCAACCGGATTCAGATCATCCGAACCAAGCATCCGAATTCGGACCGAGCTGGCTAATCCAAATTGGCATCCGAATTCTTGGCAACCGAATTGGACCATCCGAACTCGGGTCATCCGAGTTCGAACCACTTTCTCATCCAAAGGAGACATTTCATCCGAAATAGGTCCGAATTAGATACAACATCCGAATTGGGTGCTTCATCCGAATTCGGGTTTCAACTGAATTCGGATCCCACCACTTATAATTTTCCAAGAATTTTGTTCTTGGTGTTCTATCTTTATGCATACGGATTTTTATCAAATTTACTCTAAACACATTTTTGTTAACATGCAAGTAAAGTTATATTATCATGTTTGGGTTGTTTTTATACCATTTTCCCTATCATTAACACAATTATTTGGTCAAAATCGTCCAAAATAGGATCTTTTTGTCAAGAACAAAATTTTACCAAAAATTCAGATTTCTACTTATATCGGACGATCCAACCATTAATTTTAGTTTCTTTAACATTTAATAACTTCATTACATGATTATCATATAAATTTCATGTTATAATCTTACGTTTCGGTTTTTAACAAAAACCGAACCAAACTCATAATATTTCGAAATTTAAGTAATTCTTACCTTAAATTCTTGTAGATTCTTGTTAATTGATGTTGCTTGTAACTTTGTCTTCAATCTTCAATTTAATACAAGTTTATGAGAATTCTTGATAAATTGTTGAAGTTGCCGTAGGTGTAGTGAGAAGGAAGAGAGAGAGAGAGAGAGAGAGAGAGAGAGAGAGAGAGAGAGAGAGAGAGAGAGAGAGAGAGAGAGTCAATTTCTTTTAAATGGTGATAAATGACAATTAAGTCATTATTTTGGTTAATATATCTCAACTTAGTTATATTTGAAATTTAACCCCGTCCACTTTTGTATTTTACATCTCTTTTAATTTGATCATTCAAATACTTTAAAACATTTATATAATTTAAATAAATAATTTCATTACTTAATTAAATTAAAAAACAAATAATGTAATAAAATTACATTATTAGCTCAAATGCTGAAATTAAAGTTGGGTTAAACGCTAGGTTGTTACATTATATTTGGATGAATTCTTTGAAAAGTTTGAAGGTGGCAGCCATATGAGAGAATGAGAGAGATTTCTAAGTTTGATATTGTTTGTGTGTATTGATATGAGGCCGAAGCCTCAATTTATAGGAAATTAAGATTTAAACATAATGATGAAAAAGTAAAAATGTGGTTCGGTTGAGTGTTTGATAAAGGAGCATGGCTGATTTTTAAAAAGGTGTTATGATGATATTTTGTATGGACTTTATTATTAAAATAATAAAGTCAAAGGCTACAATTTGTCCTTTAAAAGGACGGTTGGTTATAGGAGTGACAAGTAGTATGGCCTCTCAATTTTTTTTAATAAATTGTACAAAAGTGTACAAAAACGTGTCAAAATTATTTATTTTTATTTTTAAGATTTCCTTTTGAAAATATTTGATTTTTATACTTAGAAAATTTTTCTGGAATGTCAAACTCGATTCAAGTGTGAATCGAGTCTGTTATAGTGTGATTCGAGTTTCATTCAATGACAATCGAGTTTTATAGCAGTTCATTTCGAGTTTTATGAAGGTTTTGATCGAGTTGTATATAACATATTTTGAGTTGGAAGGCTGTTTCATCCGAGTTTGATAATACTTTAACCGAGTTCGGTTCGTCCAAACACGGATCAGCTTCATCCGAGTTTCATCTACTTCGTTCGAGTTTATTGCTTCTTTATTCGAGTTTAACACTATATCACTTCAAGTTTTATATTATTTCATTTTACTAAGTGTTTTATCCGAGTTCGGGTCATCCGGAATTTGTTTAAGACTTATAAAAATTTAATTTTTAACATTTTTCCTAAGTCTTAATCAAGTTTTTCATGAATATCTGATTAAGTTAAATTAAAACTTACTTGATTTTTGAGCCTGTTGTTACAAATTTCCATTCCCATCAAATCATTTAACGATGTCTAAATTTCATAATATAACACATATAACAACATACAATTATGTATATTACATATATCATTTTATGACTCACACTATACAATTCCATTTTGTAATTGTGATCGATGATAATTAATATACTTATTATAGCACACAAGTAGCTATCTACTTTTAAGGTAGTCACATAACTACCGATCATAATTGTTATACCTTTACACACACTCATTAGTTTCTATGATGATCATTTTTCTCTACCACATAGTGGCACGATCTATGACCAACCTTACCAAACACGAATTTGGAATTCCACATTAGAATCTTTTAAACTATTCCACCAAATTAAACCCTTACATAAGCCCCTAGTGCTCAGAATCAAAATTCAAGGCAGGTGCTGACTCAACAAGTCGTCTCAAACGACTTGACGAGTGGGTGCAGCATGCTGATAGATCTGTGGCTGATCAGAGGGTGACTCGACGATTCATCAAGGGCGACTCGACGAGTCGACATAAAACATGCACTCTTAGGCTACAGGTTTGACATCCAAAATTCCAAAAACTCTATATAACTATCAACCATTACTCAAAATCACATCCAATATAACTTACATTATTTGGTTTATTTTTATGCCTTTAAAACAATTCAAAACTACAAGAACTAACCCAAAATACATTGAACTTCGTTTGACTATTAACTTGGGTTTTAGACTCAAATCAACAAAACTCATCAAACTTTTTACACATTTAAAAATATCACATTTTGAAATATTTCACCATTATGTAACACAAGAATTAGAGGCTATACAAGTCTCATCTTCTACAAACCATACAATTTCATAACATAATATCACTAATAAAGTAATATAATAAGCCTCTATATAGATAATGTAACTTAATATCAATAAAATCTACCCTTGTTATACCCATCCTAGGCCAAAATTAAACTTAAAGTTGTTTTAATATTATTGCCTAGGTGGGTCAATACATATATCAATAATTGGTTCAAGGTTGAGTATCGTGCACTATACTCAAACGATGAACCACGTCTCTGAAACCAAATTGAAACACTCATACAATCATAATACAATTTGGAGTAGTATTTAACAATATTTGATACATGATACTTGTGGAATTATGGTAGAATTTAAAACTTTTACAATTAATGACACCAACCATGATGCCAATAAAATACCAAATATAAATTTCTACAAGTAACAGGTGAAGATCCTGTGAAACGAGTATTCAAGGCCGGGAAGTAAACTACCCAATTACCCAAAACAGCAATCAAGGTGTACCAGCACCGGTGGTCTCAATACGATTAGCTTCAGGATAACCAAACAGTCTAGAATTCTAGAGGCTCCCTATAAGATAACTCGAGACCTGTAAAATATTAACAACTAAAGGGTCAACATTACGTTGAGTGAGTTGCTAGATTAATAAAACGTAATGAACAATGCATGTGAAAACCACAAATGACACACCAAACTATCATATGAATGATTGCTTAATTTAAACTTAGAGCTAGTCCAAAGTATCGCTCAATTTAGACTTAGAGTTAGTCCAACGTATTGCTTAATTTAGACATAAATCTAGTCCAATGACTTGCTCAATTTGGACTTAGAGCTAGTACAACAATTTTCTCAGTTTAGACTTAGAGCTAGTCCAACAATTTGCTCAATTTAGACTTAGAGCTAGTCCAAATATAGCCGTAACCTCATGCATTTTTGACCTGCTTAGCTTCATATGACTATCGTATATTAAATTAAACTCTCTTATATTTCCAACGACGTATGACACGTCCAAAATGGAGCTTCAAGTGATTTTATATGAATTTTACAAGACAGCATGTTAAGGCTGTCAAAAAACTCAAAAATCAAATGAGATTTGTCTCATTTCTCAATTTGACACATATTACGCAATTCAATTCAACTCATATCAACAACATATTTATACCAAAGAGTATACAAATCATTTCGGTCATCCGTACACCAATTTTAAGCCAAAATAAATTCTAGACATTTCATCGAACACTTGGCGTGCGGTTTAGAAACAAAACATCATTTTGAGCCTTAGCTCGTGTTTTGTGTTATCCGATGCATGAAAACACTTTTATAATATATAGAAACACTTTCTAAACTACAACATCTACATTACATTTTTGATTCTTATGATTGGATAGGACTAATTAAAGTCCATATAAGGGGTTAACACCCACACGAATGAACCAATGTCTTCAATGTGACAAAACTCAAATCTCATCAATATTAACACTTGAAAACGCTTAATTTACATATATTGACACATTTGGAAAGAATATTATTATACCAAATTGTAACATCCGATAACTTTAGGTACCCTTTTATATTATCTAAATTTCCTAAATAAATATTTAAACTATTATTATCTTACAAAGTGAATAACAAGGGTATGAAGTATTTATATAAACAATAACTGTGCTTTAAAGACTTGTACCCTACGATCTATTAGTGGTGAAAACTTTCGATAATTTAAAATGAGATTATGACATAAGTTGAGAAATTATATATAAGGATTCCAACTTTAGTGGCCTAATAATTAAAGTAGAATTGTAAATTTGGAAAACCAAATCAGATTTTTTTTCTAAGAAATGGTCTTGATTGGTCTAGAAGTCTCATTTCACTTATTTATGCTTTCTCCTTCTTCACTTTTGCCCTCTCACGATTTCTGGAACCTAATTGTGTCTAAAGAGGAGCTTCATCAAATCTGAGTTTTTTTTTAAGAAGAAAAGGAACCATTGAGGTAAGCATCTATATCTCCATCTTCCTCATTAGTGCATCATCTTCATAATCTTAACCCTAGCTCATCAATGGGAGATTTGAGTTGATGACAAACAAAGGAAAGATATAAATATTGATCCTTTAATAAGGAACAATCAAGTTATAAGAGTTACATACAACTCTAATATGAATCTTGAAGCATTAGTGGGGAAATGATGATTTAACATAGAACTTATAAGAATCAAATGAAGGATTCATTGATGTTAAAATAGTTATTAAAATGTCTAGATAGTGTATTTTAAGTCTATGTAAGAGGGTTTAAGTTGAACAAGTTGCAAAAGTGAGTTTTGGGCAATATTGGGGATGTGCAGTCAAGAAAATCGATCAAACCAAGGCAGGGGATAGAGGGTCACGCCATGACCACCCCACTAGTCATGGCGTGACCAACTCACTGATTTGAAAAATTCATTTTGTGCTTCCATTGGTTTGGCTTGGGTCTTATACATGTTTTCACTTCTAAATTAAGGGTTTAAAGTATTGTAAAGTCAAATTAGGATTAGGGAACTTGTAAGGCTTTCAAATTATATGTGAACTTTCTTGAAGGAACTGAAAAAGTGTATATATGCAACATAAGAATTAAGATGTGTTGCTTAGGCCTTAGAATCACCAATTACATACTATAACTAATGAATTGATCTCTTTAATCTTTAAACAATAATTAATAGATATTCTAATTTCTAACAATGAACCTTGGACCATATTTGTAAGTTCATTAAAGTAATTGTAAGTTTAGTTTAAGAGTTGTTCCTGGCTATTAACATGCTTGGTGATTGTATGCTATGTCTAGGTGTCTATGAGTTAACTTTGGCGACCGTTGGAGCTTGTGGCAAGGCTTTACTAACTTTGTTGGATACAATTATATATAGAGTTGAAAACAATATATTGTATTAGTTCTAGGGTGTGTTTTGTAAATATTCAATTGTTATATTTGAGTATAAATAGGAAGTGGAATAATAGAATAAATCGATCGAACAGAATAGAAAGTGGATACGGATCTTTAGAAGAGAAAGAAGGATTGCTTTGCAAGAAAGCCGAAACCTCCAATGTAATTTTCTCTCTTAATCATTCAATAGATTGTTTTTGATTGTTAATTGTTCATATGAATTGTGTTATGTTGATTGAATTGCATGAAATATGAATTCACAATTGGTATCAGAGACTAATATGGCTGAAATTGATTGAATTTTGAATTTGAAATTTGATTTTTCGAACACTGTTACATCAATTTTTTTTCGAAATCAGAAAATCAATTTTGGATTTTGATTTTGTGGATGAAATGTTCTGAAAATTGGAACGAAGGTGGAGCATTTAAAGTCGAATCTATTGTGATAAACATCAGATTTTAATTCCAAACACACCAGATTTAATTTGGATTTTACTGAATTTTTGAAAAAGTGTGTGTTCTTGAGGTTTTTGATTGATTTTTGGATTTTAATCTGAAATTAGCCAAAGTTGTTTTTCAAAAAGTGTTTGTGTGTGAAAACCGCAGGTTCGATTTCAATCTGAAATCAATTCGTGAATTTTTGTTGAAAATTGTCATTTTGAACTTGATTTTGATCAGTTCCTGTTCAAACTCGGGCAACACTGAATTCCTTGTTTTAATCGAGTTTGATCAAGTTGTTATTCGAGTTTGTTTGTGTTTCATTCGAGTTTTATGTATGCTTTATTCGAGTTTTATCCTTAAATGATCGAGTTTATTTCTTAATTGATCGAGTTTGATATATGCTTATTTCGAGTTTGATTCACTGTGTATCGAGATTGATTATACATTCCTCATTCGAGTTTCATGTTTAATTGATCGAGTTTCAAGCTTAATTGATCGAGTTTCATTCCATTTCATTCGAGTTTAACATAAATTCATTCGAGTTGCATATCATATCATTCGAGTTTGATAATTCATCATTCGAGTTTGATCATTTATAGTTCGAGTTTCATCTTTCTTTGATCGAGTTTCAACCTTAATAATTCGAGTTTCATCTCATATCATTCGAGTTTCATTCTTTTATCATTCGAGTTTGACTATATGACCTATTCTGCTTAAATTGGTCATAACTTTTGACTGGAACATAGTTAGAAGGACTACCATACGTCAAATCGAAGCTTAAAAAGAGATCTACATTTCTAGAACGGCATAGCCGGTTCGGTAAATTTTCGAGGCCCAATTCCACTCCAGAAAAAAGTTACAGGCAATTTTATACAGACTAGCTGAAATTTTAACGTCAAAAAGTCATTTCAGAGCTGATTTTTCACAAGTAATCTTTAACTGAAATAGTTTTTCAAAGTTTTATCAGAATTCACTCAGTTTTTCCATAAAAGATCTTGGAAGATTCAATTTTTCTGCAATTCATAATGGAATTTGAACAATTGTCAAAGTCTGAGCTGATTTTCAAACTTACTGAATCTGAAAAGATTCGTAAGAACAATTACGACATTCTCATTCAGTTAAATACTGATAAACATTTGGCGTTACGTGACGTACAAATATTGAATGAAGAAATTCAAAGCTTAAAAGAAAAACAAAACTCTGAGAGTTGTGCTCATCAATTGAAAATATCTGAATTACTTAAAGAACTTGATGAGCTGAAACAAGAAAATTTTCAGAATGCAACTCAACTGAAATATCTTTTGCCTGAAAGATCTGATCTTTACAAGAAAGTTCAGGATCTTGAAGATACACTTTGTAAGACAAAACCAACTGATCAGAATTGTATTTTAAACAAAAATGAAGAAATTTTTGCTCTTCAACAAGAGTTGTCTTTAACTAAAGATTTGATTGAGAAGGAAAGACATGAGTTCTTACTTAAAGAACAAGATTTTAAATCAAAATCTGAATTGTTTGAAGATGAAAGACAAATGTTCTTAATCAAAGAACAATCTTTTAAATCTGATTACCAATCATTTGATCATGACAGAAATTCAAATTTAGTCATTATCAAAAGTTTGGAAGATCAGATACTTCATCTTACAAAACAATTACATGTGTTTACTTCGTCAACTGAGTCAAAGGTTAAGACCCCTTCTTCAGTGTGTTTAAATTCCAATGTTGATCACTCTGATTTGTCTTCTGAAAGTGAAGTGAATCTAACTAACTCTGCTAAGTTTGATTCTTCTTCAGATCTTAAACTTAAGTATCTGTTAAAGATACACAGCGGCAAAGATAAAATTGTTGATTACACCGGTGAATCTTCGAAGTCAAATTTTCTTAAAGTTTCTGAAAATACTGGTCATTCTAATCAGAAAACAGTTTCACAGAAAAATACCAAGTATTATCAGAAACAGACAAGAACCGGACAGTTTTTCAAAAAGAAGAATTCGCAAAATTCTGATCATTCAAATTCAAGTTTCTTTAGAAATTCAGATATTCAATTTTCTCATACTCAAAGAAATTTGTTTTCTGCGTTTGAAAGAGAAGCTGATAGTTATAACATGCAATGGGTACCTAAACCCAAGTACAAGTGGGTACCAAAACCTGTTTTGAAATGGGTACCCAAGAGCGCTAACAAGTCTGGATCCAAATCTGTTTGGATACCAAAGACATCTTAAATTTTGCAGGTTATAGGTTTCTTATCATTTCAGATAAGGACCCGTTCTTCATTTCAATAGGCTCTTGATTACTTCAGGTCAAGACCCGTGCTTCAACTCAAAATTGGTTTCTAGTTAAATTCAGACCAGAACCCGGACTTCAATGAACCAGAGACAATGGTTTTCAGTTACTTCAGACTGAAACCCAAGCTTATGCGACAAATGGCTTCTAATCACTTCAGATTAGAACCCGAGTCTGAAAGACAAATATTTCTGGAATTCCTGCCCTGAATTCAACTCTAAAGCTGCATTGATTTAGAGGGAGTTTTATTTTTATAATTTTTTGCTCCTGATTTCATTTTTATGAGTTGACTAACTGTGTGTGCTTATTTCTAGGGGGAGTTTCAGATGCACTTTGACGATGACATTTTTCAAAACTATGTGTGACTTTTCACGAAAATATTTGACACACACATAAAAAGAGTTTTTGAGCTGAAAGAAATTTTTTTTATGAATCTATCATTGAGATTAATTGATCTAATCTCTTTGATTTTCATAATCTCATTTCTTCTGAGATTCTTTTTGTTAGAACTCTTCCAATTTATACTGGATTCTCCTGTTATCTCCCATGTGCTAATTCTTTCAAGAAAATCTTATTCTTTTCATATCATATATCAGATTTTCCATTTCATTCTGATATCTCCCAAAATTATCTGCATATCATCTCCAATACCATATAAGTTGGATTTCATCATATCTCATGACGTTTCAAAGCTGAAAATCTTTCTGCTGACTCCAATTATGCACCAATCTGAGTGATAGCCATATAATGTATTGGCTTACTATTGACGGGATCCTTTAATCATTGATTGTGAGTACTAGTGATATATGTGTACCACATACATGATGTTACTTGCTCATTTCTCATTATCATGCCAATTGCTTCATGCTTATGTCTTACCTTATCTATTTATGATGAGTATGCTTATTCTTTTACCTTAATTGATTTATGTGGTTAATCTTAACATGTACATGTTTATTACATTGTTTATTACATAGTACATTATTGTGATTGATGTACATTATAGCCATACTACCGATGATCTCAGAGTATGATGTGGTACTTCATTGTTGGCGGGAGTACGATGTCGGGTACTGCGGGCCCTGATGATTTTTGTTACTACACACTCCTTGGATGTGCTCATAGTGTGTAGTGTTGTCGTGACATTATCAAGAGTCTCCCTCTTGATATGTCTCATCGCCTTTGATATCTCTTATATAATAATGCTTTATTGTAATTGTTCATGCCTTCCAGGTTCATTAATTGATTATATTGAATGTGGTACATTATTGATCTAGTCACTCACTCTTAACCCATTTCTCTTAATAGGAAATTTCTAAACTCTTAACCCATTTCTCTTAATATCTATTTTGCTAGATGGAGAACGACCCTAATTGGGAAAACGACCAAGACATTGGTCGAGGACCAGAAAATGATGACCATGAGGAATCCTCTGACAATGAAGAGTTTAATGCTCGAGAACTACGTTTACTTGGGAGGATGACAGTTATGTTAGAGGAGCATACTCGCCAACAAGAAGCTATGATGGCTAGTTACGTGGAGATCATTCAATCCACACTTACTAATAACATGGAAAAGGAAGAAGGTAATGACCATGAGAAAGGAAAGAACAGGTCTAAGCACGAATCCTCCTCCAAGTCAAGCAAGAAAGGATGTTCGTATAAGGATTTCATGGGATGTCGGCCGCCTGAATTTCAAGGAAGCATTGACCCAAAGAAAGCTCACGATTGGATAAAGGATATTGAGAGATTATTTTGGGTTACTAAGGTTAATGATGAAAATAAAGTGAAGTATGGCTCTAGTTTGTTAAAAGGCGCAACACTAGTGTGGTGGGATGATATTACTGACACCGTTGGAGCTGATCTTATTGAAACCATGACTTGGGGACAATTTAAAACCTGATTCAACAAGCGGTTTTGTCCCGAGGTGTCCATATATAAGCTAAAAAGGGAGTTTCTCAATTTTCATCAAGGATCTCGAAGTGTGGATGAGTATGTTAGGGAGTATAATGCTAAATCTCAATTTGCACGATAATTGATTTCCGATGAAAAGCAAAAGGCGTATTACTTTGTAGAGGGCCTTCGTAAGGATATTCGAGAATTTGTGAAGAATCGAGATGTACCGTCATTCGATAAAGTGATAGAGTTTGCATTACTTCAGAAGTATGAAGTGTCTGGTGTTGACCCTGATCTGCCACCCCCTAAGAAACAAAGGAATGAAACTTCTCATAATTTTATCGTTCATCTCAGAATTCACTCAAGTTTCGTATTCCTGCCTAATCTCAATCCATGCCACAAAATCAGTCTCAATCAAGATCTCAAGCCAGATCTTCATTTTCTGAATCGTGAAGGCCATGTTCTACTTGTGGAAAAATGCATTCTGGACCATGTAATTTGGCGGGTCCTATCTGTCACTGTTGCGGGGAAGTTGGACATCTTCGTCCAAGCTTCCCAAGGAGGAATGACCCATGTTTTCGATGTGGTCTCACGAGTCATTTATCAAAGCTCTGCAAGAATCCAAAATCTGATGAAAGCAAGGGGTCAGTGTCGAAGCCCAATGTTGGGGGTGTCTCATCCCAATCAAAGAAAGATGACCCACCGCGAGCAAGCGCTCGAGCTTTCCAATTGACTGCCGACAAAGCGAAGGATGTGGCGGGCGTAGTAATGGGTACTTTCTTACTAAATTCTTTACCAGCTAAAGTACTTTTCAATTTCGGTGCTAGTTTGTCATTTATCTCTGATTCTTTTGCTAGCAAGCTTACTACTATGCCTTCTATGCTATCTGTTCCTTTTGATGTTGAAATAACCGATAGGAAATCCATAAATGTTAATACTGTATATCGAAATTGCTTGCTTAACTTGGATCATCATGAGTTTTCTGTTGATTTACTTCCCATGGAAATGAGAGAGTTCGATGTGATTCTCGGGATGGATTGGTTAGCTTCTCATGGAGCAACTATTCTGTGTAATAAACGAATAGTTCAATTGATGACCCCAGAAGGTGAAAAGGTGTTCGTATATGCTGAAAGGCGTCATGGAGGTGTGAATGTGATATCGATGGCCAAGGCTTGACGTTGCCTTAGCAAGGGATGCCCTAGTTATTTAATGGTCGTGGTGGACACAAAGAATGAGCAGCCCCAATTATCCGAAGTGCCAGTAGTGCGGAAGTACCCCGACATGTTTCCAGACGAATTGGCGGGTCTTCCCCCAGACCAGCAGGTTGAATTTGGAATTGAATTTGTTCCTGGAGCGGCTCCCATAGCTCGTTCACCCTATCGTCTCGCTCCATCAGAGATGAAGGAGATGTGGAACCAGTTACAAGAATTGCTTGATAAAGGCTTCATTAGGCCGAGCTCTTCATCGTCGGGTGCGCCCGTTTTGTTATTCAACTTGAAAGATGGTTCTCTACGAATGTGTATTGATTATCGAGAGCTCAATAAGGTGACTATCCGTAACAAGTATACTCTGCCGCGCATAGACGACCTTTTTAATCAATTGCAAGGCGCTTCTTATTTTTCCAAAATTGATCTGAGATCAGGTGTTGGTACATCCCGTGTGACGATAGCAGTCTAAGTTGTCTTACATTGTGATTTTGCATATGTTTTGGTATATATATATATTATATATGATTGATGTTTATCAGTGTTTGTATGTTTGAACTTGATGTAACGTATTACAAGAAGTTTAAACATAAAACTCAAAGATAAAATCAATCATAAGGTAATATTATAAGTTTCATCACTTAAGTGTTTAAGTGTATTGGTTAGATTCGAATATGTAAAGGAAGTCATTCGAATCTGTGATAGATTCGAATGTATCCTTAGATTCGAATAGGTTAGATTCGAATCTGTCAGATGGACAGATTCGAATGAGGCCTTAGGCCAGATTCGAGGTTGGCCCACAACAGACTCGAATCAGGGCCTATAATTAGGGATAGACTCGAATGATTAGCAGACCTTTGGCAGAATTCGTGAGGAATTAAGCAATAGGCGATCTCGAGTTTATCAGCTAGGTGAGTCCCGTTTCGGAGAGAATTAGTACGTAGGATCGTTCGTGTGTCGTTCGTTCAGCGTCTAATAGTCTCCGTGTTTCCGTTGGTTGAGAGTTGTCCGTCTAACCGTCAACGAGGATTCCGCACTCGTTAACGGGTCCGCGTCTAGATAGATCTGTCAGTGGTAGACCTTACAAGTGGTATCAGAGACTACGGAGTGTTCGTGGTGTTCTTCGTGTTCATCAGATACATTCTAGGTTTCTTGACGCTAGTTGGACGGTTTTTCTCTCAAAAACGTGTTTTTGAGCTTAGCAAATTCATATTCGGGAAACACTTTGTCGTTTTTCACGTTTTTGGTCGAAATCATTGTTTTTCATTTGAAAATTAGTGATTTAATCCGTAAAACGTCAAAAAATCAAAGTGTTAGCCGTTTTTTCGAGTTTGCGGCGCTCGAATCTATAGGGGTAATTAGGGTTTTACTTTATTTTCGAGTCTAACCAAAATACGCTCCTTTCGAGTCAATTTCTGTCAGTTTCGAGTCTGTGGAGTTTCGAATCTGTTATTACATTCAAATTGGATCTCGAGTCTGTATTTCGAGTTTGTTTCGAGTGTGTTACTGTTTCGAGTCTGTGCTTCGATTCTGCTGAATTTCGATTCTGTTGTGCCTTCGATTCTAAGGGTCTTCGAGTCTAAGGGGTCCTTCGAATCTGTCTTGTCTTCGAATCTAAGGAATTGTTCGAATCTGACATAATTTCGAATCTAATTGAATTAAATTACTTAATCGAATTTAATCCCAAATAAATTGGAATCTAATTACATTCGAATCTATCTAGATTCGAAAGAGTTAATTCACATTAGTTTCGAATTAAATTAATTAAGTCTAAATTCAATTTGTTTCAGAAAAGATGTCAAACCTTCAGAAATTCCTTGAAATGGATCACGAAGTCGGGAAGGCTAATGCACCACCTAAGCTGATGAAAGTTGAGGATTACTACTGGTGGAAGGATAGGTTCACGGATTTTGTACGATTCAACGACATGCGCATGTGGGTGTGCATTGATGAAGGGTACATTCCACCAGTATCTGAGGTAGGAGGCCGTCAAAAGGTTTTGTCATACCAAATGATGAAAGAGGATGACAAGAAACTATTTGAAGCTGAAAACAAGGCTTTCTCTATTATCCGAATGGCGTTACCTCAAGATATCTTGCACACATTTCGGACTCAGAGGACGTCGAAAGAGCTTTGGGAGTCTCTTCAGAAACGGTGTGAGGGTAATCCACGGGTACGAAGAAAGCGTACAGAGCTGTTGACCCAACAGTTTGCAATTTTCAAGGCTCTTAAGGATGAACAGTTGGATGATATTATCACACGATTTTATCGTCTGATAACAGAGCTTGAAAGTCATGGTATTGAGTATTCTGACACAGACAAGAACAACAAGCTTCTTGATGCCCTACCGGCCAAATGGGCTATGTACGTGGCAATGATTAAGCTGAATGAAGATAAATACTATGCTCAATCACTGGATGACATCGTGGGAACGTTGAGGGCATACCACTTCGAAATGATAAAGGCTGAGACTGATTATGAGCAAGTCCAAAATCCGGCGATGTATTTTGGAAAGACATCAAAATCATCAGTGACAGCTGATCAGAAGAGTGCTACAGCGTTTTTCACCGGAGAAACGTCATCACCACCAGAGTCCGAAGACTCTCTAAACCGCGCGTTCTTAGGATTAGGAAGGTCGGAGGAACCGCAACCTCAAGTTCAACAGGCATCGACCAGTCAGAGCTATTCTAAGATGCCAATGAGCGCAAAGTCGGCGGAAGAACATCTGAATCTGCTTGCTTCGTTTGTGGCCGCATACGGAAATTGCGTTCAAGGGAAGATCAACGATCCGGCTCTTTGGGATGAAGACTACGATCAGGTCGACCCTGATGATCTTGAGGAGATGGATCTTAAATGGCAACTGGCCATGGTAACCCAGAGGGTTAAGAGATTCATAAAGAGAACTGGGAGGAATCTCCAGATGAATAACAAGGGGATAGGATTTGATAAGTCCAAGGTCAAATGCTACAACTGTCAGGGATTGGGACATTTCGCGAGGGAGTGTCAAAGACCGAAGGTAGAATCATACCAAGGACAGAGTCAGCACCAAGGACAGTACCAAAATCAGTCCCAACAGAGATATCTTCCGAGTTCTTCATCTGGTCAAGCCAATCTAGCGGGTCTGATATCCAATGTCACTTCTGACAGACAGCTAGATGGTTCTTATGACTGGAGTTCACATCCGGAGTCCAATGCTAGAGCTTTTATGGCTGAAGTTACGGAGAATGGTTGTGAAGAGGATGAGCAGACCACAAGGGAAAACAGTCCGATGTGGGTAGAGAAAGCGAATGATCAGACCGTGCTGGAGTTTGCTGCTCAGATGGCCAACGTGGAATCTGATAACTCTAAGGTTAGTCTTTCTAATTCTCTATTTCGTGAATTATGTGCTTTATGTGTTAATTCTAATGATAGGTTAAATCTAGTTTTAGACTCACATAAGACCATAGCTGCTCAAAATGAAAACTTAAAAATAGAAAATGCTAGCCTAAATGACATAAAACAAGATTTAAAAGAAAAGCTTAAGGCTGATGCTCAAGATGTAATAGTTCTAAAAGACAAACTGAGTGAGCAGTGTGTTAGGATAGAACTTATGTATGAGCATGTAGAAGCCTTGACCAAAAGTCTGAAAGACAAGGACATAGAGCTAGCCGAGACCAAGGTTAAGGTAGCCGAGGCAAATAGCAAGCTGGAAAAGTTTAGGAATTCGAGCCTAAACCTAGGGAAAGTCTTAGATGCCCAAAGACAGTCTAAGAAGCCTGTTGGTCTAGGTTTTCACGAAATTCCTCCACCTTTCAATGATAACTATGTGCCTCAGCCTCAGGAGAAAACTGACAAGACAGTAGTTTTAGAGGACCTACCTGAACCTACACCTGAGACTAAAGTTGAAAATACACCTAAGGTGACTGACTCAACCGTCAAGGTCAAGAAAGTGAAATTTGTGTCTTCCTCAAGTGCAACACCTGCAGGAAAACAGAAGATTTCATGGGCTGACCAGGTCGAAGAGTCAGACACAATAGATGTACCAAAGGAAGTAGACACCAGTGAGACACCTAGATCTAAGGGACCAACCAAAAAGTCCATGGATAAGATGTCTTGCTTTAGATGTCACGAGAAAGGGCATGTTGCTTCTCACTGTCCAAATAGGAAAGCTGATGTTACACCTAAGACAGTGAATCCAACACCTGTTAAGCCCTCACCAAGTGTGGCGAGCACTAGTAGTTCTCAGAGTACCGAGAAAACTGTGCAGGCCGCACCAAAACCTGTTGTGAAACAAACACCGGTTAAGGTTGGACCAAAAGAAGTGGTTAGGACAAATTCACCGAATCGGGTCTTTAATCAATCTAGGTCAGCACCTCAACAAGTCTATAGGAGCACAACACCTAGCAGGTCACACACTCCAGTTAGGTCACATACTCCTGTTAGACAATATGTTCCGGTAAAAGCTCAGGGATCACAGTCTGAAATGCATTATAATAAGACTTATTCTAGAGCATCACAACAAATGCCTACTCAAAGGCAAAGAGTGAACCTAAATCACTCGGCACCACAACAGAATTCAGTTCAAAGGCCCAAGTCACCTGAAAGGCGAGATGGGTACTTGAAAGAGTTCAAGTATGTGGACGAGAATGGTATTACCAAGTCAGTCATGGCTTGGGTTCCCCGTGATAACTAACCTATTTTTCTTTCATGTGCAGGAGATAACTACCGGTCCAAACAACAAGTGGTTCGTCGACAGTGGTTGCTCCAGGCATATGACGGGGGAAAGAAGTCTTCTCACAGACTTCAAAGGGGGTAATAGGGGATTTGTATCATTCGCGGGCAACAAAGGAGGAAATATCACTGGAACTGGAGAAGTCACTAATGGGACGATTACATTGGATCAAGTTTATCACGTTGATAAACTGGTTCATAATCTCATTAGTGTATCTCAAATCTGTGATAAGAAAAACTCGGTGTTATTTACTGACACTGAGGCGTTAGTGCTAAAGCCGGGATTCAAAATACCTGAAGATTGGATATTGATGCGGGCTCCAAGGAAGAATGACTTGTACATGCTTGATATGAACAAGCCAGATAATTCGATGGGTCCGATCTGCTTACTATCAAAAGCTTCAGAGACAGAATCGGTTTTGTGGCACAGACGCATGGCTCACTTGCACCTAAGGAAAATGAACTACATAATGAAGAATGGTTTGGTGCAAGGTGTGCCTCTGAAGAGCTTTCAGTTTGAAGACAAGTGTCTACCGTGCATGAAGGCCAAACAGCACAAAAAGACACACAAGTCCAAGAAGCAGAATTCCATAGCCTCAACATTCGATCTGTTGCACATGGACCTTTTCGGCCCTATCAACAAACGGAGTATAGGAGGTAGTTGGTTTTGCTTAGTTATCACTGACGATTACTCACGGTTTTCTTGGGTTTTCTTTTTAGGTACGAAGGACGAGACGGCTACAAAGCTCATCGGGTTCTTAGACCAAGTGGAGAATTCCTACGGAACAAGGGTTAAAAATATACGTAGTGATAATGGGACTGAATTTAAAAACTATGTAATTGGTGTATATTGCCTATCAAAGGGCATCGTGCATCAATTCAGTGCACCATATGAACCACAACAGAATGGGGTGGCCGAACGTAAAAACAGAACATTGATTGAGGCTGCAAGGACTATGCTTTCGGATTCAAAGCTTCCTACCATGTTTTGGGGGGAGGCAGTGAATACCGCGTGCCATATTTTAAATAGAGTCCTTACAGTCAAATCATTGAACAAAACATGTTATGAAATTTTGAATAAACGGCCACCTAACTTAACTGGATTCGAACCGTTTGGAG